>MU390237.1:0-526520 GCA_022578715.1 Nemania sp. FL0916 | reverse complement strand
TAAATAATTTAATTTTATTAATAAATTATATAAAAACGTTTTTAAATTTAAAAAACTTATTTAATTTATTTTTTATAATTAATTTATAATATTCGCGTTTAATTTTATTAATAATATTAACGTTATAATAATTATTTTAAAAATATATTATTAATTTATTTACGTTTTTAATAATTTTAAAATATCCGAGTTTTAAATATAATTAAAAAATTTTTATTACGATTTTATTAAAATATAACTCGATATTTGTTTTTTTATTATATTATTTAAAAATTAGTTTAAATTAATTTTTAAACAGTTTTTTATTTTACGATATTAAACTTTAAATTCGATTTTATTTTTATTTAAATCGTTATAAAAAATAAAAATAATAACTTTTATTAATTTACGAATTTTTTTTTATTACGATTAAAAAACATAATATTATAACGGAAAAATAAATTAATAATTTATTAGTTTAATTTATTAAATTATTTTTAATAATAATCGCGTTAATTTAAAATAATAATTAAATCCGAAATTAATATGTTTTTTTTTAAAATTAAAATATTTTTTTTTTAATAATTTTATTTATTAATATAATTTTAGTTATATTTTTCGTATTTAATAAATTTTGTTTTTTAATTTTTAAATTTTAATAATTTTTATAAAATTTTTTCGAATATTTAATTTTTTTAAATAAAAAGTTTATTTAATTAATTATTTAATTTAAACGTTTATTTTATTAAAAAATTCGTATAAATTAACAATATATTAATAAACAGTATATATATATAAAAAACGAAATTTAAACTTTTAAAACAGGATATTTATTACGGCAGAGTAGTTTACGGAGCCGTTAAACGAATTTTAAAAACGAAGGTTAATTATTAAATAAAAAAGAAGAAAAGAAACAGAACTATAAAGCTAGCTCGTGTTAATTTATTTATATTATTTATTATTAAATATAATAAACAGTATGCGTTAATAATAATTATACTTATTATTAACTTTTTAATTTTATTTATAAGTTATAATTATTAAGTTTATAATAAACTAATTATTTTATATAATTATTAAATTATTAAACCGTGATTATTTTTTTAAACTTTTTATTTATATAAAAATTGTTAAAGTATAAAAGTTTATTAAAAACAATTAATTATTTTCGTTATTTTTTTTATTATAAAAAAAGATATATTCGCGATAAAGTAATATAATATATTTTTTAACTTTATAAATATTAAAATTATATTTTTTGTATTAATTACGTTAATAACGATTTTATCGATTTTTAATTATAAATTAAATAATTATAAAACTTATAAATATTTAAATTAATAAAACAATAATTTATTTGTTTAAGTTTTAATATTTAAACGAATTAACTTTTATTAAGTTTAAATTTATAAACGTGGGTTTATTATTTATATAATAATTCGTATTAATAAAACGGGAATAATTTCCGTTATTTAATCGTATAAAGAATTTAATAAATTTATTGTAATTTTCGGGAATAAACTTTTTATTATTAAGTTTGTTTTATAATTTAAAGTTAATAACAGTACGTAAGTTTTAAATTCGTAATTAATCGGATTATATAATTATATTAACTTTATAATTTAATCGTTTTTAATTAATTAAAAAAGTTCGAATTAATTAGTTATTTTTTATATATAAATCCCGAAATTTGCGCGATATAATTATTATTTTATTCGAGTTAATATAAATACGATTAAGTGTTTTTATAATAATATAATAGTTTTATTTACCGGATTTATAATTAAAAGCTTATAAATAAACGATTTATTATATTTTTTAATTTAATTAATTATATATATAAATAAATTAAGCGCGAATAAAATTAATAATATTTTTATTAATTTTTATTTTATTTTTTAATTAAAAAAACTAAGTTTTTTATTTAATAAAGCTTGTAAAAAAAAATCAAGTATAATTAAACAAGGCTTACGTAATTAAAAAGCCGCGATAATAATAAATTAAATAATTTTAAGCTTTTTAATTTTTATAATATAGTTATAATAAACTTAATTAAGTTTTTATTATAATTTTTATTTAAAAGCTTAAGTTAAAACTTTTCGGGAATGTTTTATAATTATATAAATTAAGTTTTAAATTTGTTAAAAGTTGAAATGTTTTTTTATTAAAATAAATACGTTAAAAATTTATATAAAAAAGGATTTTTTAAACGAAAAATTAAAAATTATTATTATTATAAATTAATTAAAGTTATAATAAATAAATTATATAATTTAATAAAAAATAAATAAGTTAATTAAAACTTTAATAAGGCCGGAATTATAAATAAGTTAAAAATTTTTTTAAATTAATAAAACGGGGTAATTATTAAAAAAAAAGTTTTAACGGATCGTAATTTCTTAATTAAATTATAATTAATATCGAAACAAAGTTAAAATAATTTAAAAATAAAAAATATAAAACCGTTTCGAAATTTTATATTATAAATCTTTTTAAACGTTAAAAATTAATACTTTTAAACATAAATATATTATAATTTATATTAATTTCGGCTTTTAAATATTTAAATTTAACGATAAAAAAAATCGAATAACGTATTAAAACAACTTTATAAATTATAAAAAGCTTTAATTAATTAATAAATAAATTATAAAAAAAGTTAACTTTTATAATATAGTTCGATTAACAAGTTTTTTAATTATAAAACTTATTAATAATTTATAAAAAAACTTAATAATTATTATAATAAAACAATTTATAAAGTTGTTAAACGAATTTTAAAAACGAAGGTTAATTATTAAATAAGGAAAAAAAAACAAAGTTATAAAACCGGCTTGCGTTAATTTATTTATATTATTTATTATTAAATATAATAAACAATATACGTTAATAATAATTATATTTATTATTAACTTTTTAATTTTATTTATAAATTATAATTATTAAGTTTATAATAAATTAATTATTTTATATAATTATTAAATCATTAAACCGTGATTATATTAAAATATTATAATAAAAGTTTAAAATTTTCTCGATTTATTATATTTTTTCATTTAAAAAACATTCGGGTTATTTTATTAATAAATAAAGCGAAATTAAAAACAAGTTATATGTTTTTAATATATAAACTAACGAAATTATTTAATAATATTTTTAAATTTTTATCGAAAGACTTTTTAATAATATTATATCGTTTATTTATAAATTTAAAGTTTTAAATTTATTAAAAAAACATTATAAATATTAATTAAGTTTATTAATGTTACGAGACAGGCTCTAGTGCGGTCGGAGGAACGGGCCACTCTGGGTGCGCCCGTCTCTCCCCTCTTTCCCTTTCTTGTTCGTAGTCACGTGATAGATTACCAGGTTCACTGTAAGCCGGGCTTACTAAACTTACCGTGAGCCAGGCTCATTAAGATTACTATGAGCCGAGCTCACCTAACTCGCCGTAATCTAGTTATAAATGGTAGAACCTTTATTTCCTATGCTTATATATTCTTATGATTTCCTCTGTATCTAGTTACTCGTTCTTGTTCCTTAGCTATCAACTTACTTCTTCACTATGTAATACATTCCCTAAACCTAGAATTAATTGCCCTTATTGCCTAGTGACGGGGAGTACTAGAAAACCTCCCAACGGATACCTACTAACAATCCTATTATTACCTGCAAATCAAGAACCCCTGACGTACTCCTATATTGTTATATAGGAGGTCCGTTATAATTAATTCGTTATTTTATTTATTATTATTATTTTAAACGTTTAAAATGTTAAATTCGCTCGGTTTTTTAATATATATTAATAACGAAATTTTTTTTTAAAAACGCGATCGTGGGCTTTTATTTTTTCGGAATAATAATTTATAAAAGTCTAGTAATAAAAAACGAACTTTTTTACGTACCGTTTTTTAAAACAATTTTTTTTCGTATAAACGTGTTATTTTTATTTAAAAAATATTTAAAAATAATCCCGATGTTTTATATTAATAAAGTTATTATTATTACAAAAGAGTTATTTATAAAACTATAAAATAACTTTTTTAATAAAATTTTTATTTTTATATAAAAATAATAACTTAAAAGAAAAAAAAAATAAATTACGTAATTTAAACGTGTAAAGTATTTATAAGTTTATAAAATCTTTTTTATTTATTAACGGTCCGTTATTTTTTTATCCGCTTTATTTTTAATTATTAATTTTAATCCGGTTTAATTTATAAACACGGTTAATTTTAACAATTAAATTTATATATTAATTATTATTATAATTAAATTAATAATTAAATTAATAATTTATTATAATTATATTAATAAAAAACTATTAACTTATATATGTTTATATTTAAAACTTATATATTTAAACTTTTTTTTTATATTATATTTTATATAAATTATATTTTTAAATATCTTAATTAATAATTTACGTATTTGTTTTAATTTCGTATTTTTTCGATTTTTTCCGTAGTTATAAACGTTATTTAAAAACTTATATAATTTAAACTTATTCACGCAACTTACGTATAATAACTATTATACTCGCTTGTTATAATAATTAATTAAAAGCGTTATTAAATAAACATTATTATTTTTATTAAAAGGGTATTATTCGGGTTATTTTAACTTAATATAACTAGTTATTAAAATTTTTATAATGTTGTTTTTTTCTGCTTTTTTTATTTTTTATTATAAATTTAAAAGAATTAAACTTTTTAAAGCTGTTTAAAACAATTAATATAATTAAAACTATTATATTATAATTAAAATTATTAAAGTTATTATATTATAATTAAAATTATTAAAGTTGTTAAAGCTGTTATATATAATTAATAAATTAAGTTTTTATTTTTAACTTTAAAATAATTAACTTGTTTTAAATTATTTTAAAAGAATAATACTTTTTTAATTAATTTAACTTTTTTAAAACTATTAAAATTATTAAAATTATTAAAATTATTAAAACTATTAAAGTTATTAAAATTATTAAAATTATTAAAGTTATTATATTATTATTAAAGTTGTTATAATTGTTAAAACTGTTAAAATTATTAAAAGGAATAATTATAAAAATTTTAATAACTAGTTACATTAAGCTAAAACAACTTAAACAGTACCCCTTTAATAAAAGTAACAGTGCTCATCTAGCAACGCTCTTAATTAAATAAAACAAAGACTATATAAGTAAAATAAGCTTACAGCTAGCCCTGGCCCTATTTTAAAGCCCTGAAATCCATGGCCTGGTATTACAATTAATAAGTCTATTGGGATAATTGAAAAAGTGGCTGTTTTGATGAATTAGCTGTTTTAGTGACTAGCACCAGCTATATTGCTGGTGCGTTGGCGGAGTCCAAAAGGGCCAGGAATTAGTGGGGCGTGGCACGGGTAGTGGTAATTAGATCGCAAGTAGTTTGCAGTATCGTATAGCTAGGGCCTAGGTGTCAATACTATTGATTCCTGGATGTTTCCATTATCATAAGGAGAGAAGTATTGGCATCAATATTAAATACACACAAGTACTCCGTATTGCTCGAGGTAATCAAGAGATTATTGCAGCTACAACATAGCAACGTCGGCCCTATGTTGGCATTATCTTGTTGGCATTTGTATCAGAATGAATACAGCTATTTAGTTGAATATATACACGCTGAAACCATGATCGCTATTTGAGGAGATTAGCAATTGATAGATCTATCTTCTGAGCCGTATGCTATACTTTAACTGCAATTTGATTACGCAGAGCGGGTTCGTAGAGTTTTTAACAGATGATCGAGCTTCCTTAAGTGCTTTTATTCGAACTCTGCGTGATAATTTTGTACAGCCGCGGCAGACTAACGTTACGGTGCTGTCAGACGGGGCTGGGTCACAGCGTGAATAGAAGTCCATCAACAGCCAGATCGCTGCGAGGGTATAAATGGAGTAGTCTAGAGCTCAATAAATTGATCCATTGATTCCTGAGCCGCCCGAATAATTGTTCGGAGGTCCGACCGACCTATATATACGCAACAGGGTGGCTATAACCTATAGCCACCCTGGTGTAAATATCCACCTGACAGGTGCTCATAAAGGTGTTTGTACAGTCAAACGTCCGATTTTGACAACGTTCTGCTTTCAATATATAATACGAGTAGTATCATAGTGTAATATTGCATTCTTGTCGTGTGAGAATCAAATATATATTTAAGTCGACTTCGTCGCCCTCTCCTACACCTGGGCAGGTGCTAAACTTTCGTCTTGCCGTAGAAATCGAATTGAAAAGCTTCATATTTCGTTGGAGAATGCTGGTGTTGGTACAATGTAAGTACGCTCTAATTGACTACTTATCCAATAATTTCGCTATCCGGGTAGTAATGGCTCTGTGGGTAAGAGGAGGAGAATTGACGCTTGCCCTATTACATGATACCGGTATATATAAGTAGTTTCAATTCTTGCTCTGTCCAATCGTCGGCTTAACTCTTTAATCAATGGAACGAATCTACCAATTTGAATGAACATTACCTCCTGCAAAGCGTATGAAGACCAACGAAGGGTCCGAGTACAGAGCCAATCACTCATGCCTCCACGCCTCATCCTCACGACTAACCACGACCTCATCTACCCCAATCCTATCTCTTACAATCTGCTTCCCATTAACCAAATCATTCTCATCCGCCCTGCGTCCCGCCTCCTCCTCATCCCTCGCAATCCCCGCCAAAACATGTCTCTTCACCAACCTCCGCCTCGCCACATCAAATCCAACATCCACAAACCACCTCTCGTCCATGAGGTCCGCAGCTTCGCGCCAAGGGTGTTTATCCAGTACCACATAATTCCCCTCGAAGACGACGATGCGGTGTCCCGGGTGGATCGCGATGTCGTCGGCCTTAGGGTCCTTGACCGCGTGGTCGAAGGACGGGGCGAATATCGCCGTGGAGGACGCGGTGAGCGGCGCCCGTAGACTTTGCACTAGGGTGAGGAATGCGGCGCCGTCGAATGTGAATTCGGCCCCACGCCGCGCGTGCGCTGTTGTGGCGTCTGGCATGGCTGATAGCTGTGCGCGCGTTAGGTGGTAGCCGTCCATGGGCACGAAGGCCGCGATGGGCTCCTCTGCGCCTGGCTGCTGGCTTGCATGTCGCGCATTGAGGGCTTGTGTGACTGTTTGCGAGAGAGTAGTTTTCCCTAGTCGGAGTTAGCTTAGCAGATCTCGATGTGCGATGAATGCGAATTATGCTGATGACGCTTACCTGAGCCCGGGATGCCGCCGATTGCGATCACTGCGGTGCATGTTAGTCACGTAAAATTTTTCTTTAGAAAGATTCGACGGAAAGCGAATGATTTCTTCTATGCGCTTACATAGCTACTAATAGCTCCTATTTTCACCTCGTGGGAGACGGTACTCACTGAATCGTTGGTCTTTTGGTGTATGCTGAAACCTTTCCCAGGCTTTGTCAACCAGCCGGTTGACTTGATCGTCCATTTTGCACGGTGTCCTAGCTGTCGGTATGAGGCTGGATTCTCACGAGTCTAATTGTTTATTCGTCTCTCATAAAATTGAATCAGCCTGAAAATAATCCTCGATTTTTTAATCACGATGTATTGGATCAGTTTGATTGTGCAACTCTGAGCCCAGCCGATGGCATCTGATATAGTGTGTTTACCATGTGTAAAATTGAGAAATAGGGGTCCAGCACGACCCCTCCACGGCCCCGCCACTAGCATAAAATCAATGCATGATGATGCGCAGCACCTTGAATTTCACCACTCAGGCGCCTTTTCACCTTCACTGTACATATTGCCAATAGGTTGTACTGAAAACCTGTTCTCTTATTAGGGCGAACAACTAGCAGGAAATTGATGCAACAATAATACTATATCCAGATCCAGCAGAACAGATCCAGGTTTCAGGTAATGCACCCGAAATCTAAGGCCCTCTCCCTATGATACTAAGAACTAGTTTTGACCGAGGTGCATAGGTCAGGAACAGGGAATCCCAACTACTAGTACCTATCATCACCCATAAAATAGAAGAGAAAAAAATAATGGGCGGAGACGAGGATCTCGACGCCGGGCTCCTAGGCATAACATTGGCCGACTCGGACACCGATCCCGGAGACAACAACGGCAACAATAATAACGGGGTGGCGGCGCCCAAGAAGCTTTCGCAGGAAGCCCGCACTGCCCAGTCCGAGGCCGACTTCCAAGCGGTGAAGCAGACGTACCAGGTCAAGGTTGAGAACGGCGAGGTACGTGGTTAACCCTCTGACAATTTATCTATCTTCCCATATCCCTGATACCTTATCATTCTCTTCTCGTTGTCCTTCTTATCTACATGTACGTGTATCTAATGCACCTAATCCTGCTGTTCTGAACTTTGTTTCGTCGTGTATAATCCCGGCTGGCATCCACATCTATCTATACCCGATCCCACTCGCTGCATACGGAAAGCAAAAGCTGCGGTGTGCAATGTTAGTGCGTGTACCGTGGCTTACTCATTAGCTCTTTGCCTGCAGATATGGAAGACGGTGTCTCTGCCCCTCAGTCCGCCCGTGGCCAAGCCAGAAGCCCAAGCTCTGCTCCATGCTGTCGAGGAGCTGTACTTTTTCCGTCGGTTTTCTGAGGGAGCGCAATTCGCTAGGTCTATAATAGACGATGATGCTGGTGGAGAGAAATTAGATGGCGACACGCTGCAGACGCTCTTATACTACGAGAAGAGATGCCAGGATAGAATGAAATGCAATTAAAATATAATTACGAAGTCACAACCTTAATAGATAACTTGGCACGGTAAGATGAGCAAACTGGAAAATGAAGATAGAGTGTCTCGAAAACGAGAGAGTTAGGTCGGTATTATTGTTAGGCCCTCTTGGGGTGGATGAATCGGCACCCTTGTGCGTTTCTAATTGCTACACTCTTGAGTAGGCCGTGGAAAGCCAGAGCGGCAGGTCTAAACCTCTATGAAATCAAATTTGCCAGATAAACCGGAACGCCATGCTTTTCTTTTATCGCGTGTCCCTGGACCTGATCACGTTGCCCCCTGGACTCCTGGAAAAATGCCGCAGCTGTCTATTTGAAGTGCAATGTACAACCATCTCGTGGGGAGGAGAGTTGTGGCTGAGTGGTGATGTGCGCTAGTCGTGTCGTGGCTCGTCGAGGATGGTATGCTGCCGTCATGCCAGCATCTGTAGTTGTAGTCGCTCCCTCTCGCGCTCCTCGGCGAATACCCGTCGGCTCATCTCGAGCACACACTCGAAGCCCTCTTTACCCTTCAACGCATTTTCCCTGAAGCGGGTGACGAGCGAATCTTCGATGCTGTTCTTAATCTTTTGCCAGCCGCCGCACAGCGCTGTGATCCGGGCAGATTGGTCGAACTGAGTCTGGCCGGCGCTCAGCGGCCGGTACACAACCGTCTCTTGTACGCGAACGAGGTTGGCCCATGTGATGTTCTGCGACACCATGGTAACTGTCTTCTCGGTCGGGTTGACGTAGGATGTCTCAAGAACTTGGCTGGTGTCGGTGCAGCCGATGAGGCTCTTAAGCCAATCAGGTACGGACTGCTTGCAGGTAATCAGACGCTCGGTGCGTAGGATGCCGGTGGCCGCATCTACCTCGCGCGATAATGTGTCGACGGCGGTGACATGTGTAGATTTCTCGTTCCAGGGACAGTACTTCTGCCAGTTGGCAGTCGAGACCTCCTCCCACGAGTAGTCGAACGTGCACGTGTTCGAGAAGACCTTCATCTTTTTCGAGACAGGCGGCTTGGAATATGGCAGGTGGTAGATAAGATCGTGTATCGTATCCAGAGAGTGTTGGGTGATGGATCGATTACGGTGTTCTGGCAAATGTCTGTGGCAGATGGAAGTTTCGCCTCCGCAGATCGGATCGAGTCGGATCTGAATTGGAGAGAGATTTGTCGGTCGGAGACCTTGGCCACGCAGGGTTTCCGAAATGATAGTGGGTTGCGGGCGGTAATGAGTGTTGACCAAATGAATGGGCTGTTGCGCGAGGTCTAACACTGGTTTGAACGAAGTTGAAATGCCTCTTTGGCTCCGTGAACAGCGAAGGTGATTAAAGTGCGCGTGTAGGTGGAATGCCGGGACGATGGAAGAGATGAGAGGCAGGGTTGGGATGCGTGCTTTTTTAATTGAGCCGCCGAAAAATTTCGTGCTAGAAGGAAGTAGCTAGCTGGCTTGTGACTGCAAGTTATACGCTGTGTGTCGCCGGCTCTAGCGCATTCTTCGCCACCCGAGAGCCCGAGCCACTGAAATCTCGTTTCTACGCCACACGAATTTGTGGGGCCAAACTTAGGATCAAGCATCGTTCATACCACATCGGGAATAGCGTTATCGGACTAGACAATGCACCGAAAACGTCTGCAAAAATCAGCAGCCCCTGATTGGTCAAATTGCAAGAGAACCAAAGGAGAACCCGAGGAGCTCCACGCTTCGTCCGACCCGGCCCCAGCCCGCACCACCCCCACAGATGAGGGGAGCAGCAGTAAGGCGACGGCGACGGGAGTCAGTTTGTGGAGAGTCGGTCTTGCCTCGCTCCAGATGTGCACGCGACATCCGTTAGAGCGATTTACGGCTGAATACGATTGAGGCTCTCCTACCCACGTAGTTACTGCACGTAGCTTTCTTTTAATACCAGCAAATACAGGTAGGTAGCCCGATTCTTTCCGGATAACCCCAGGGCAGTTACTGCCCAGGGAAAACCTTTTGCGATCTACCGCCGATTGACATTTACACCCTGGGCTTCTACCCGATCTAGTTAGGTACTCAGTAAGCTCTGATCTACTGCTGTGCTTTCACCGCTTAGACTGCCCTGCTCCAATCAGAAGCACCTGGACCACCACTTATCAGATTCTCGATGCTATCTGCCAAGTCTTCTGCAGATACTTATGTCAGGCAATGATTCAAATGCTGCACTACTCTCCATAGATATGCTAATTTACTGTGCTGATGTATCGATAAAACATTCGTTAGGAAGCTATGTGGTGCGGTGTTACGTTCATAACTAGGACAGAACTACTAGGACCCGAAAGATAGATTTTGCAGGGCCTTCCCTAACGGCATGCCAACTTGAGCGGGGCACTTTTAAGTTTGAGCCTAGACCGACTTCCTAGGAAGCCGATCTTGGCTACTAGGGTCGGTGATCAGCATGCGCTTAAACTCGTGTTATTCAGATCCCGCTATTGTGTCGTATGAGCTTTCATTCTCATTTTTATTAGATTTTCTAATGTGTATGAAAGCGTACACCATACTCGAACTTAATACAAGACATGAATATATTTGCCAGTCCGCTGCTTTGCTGCCTATATCATCTCGCTATTTCATACATTTATGAGGTCATAGCATGAGATCTGCTTTATTGATCAAGTACTCGACATGTGGCACGGCAACGTAGTTAAATAAATGAGTGGATGGGGCCTCGCTCACGCAAGGCCTGTTGCTAGGATTTGGCGACCTAAAAGCTATCTAGAGCAGAGGCTTCCCTCAAGAGATAGGTTGTTTCCGAAGGTTTCCTTAAGAGGACGTGATATTGCTATGAGTTTTCAAAATAGTGCAATGACCATAAATCACGCAGATTTCATATTCCTATCATCCGTCCAGTTATGCCATCCGCTCATGCCCATTCTATGATGCCCTCAACTTGATTCATTAGGTACTTCTTCCCGATGCCCGCGTGGATATCAATTTCTTGCAATCCGGACAATTTTCATCCCGGAAAGTGCCACACTTATACTTTTTCAGACAAGTGTTGGGAGTACAGCCACTTGAGTCTGTTCGCTCATCATACTTGTGGCCACAACGAAAATAATCAACGTAGACGGTGCACATCTTTAAGGTATTGTGCATAGAAAAGTACACACAATCTGTAAAAGATGAATAGTTGCTAAATAATGAATAATATAAAGCAACATACGTTAGCCGAAGAACAGTCAGGATCGCTGGAATGCTAAATACCTTTCTTTTTGAATTGCAACAAACGATGGGATAATATGATGGATGACAGAAGAGCGGGATAGGAAGGTCTGAAGTAGTCAAGCGATTTGGCCTGAGTGGCTAGATATATCATGGAGGTGGGATGCAAGTGCAGAGGCTGTAGGATATCACGGATGCTTTGGCTATCTGAAAATACGCACTTATATATACTTGGGCGCAGAGAGAGTTTTCTTCTTGCCGGACATCTGGTCATCACAGGCCTACCAACACCAAACACTGAGTTACATGCGCTTCCATTTTCACCTAATCAAGTCATAAGTACTTAAGTAGTGTCCTGGCCACTAATTATCCTGACCATGGTAATCCGGCCACTTCCATCACTTGCCCGTTGTAAGTGTGACTGGTGCTGAGACAGCGCGTGTGGGTACGCAAAAGGAGTATTGGTTTACTCTTGGTGGTTCTACATATGCTGTGATTCAGAAGAGAGTCAGATTCTCTGACTCTGAGGGAGACCACCCAATATATCCTGAGGGTATTATCTGTGTTGGCTGCGTCTCTAAACCCTATTACTATCTTTGACTGATGAATTGAACAAGAGGTACTCTGCCATGATCATGGCCGCCGTCCTAGCGGGCTAAGCCGATAGTTCTTGTTTTAGCGACTAGCACAGCATTCTGACTATGTGAGCGCAAGGCGGAAGGGGTGCAGTGCCTCTAAATCTGACAAGATAAATATCTTGCAACACATAGCCGTTCTACAGAATTGTATGTATGATGGATCATCTTGTTTGCCTTATCTGCTGTATGGCATATATCAAACGTTGCTCCAGTGATGCTGCAGTCTCTGTTATATCTTGCCAATCATGTCAAGAAATCAGCGCGCAAGCTCCTACCAACGAAATAGGCCACTCTTTAATCCTACGCGTATTTTTCTAGTTCAACTAGATTCACTATAATAACTGTCCGACACCATTTACTTATCCCATAGTATGAAGAATTTTTTATTTATCCCGCTAATGCGAATAAGTATTGAAGGGAACAAAATAAAAGAGTAAAGGGAGCGGACGATTTTCTGATTGTCTAGGTAATTATTGGTTAATGTCCTGGCACTCCGCACGCGCCCAGCTGCTGTGGAGCCGCCACAGCCTGCCCACAGCGCGGACACGCCCACTAATTACTGTGATTACCTCCTGTAAAAGCCCAGCGTTACTGTAGCACTACTGAAAATAACTGCGAAAGGAGGGGCGGTCACGTATAAAGCTGCGTAGGTAGAGTACTCTAGTACCTAATAGTAGAGTCCGGCACATAGATTGTCAATTACGTCGAGGCAGGATTGTTCGTAGGGAATACGGATAGAGATGGCTAATATGGTTGTGTACTGAGTAATAGCGGACCCGGTACTCCGTAGCACAGAGCCAACCTTGTGTGTGTATGTAGCCCGGCGGAAAGCCCAACGGCCCAATACGAGAGTGGGTGAGATATCTCCGACTAAGTCAAATTGTCGCTATCATAGCCTGGCGGTGAATTATGATGAACGGGCTTGATCATTCTTTCTGATCCCATAACCCATTTAACATATTTACTTACATAAAGTAAGTAGGTACCTTCGGCCTCTAACTGTGACTAAAGTCAATTAAGATGGCGTAATTATCCCATCCTGTATCTGCGATCTCACCTACACCAAATATCCCCCTCTTCCGAAAAAGCCATCGAGAATTTCAGATTGACTTCATACAAACGTTGAAGTATTGGAATGGAAGCCTCCTAGACTAGAGGTTTTAGTAGCCAAAATTGGCGCCCCTCTCTACAGTACGTGCCACCATCTCACATTACCCCGCCAAATACAGACGGGATCAACAATAGAAGCCAGTAGGTCAGAGTGCTCGTAGCAGAATCTCATACTAAGGAGATAGAGTTGGAACGCAAATGAATATCAAACATATTATCCAGTGGCGTTGCATGTATTACCACGTTCAGACGCTTCAGAGATATAAGCAGAAGTAATCGAGATGTCTCATGAATACGAAGTACGCCGTAATAATTTTTCAGATGCACTAGTCACCACCCACCGCACGCTAATCATATTATCATACCTATATTGCTAAAGACCACAGACATGAGAGTTCTACCGATGAAAACTCCAGCTTTTCACTAATTGTGTTACAAAAAGAGGACTAAGAAGCAATTACGCATACAAACCGATACTTCTGTATCGATGGGTGTCATTTCCCGTGGAACAAAATCGCGATATAATAATACGCCTATGGCAAGAGAAGGCCTTTGGAGGCCCACGTCAACATCACTAGTTGGCCAGGGCGGAAATGCCTAGCACTGCCACGATCCTTCAGCAAGCATATTTGACCATATAAACTATGGCGACGGGCCACTATCGTAGGATTCGATGACAGCAACTCGTATTAGCCTCTAGACTCAACTACTTACATACTGACGGGCATAGGATCGGGCCACTACTTCGTACACTAAGGCCAACTGCGTCGGCCCAAGCGACGCCTTAAAATGGGCACTTTGCTAGGCATCCAACCTCCACGACAAGGCGCACTTGCATAAGTATAACAATATCTCTCCAAACCAGCACTGGCCTATCTGGAATCCTACTGAAAACAAATAAGTCGAAAAGCTGTTCTTTCCGCCGGGCCTCTTGATTGCCCTGCATAGTTTCTCAAACTGAATTTCGACGTTGCTTCACTAGCTTCTGCGAACCCACCATGATTTGCGACGTCTGCCGCCTAGGCCTCGAGAATGTCTGGGACCGGTCAAAAGTGAAGGCTGTTTGCACTCTAGCAGAATGGAAGGAATTGGGGCAGAACATGACGGGTGCGTATTGGAACGACACTCAAGGTTTCATATATGGTCATCATGTAACTCGCGAGTCTTTATTTCGGTCCCGCGATGAAGGTTGTACTATTTGCACTGCTTTTCAGCTCCGTGACATCATTGATAACCCCATTACTGCGAATTTTGGATATTATTCAGTGTTCGCGGTCAAGGTGTACGACGCAGCTACACACAAGTTGCCATTACTGTCAGTCTGGATTGGAAAGATCAGACTTGGTACTTATCTGGACCCTTTCGATGGTAAGTGGTTCTACGTGCCTAGACTATCTCAACCCTCATACACTAACTCTCATCTTCTGGTAGAAAATGACCCTGATCTCAATTTCTCCCTGGAGGAATATACCGGCGATGATCTGACGTGGAGTTATATCAAATCCTGGAACGATCGATGTCTTCGCGAACATGCCCCGTGTATTGAAGCTCAACCCGCTCAATATATACCGGAGCGGCTTCTGAGATTGAGTTGGAATACTGATAAATCTATCAGCTTCCAAGTCGTTTCGCGCGATCAAGTCAGCGATGACTGTCCGTACTTGACATTGAGCCATTGCTGGGATCCCAGTCTCGACCTGTCACAGACCATGCTTACCACAGCCAGCGTCACAACTCTTTCGGAGAAACAGCCTCTTGAAGTGCTCCCGAAGCTTTATCAGGACTTAGGGATTATAGCTCGCCGATTAGACATCAATCATATATGGGTTGATCGTTTCTGCATTGTTCACGACGGCACAGTTGGCTGGCGACACAAGGAGGCAGCAAAAATACAACAGATCTACGGCAACGGGTACCTCAACATATGTGCTACAGGTTCTTCCTGTGACGATGACGGACTCTTTTTCAATCGCGATATATCTAGAATTGTGCCGACTATCATCAGTTTCAGCTTCGACGGCTCTGGCCAAACAGAACGATATCGGGTATGGCACGAGAAACAGTGGGCACAGGAACCACCCCCTTTTCGTGAGCACTTAGCCTGGCACCTAGCCCTTGACAGTCAGCCAATGATCAAAGAAGCTTGGTCTACACAGGAGCGGATATTCGCCCCGCGTTCCGTTCACTTTGGTCGAAGACAAATCTTTTGGGAGTGTACAGAGGTCAACTGCTGCGAGGTGCACCCTAGAACAGTAGACACCTTCGACCAAACGAATACGAATCGGCCGAATTATGTTGTTAAACCATTGTCATATCGCCCTTATCGCTTAAAGAGGATTATGCGACCGGATTGGCGTGATGTCTTTGATCGACCTATCTTGGACGATGTCGCGCAGAACCCCCCCTTGCAGCTTATGTATGACTGGTACTCCCTCCTGAAATATAATCTTGGTCTCAAGATCTCGACCCCGCATGACAAGCTGGCAGTGTTCTCTGCGATAGCCATGGACATTCAACAGCGCCTGGCTCAGTTGAACGTCGAGACTGAGTACTTGGCAGGAATCTGGAAATATCAACTGCCCCAGGCGCTGTGTTGGAGTGTGCTGGGCGCCTGCTCGAGATCCAAAAGCTATAGTGGACCATCCTGGTCTTGGGCCGCCCTTGATGGAGAAATCTCTGTCTTGGACAGAAACGTACTAGGAGACGAATATGATTTTCCCCTTTCCACTGTTGTCAGTGCCTCCGTCACTCCAGTTATTGAGGGAGACATCACAGGCGACGTAGTGGATGGAATAATCACTCTGTCGGGCCCATTATTTGCAGCGACACTTATTGAAAAGAAGATGGTGGAGTTCTTTAAGCACCCAGTGACTAGTGATACCATATTTGAGGTACCTGTTCTAGGTCAGCAGCCGCAAACTCGAGAGGAGGCTCGCACTGCTTATGACTGGCCGTCGGCATTAATACCGCCTAATATCGCCCTGAAATCTTCACCCCCTTACCGCATGCCATTGGACATCTCCTTCGACATAATTGAAGAGGCTACCGACTCGGTCTTCTGTTTGCCTCTCCGTTGGACGAAATATCCCGGCCCTCGGGCTAGCTTCCTCTCGGGTATTGCGTTATTACCCGCTGGAGAGAACCGATATAAGCGTGTTGGTTATTGGTCTACGGAGCAAGTTCCTATGGATCTCGCTGAAGTGGTACTGGATAAGAGCCTATTCACAAATGTTTCCATCATTTGAAAAATCAAGATACGCTTCATTCCAAACTATAATAATTCAAGATCTTCTGAAACGGAGAGGATGAGTTCATTGTGCAGTCTTGTCTAACCAAGTGTATCAACTTGTTCTAGATCGGTTTACTTACAGAACTACAGGATGACGCGTAGCAAGTCTACCCTAAGTAAGGCGGTTCTATTCTGAAATGTCAAGCATGTGTTAGCTAATAAAGCGCAGCGGCTATGAGAGGCCCAGATTCGATTGATTGTGTCACATCCTAGTAAATGCCGCAGCCCCCGTACCGCCTGAGTGTCCTGAAATTGCAGTAAACATGAAGACAAGGACACCAATATCCATTCCTAAAGAGCGACTTCTACAGGCAGGTTGCCGCCATGTTGATGACTACCCTCGCTTCTCCCAACTTAAGCTCGCCTCTCGGGTAAGACCAGTAAGGCCATGCTCGACAGGCCAAGCACCACGTTATTGCGCCTATGCGAAACCTCAGCATATTCACTCATCTGTCTTCACCCCATACCCCTTTACACATGTCCGGGACTAACACAGTACGATCCCCAACTTTCCTCGTTACCCGTTCTCCTGTCACCCGTAGCCTATCGTACCCAAAACGGCCCTCCCTTTGTCCGCCAACATAAATTTCAACCGTATATGGCGATAATGGCAACACTAAGGAACCGCTCCAAGTGATTTGAATAGTGAAGTGATCAAGGGCTGGCACAGATTCTCCAGTTATACTATCTTCGCTCGTGTCTTGTATTGAGCTTCTACGCAGCTGGATTAGCAAGGCCGCTATAGAACGGAAGGCTCACTATACTGGATAGTCGCAAAGTCGTGCCTCAGCCGATGAGCAGCCCTGTAAGCAAAATGCTCCTGTAGGGCCTTCAGGGTCAATAGCGGCGCCCCTGTTTCGTCGGCAACATCTTTAACCCTCTCTTTTGCATTGTCAGACCAACTGATGAAAATCCCCCCGATCCAGCCTTCATCCGCGGTGGGGGAGAGTTGGTTGGTGTATGACGACATATCAAGAATAATAAGACGATATTGTACGCCTGCAGCGAAATGATGAAATGGTGAGATAAGGAGTTAGGTAAAGTGGGTGATGGTTAAATGAGGATGTTATATGTATACCTATTTTGCAGCTCATACTCTGGTCGGCTGGAGAGTATTTTGGACACAAGGGTTTGAGAGCAATTTATAGCCTTCAAAGGGTGGTAAATCACTTGACTTTGGGAACTGCAACCGTGGTATCACTTACACGAAACAAAACAACGATATAAACGTATCAAATTTGATCGGTTAACCGAAAATCCGGCATGGCATCATGCGTAGAGAGAGCAGTGGCACATCCTATATTTGGTTGACTGGTCGACGAGGGCCTCAGAATCAAGGCTGAGGGCGCACGACAACCCCTCCAATTCACACCACCTATTGTTGTCCGTAAGAATTTGCGACGGAAAGATAATTGCCAGCGAATCAGGAAGCCATCTAGTGTCGTGGCACTTGACTCTTGTTTCGACTGGGCGGGGTAGAAGTCAACAATCCAATAAACTATATGCCTGAGTTAAATTCATAGAATGATATGTCACTACGGAGTATGATTACGGGATACAGCGCTTTAGAAGTGATCATCAGACGAAATCAAATTTTCTCTTGCTTACTCAATTGTCACGGGACTGCTGGGTAATTAACGTGCAGCATCACGATTTGTTCCGTTTTGGTAGGTCGAAGAGAGCCAACGAGAGAGATAGATGATAATGCTTTCTGTGAATCTATGATATCATCGCTGCTATGAAGTCGAAGGGCACGAACCATGGCTATAGAAGATATCCATGGAAGGCTAGGCGCCCGTACGGCTGTGACTAGAATCGCTGGAATTTGAGGCGAACGGCTGAACAGTAGTGTGGTTGAAGAAATAATGTCCGCTAATTAGAAACCTTATTTTCTATCCTATCGGCCTATCCTACTGGCCAGGTAGTTTATGAACGAAGTATGCCAGAGCCGAACATACAACTAGCGAAGCATCTCTCGTATGTGATGGACGATTTGATAACGCCAGGCGGTCTATTTTATCCTACTCGACCCTATCATATCGCCGTCTCTGGACCTCATCTAGATATGCTAGGGTGCTATACCTAGAATGGGAGGATGAGATGAAAGACTCTACCAACAACAACTTGACTCGAGCCCGGCAGTTGCTAAATCACTTTCACCAAGACTGCGGCTGCTGACCTTTGTCGGCTGAAAAACTAGTTGAAACAAATCTTGATTGATGGTTCCCTGAGGAGTTTCTAATGGAAATCATATTGTAGCTGTTTCCACGACTATCCTTTTATAGGCCGATCTGAAGTAGCTTGTCTTCTACATATCTCCATTAGCGCTTGGAACGAAGTATCATCCAGGAGCTGCTCTGCTGCTGGACGCTCCTCTGGTAAGTATGCCAAGCCTCTTCGCAGTACAGACACCACAAGCTCCCGCTCAGCTAGACTCGCATCTGGACGATATTTCGCAATCTTTGATTCGAGGTTCATTGTCGGCTCTGGTCTCTGAGACCTATCATACCACCTATCATCGCCCGGGCCTCCAGCTTCATAGCGCCCTTTCCAAGTTTCCGGAAGGGGGCCGAGGGTGTCGACGGTACATGAAAGCACATCAGAGTTTCCAGCACCGCTAAACAAGGCACGGGCACAGTATAACTCAGCGAACAAGCACATATAGCTCCACATATCGGAGGCAAAGCTTGGATCGGCGCCATGAAGCACTTCCGGCGCACAATATATAGCAGGCTTTAGAAACTTACGCTTGACCGGGGTGCCGGCTTTGATCGCAATGCCAAAATCCCCCAGGGAGACCGTGTCTCCGACCATACTCTCTCTAAAACTCCTGTCGGCTTGCATAGGCATGACAAGCTCACCTTTCTTCCATTGCGCCGACTCTAGCAGCATTTTTCGGGGCCGCCCAATGTATTGGTATCTCAACGTAGGATCATCTTGTTCCACAAGGTGAAAGCTATACAGCACATTGGAACTTGTAACGTCTAATAACCGGCCAAATTAACAAGACTTCCCAATCAAGCAGCATGATTCCGACACAACAAGGCTTACCTCGATGAACCACCCCGATATTATGAAGCTGATTTAATGCTTGGAGCACTTGCGAGGCAGCAAGTATTCGCGTAGCGGCGGGCTTTTTCCGGTGGTACTCTCTAATTCTTGGGCCCTGTAAGGGGAACACGAGTACTCTATGGTCACCGTGAGAACCGGGAAGGATAAAGGTCTCTTCATATAACACAAGACCACGTCGACTTTGTATCGCTTCAATGATATAGTTCTGCATGTGATATTCGTGCTCCCCCAGGTCTCATAATCTTCAGAGCGACATCGGTCTTCGTGAGCGTATCGTGGGCCATCCATACGACAGAAAAGCTTCCATGGCCCAGTTTATGGTCAATGCGATATCGGTCGACGAGCACTTCCCCAATACAAATAGGATAGTAGAGGCCTTGGGTATATCGCTCAAGTCTTTCAGTGTTTTCTTTAATCTCTTTTTCTTCGTCTGTACCTGCGAAATACCCTCGGTCAGTATTACCGTGAGTTGCCATACCTACTACCAGAACCAAACAGGCTGATGGCGTTGATGGTTGGCGGTTAGTGTCTTTGGGAAGCAACAATAATACATAATTTGTGGCCTAGAATTCAGAAACAGGTCTATCAAGGGATGTGATATCTGCGGAAGGTGTCTATGCTCCCTATATTTCCCACCTGCTTGGACTGCGTGTGATGTTTCACGTCGTCCTATATTTTAGTTGACGGACTGTTTGCGTCGGTATCATGGTACCAAAAATTCACTATTCAGTCGCTATCATACCCGTGAAAAGACTACTTACGGAGAGTCTACGGTCTATTGTGTAACAAAAAGTGAGATAGGCCTTACCGCAGCCTTGGTAAGCCTGCGCTCCGACAAGAGACTTAAGTACTACGGGGATATAACACAAGTGCGGCATTCGCAATACAGATTTAAAGAAAAGAAGAAGAAGAAAAACTTATTGCTGAACTTGAATATGTTCTAAATTTTTCACATATCTACTCTCATGGCCCGTACGGTCTTACTCGCCTGCACGCGTCTTTGCATCTTTGCTAGGATCCAATGTTAATGTTGACCACCAGGTTTGGCCTTAATCTAGCGTGAAATACCATTATTTTTCACCCCTGTCGGATGAGAAAAAAAGCGTCTCCCTATTTACGAAAACATGTCGCTAGAATACGTATTCACAGGATGTCTTACCCCCGCATTCATATTAACTAATAAGTCCTGTGTCGGCGCTATTCTCAGTGAGATGAATGGGCAAGTATTATGAACTTGAATTATCATTTACAGAATTGGCGTAGGGCAAGATCGCAAATTATTACCAACTAACATATCAGTTTCATAATTGTAATGATCAGGGCCTAACGATACCGAACCAACAAACTGCGACAAATTTCAGAATTAAGGTGAATATATATTATTAAGGGATTATTAAGGGGTAAACAGACCCTCGACGGTAAGGCGTTTGTAAGATTTCGAGAAAGGCAAACATAGGATGGACTTAGGTTCCTCGTTGATCCAGTAATTACTCAATCTTCTAGAGGCATCCGACTTTCTCAGCTACATCAAACAGTGCAATATCAGAATGAGTCAGACAATCTTGGAGAAAAATAAGACCACAGCTAACAATGAAAATCCTCTGTTCAATTCAGCGCTAGTAATATGGAGTTGAGCTCTAAGGACGTAGTGTGGTGTCGTGTCACTGTTGTACCAATACACCCCCTTGGAAGCCCTGATGCCCCTATCTGCCTAGGTGGTATCAGAATTCATTGACGACGGCAAATATCCCGGCCGAGTATAGCCCATGACGTGCGAGCCTCGCGGCCGCCGCCAAAAATGAGGCGTCCATGATGTCACATATAGCATCCGTTAGCCGAAAGGATTCGTAGTCTTGGTACGAGTTCAAGTACATCCTTGCGCTGGCCTGCATCTCGTTACCAGCCCGGGATAGAACGAATCGGCGGGGCACACCATGGCTCTCATGCAAGTAGCGAATCATTCTAAGACCTGCAGTAACAGGATAATAGATGCTGATGGAAGGAAAAACCAGCTCTGCCGACTCCCTCAGTATTGTTATGTGATCTTAATAGATACTTTAAGCTTAATTTCAACTTCGCTTACGTGGTTGATGCAGCTAATTCGAGCGAATCCGGTTTACAATGCCTACAAGGTTGGCAAAACTTCTCTCAGCCCAGGCCAGACCAGAAAGGATCTCGGTAGTATTGCGAGGCATTACGAAATACAAATTAGACGCGCGTAGCATGCCAACATAGAACTCGCCGAGTACTTATGTAATACCCAGTGGTCCTGACTTGTATTCCGTAGAAGAATAATTCAAGTGAAATAGAAAGGGAGGCTTCTTCTCTAGAAGCATTCGTATCATAATTTGATTACTGAACTGGGCACCCACACTTAGTTACGTAGGGATTCGGGTCAGCACTAAATCAACAACACTTGCTGCTAAGTAAACCGGCGGGTGTCTAACGGAGTGCCTACATTGCACGCCAAATCTTGAATAGGGGCATCTTGGCCCGCTACACCCCGTTCTTGTGCTTGTTAGGAAAATAAAATCACGATCGTAGTACATGCACACGCCGAAGGCTAAAGCCTCGGGTTGGTTCAGATTTAAAAGGCTAGGGGGATATAATTGAGGGGATCTACAGCATGGGCGCTGATAGAACCCTGCGGCGAAATAGAGTTGCGTAGTTGAACGGCAGCATCCGCATTATGCAGATACTCTATCTGCACCTCGCAAATTGAATCGTGAAATCAAAGGCGATTGCATCTCATGCCTTGCAACCCATTTGCATTGGAAATGTCGAAGTACTGACGGCGGCAGACTTTGATGAAAATGACAAGTCACAAATGATAACCCGAATATGACAGCTCGAAAGTGACAACTCGAAAATAGAAATAAATCAGATAAGTAATCCAGTATATAGTTACCCATGACAATATGAGTTTCATGATGCAGAGTGCAGGGTTGATCTAACCATTGTTCTTTTAGCTCTTGATTCGCTGATGTATTAAGATTTCCCCATACTCTACCTTCATGATTCCCCCGTGTCCACTCCGTTATGCAGAAGATCTGCCGCCAAGCTCCTTATTACTGAGACATACTCCGTAGGTTCATCCAACCTCTGTATCAGAATAGAAGTTTAGCCTTGTTGTTCAAGCTAGGTTTTCTCCAACATGCACTTCAGCCAGGTCTTACGTTTGAGCAGCATCGGATTCGTAGTCCTAGATCTCGCATATGCCAATTCGCATTCAGCTCTTGCATGTGTTGAGACGCGTTCCATTGACCAAACGGGTGCCCGACGCGGACAATACGTGAGCTGGCTTGGCGGGCCAATCGAGGCCTCGGGTCAATATCCAATTGCGAAAATGAAGTTATAAAGCTGGCCACGACGCCATCCATTCGTTGCTCTCAACCTCTTTCCAGAGCACAAGGCACACTCAATAACCACCGACATACTTCTCCTCGACATTCACTTTCCGAACTTGAACTTTCTCTGTTCACCTTCGTCTCCGACAAAATGAAGTTTTTCGGTGCTGTTATGGGCGCTGCTGCCCTCCTCGCTGCTGGCGTCACTGCCCAGTACGCTCAGGTCACCAACGACTGTGACTTTACCGTCTACGTTCAGTCTTTCCCTTACGACGGCAGCGCGCCGGGCAATTTGACTGCGGTCCGACGTGGACGCACCTACAGCGAGGCTTTCCAGCCCTACGGCTCCGTACGTCTCATTCACTCTCACTACCTCGAGAAACTGGGGGGGGAACTAACCGATATATCAACATATAGACCATCAAGATCGATCTCCAGAAGACTTTCCCCGCCCCGCTCTTCTTCGGTTACTCGTTCTCGACCATTCCTAACTACGTTTACTGTGAGTGACTCTCCCATCTCTACTCCCGCGAGATTTTCATCATACATCTTATATGGTATTCCCGCTAACACATTTACTTCAAAGACGAGTTCAACACGCAGTTCGGCAACCCCTTTGCCCAGTACGAGAACGTCCTCACCCCCGGCGATGGGTGCCAGGACTTTGACTGCGATGTCAACGCCACTACTTGCTACAGTATTCCTCATGCCAAGAAGATTTACGGTTGCCCCCAGCCCGTCAACTTGACCGCCATCCTCTGCTTGTAAGCAGTGGTCACGAGACTTCAGCATTAGCGCATCGCACCGCATCGCACCGCACTCCCATTCCTCATTACAAGCAACCAGGAATGGGAACAACGTACATCAACGGGCTAGGGGTCTTCCAGAGGTCTTTTCAGAACAGTATACGCGAGTTCTGAACCGGAGGCCCGTTCAGAACACGATGAGCTAGCACAACCGTACACGTATATTGAATTTCTAATTCGGGTTAGGGATTATGTGGTTGGATTGTGTTCCTATAGGACGGAACACATGACAACCGGTGAATGTTGGGAGGGCATTAAACATAGTCTTTAATAGGTAATCAATACTAGTACGGGATACACGGCCGGAAAAAAGAAGCCCTCAAAGATGCTTGTGAATAAGTAATACGTGACATCGCCCTCAGCTGGGTAGGCACATAGGAACGAGCTCGGCTAAGCCCAGGAGAAAAGGCCAATGGGGCTTCTTCGCCCCTTTTGCTTCTATGCCGCGTCAATGATCAATCCGATGGTCTTCAAGGTTTGCCAGCGCCGAAAGTGTATGTTCTGAACTGCTGAGCGGAGCTTCGTAGTCCCTTCTTGCGCTGCTCGGTAAGAGGATAAGTTGCTATGAGATCGTAGGAGCCAAACTCAACTCAGTCCTATTCCACACTCACGCTCTACACACACACACACACACACACACACACACACACACACCTCTCTACCTGTCTGTACCTATACCTACTGAAATTGTATGCGCCTCTATTACACGACACGTTCCTAACTTATATATCATCTACAGACAGACAGACAGATATATAGACAGATGAGACATGTAAATTTCTTTCTACAAGCACAGAAGCAGTAGCACCAACAGCGTGAACACACCCAATGTAGTGCCACGTAATGTAATTACCATGCCGAATGCATGGACGTATGAACGACAATAACTATCTTCTTCGTATTTCTCTATCGTCTTCTTTTCCCTTTCCTTTTTTATTTTCCATCCCCCAAACTCCGTCCTTAGATATGCGACGTATGCTCGACAAGGCAAGGCAAGCAACCGAGAAAAGATGCAAAGCCGTAAAACGCCGTCGCAATGCAATAACAAGAGAGAGCCGCACATGACTAATTGATCATTCTGCCTCTTTCCCCGGTCCAGTAAAAAAACTAGGTTTGAAAATCCATGCCCTTTCCTTCGCTACTTCATCCAGGCACATACATACGAGCGCATATCACTCGCATCCCCGGAGGAGGCTATCCAGCATGCCATTGGTCTGAACAGCCTTCTGGGCCCTCTCAACCTCGAGCTTGACGCGGCGGTACAGGATGCGAAAAGCGGCGGCGAGCTCCGGGCTCTCGTCAGCGAAGGCGGCGTACAAGTCGAGCAGGTGGGTGGCGACGTCGACGCAGACGGAGACGTAGCGCGGGTCGATGATGTGGCGCTGCACCCACTTGAGCACGGGCTGGACGGAGATCTCGTCGCGGCTCTCGAGGGCGTCGCGGAGGGCGCTGCGGTGGCGCAGGGCCACGAGCGCGGTCAGCACGGCGAGCGGGCCGTAGCCCTTCGAAGCCGGGTCGAGCACGCGGTCGAGGGCGGCGCGGTAGTGGCCGTGGCGCATGAGCTTCTGCCAGGGCTGCTCGCGCGTAGGACGCACGAGGTCGTTCGCGATGACGACGTCGGCGCCCTCGCCCACCATGTCCAGACGCTTCGCAGCGGCAGCCTGCCTCTTGCGCTTGTTCTTCGTCCTATCGTGGGCGGCTATTTGGCCGGGGCCTGCGAGAAGTGCCTCCATCTCTCTTTCCCGCTCGCGTTCGCGTGCGGCTTCGGGGCCCGTGAGACGGGTGCGCAGCGACAGCACGCCGGACGCCATGCCGACGGCCAGGTGTCTGTCGTCAGCGCCGGCGCCACCAGTGATGACTCGTACGGCCAGGATGGGCGAGGGATACTTGGCGCCCGCGACGACGTTCCAGGCGGTAGTCTCGTAGATCTTGATGTGGCCGTCAAGACCGGCGGAGACGACGCGGCGGCCATGAGAGGCAATGCTCAAGGAGGTGACAGTCTTCTGGTGGTTCGTGATTAGGTGGCGGGGCTTCGCGGCGACGAGGTCGAGCACAGAGATCTGGTTGCCGGCAGAGGCGAGGACGGTGGTGCCGGGTGCGAGGGGGAGCACGTCCTCGACAGGGGCCTGGTGCTTGAAGACCATGACGGCGCGGGTCGGCGGCGCACGGGGATCCCACAGACGCACGGTACTGTCGTAGCTGCCGCTCACTAACAGGTTACCAGAGCCAGTACCCGGCAAGAAGGCGCCGCAGCGCACGTAGTCGTCGTGGCCACGGAAGATAGCAGTGCTCTCGTTGCTGGGCAGATCCCACAGCCGCACCGTGCCGTCGTCGCTGGCGCTCATCAGCGTGGTCATGTCGGTGGGCGCGAATTTGGTTGTCCACACGGGTTGGCGGTGGTCGGTCCATGTCTTGAGAATGGCGCGTGACCGCACGTCGAATACCTGCATTTTGCCTGAGTCGTCGCCTGCCACCAGGATGCGCCCATCGCGTCGTATGTCGCCGCTGCGTGCGTTGTCGCCGAACCGTGTGAACGTCTTGACCGGCTTGCGCGTGCGCACCGAGTACAGCTGCACCCGCGGCCCTGCTGTCACCGCGAACACGTCGCCCTGACCGCCCTGGTCGCTCGTCGTTGGGTTCGCTGCCGGCATCGTAATATGCGTGACTGGCACCTCGGCTGGCGTCGGTATCACCATTTGGTTCTTGAAAGCGCGCCAGTACTTCTGCTCTGCTGTGATCGTCGAAGGCCCTGCCGCTAGCTTCAGCTGTGGCAGGGGCGCCACCTCGGCCGCCATGGTCTTGATTTTTTTCTAATTGCTCGCTATGAGTGTTTGTGGTTGTCGGTCAGTGGGATAGGAAGGTTAGGAAGGTTAGGTACTGTAGCTGGTCGTTGCAACCTTTCCGCCTCGGCAGCTCTTAGTGATTTTTTTCTACAGCACCTGCAGGAACATGTCTAACCACCCCACTAGAGATCGGAGCTAACTGCGTAAGCTCTTAGCGCAGTGATGATAAGCTGATAAGATAGACTTAGTTTCCTTCGCCCAACTGTCGCTTTCCACATCCTGGTAATTACTCTGTGATGACTAAGAGTTAGGTAGGGAGTACGGAGTAGTTCGTACCTACCTACTAAATTACATAACTAGCAGCCTGTGTGTACGGTTTTGCGCCTCTCAGTAGAGGGAGAGATTTACTGTTGCCATCGAGTACTTGCCGTTCATCAAGTGTACGGAGCTGCTACTAGAATCATGAAGATACAGAATGTATAAGATAGGGTTCATCTGGATTCGGATCTTTCCAGGCATGAGGCTTATCCTCAACACAGACTCTGAGAATGGTAGGGTATATCTAGACCGACTACATGGACATAATTGTATGTCAGTATCTTGTGGGTAGCACCTTCTTTCACCTCTTCGCGAGAATGGAAGGCACAGCTAGCACCTTCTAAGGCTGTCATTGACTCATTGCTGAGTACGGAGATGTCGGTCGAAATTGCTTCAACTTGGCAACAGCTCACAGTGCATGCTTTAGCAAACTTCAAATGAATTGCTAGATCACGACAGCTAGATGGGACTTCTAACTAGCAGGGCACAAATGAGCCAAAGTGAATACCAATAGTGCTGTCAGAAATCGAACCCAACCCGACATTTAACTCAACGGTAGGTGGCACTTACCTCTTTTGTGGCCAAGCTGCTAGATCTGATGTCTTTGCACTGTGGATTGACAAACATAATACACTCAATCTATCTCTCTTTTGTTCTTTTTTTTTTTCTTTCTGCGTGGAGACCTTATAGCGACGATACGCAGGAGCAGTTCTTCTTTCCGTCTACAACAACGCTACCATCACCAAACTCTCCACATCCATTACTGATTTTACGCAGGAGAGCAAACAATCTGTGCCTAGCCTTTGCACACCGTCGCATCTGCAGTCATTCAGGCTAGACTTCAAGGCTCCCGAGAACACACCCTTACTTTGATTTGACACCGAATTTCAGACATCGCACACCTCAGCGATGGATTACGACGATTCTGATGAAGTTGATTATGAAATTTATCCTTGGGAATATGACATAGCATACAGTCACGAGGCTAACGAAGCCCTACATGCCAAACCTGGCGTCAAGGATTTCTTCACCGAGGTTCAAAAGCATACATCTCTAGCAGACGACAAGACCCGCAACTGGTTGGCTTCCCTTCCCATGAAGCTCCGTGGGGCAATTCCTCTTTTCGAATACAGTGAAGCCTCTGAAGACTACCAGCTGCACACTACGTACACTTCTTTGTCAGTCGACCAGCTAGCTGAAAATCCGAATCAGCAAGGCTTTGGTCTTACCATAGACGGGAAAAGAGTTGAGCTCAACAAATCCATTTTCCCGAGCTTTGTTATCGATCTCGGGCGACTTTTCGTCAATTTCCCTCGCGACGGCGACGGAGAACGAGTTTCAAAATGGACAGGCTATGAAGTATTCGTGGATTTCGACCTAGCGCTATGGATTGTTTTCGACACTCAGGCAATAGGCCACCCTGGCAAAGATTATCATCTTCTAAACCCCAAAGGGCTATCACAGCTCTACGACGAATCCGTCGACAAGATGCCACAGTTTGGGGTTGCCAAGCTCTGCAAGTCTCTTCGAAACGTCAAATCACACTGTTTGGACAGTCATGAGATCATCACCAACCCCAACCCACAGGGAATAGTCAACATCGACCGGATAGAACGCAGCGATATAGCTAAGATCGATGCCCGCGCCCTCACGAATCGTTGGAGCACAGTCAGCCCGCGTCAACGTGGCCCTGGCGAGCCCAAGAAAATCGAAGACAAACCCAACAGAGAGGTCCTAGCGAAACATTTCACCGACCAGCCCCCAAATCGAACAGCTCAAAAAGGGATAATTGGTGGCTCCGTTCTATCTCCTCGTCGCTCCATCCAGCCGCCACGCTAGTAAAGTTTTGCGGCAGTAGGCAGATTCTTGAGGTTTCACTAGGACCAGTTACCTAATGGGCTACCAACCGACCCTACGATGGAATTACTATCTTCAAGGAACTGCGGGATACAATGGGATGAGGGCATTAACCGGATGACATGGCAGAATGTAGTTTAGACGGTAGCTATGTATTGACAGCAAGCACACGTTGACCCAGTTGTCCTCATGGGATCCGCAGAGGTTTATGATTCCCATCAACGTGCTGCATGCGCCATAGCGACTCTCAATCTCCTTTGGGATAAGTGAAGTGTATAAACTCATATATCCGCTTAAACCGGCTGCCAGCGAATCATCAGTGAGCATCCAACTAAACCTACATTATAATTAGACAGCCCCGGCATTTATTTACCTGGGGAAGTGGAGATCACCGAGCGACCCCAAATCCCCAACTAGGAGACGACGTCTGCGCCCACTCGAGAATCCACCTACTTCAGGCCATGACAACTATCGTAGACATCAAACCTCCACACCCGCTCATTCCGTGTAAGTGAAGATCGTGACGCAATTTTAGGTTGGCCGTTGTTCTATGATCATACCCATGAATATCCATTCAACTCTCCGCATTCTGCTACATTTAATTACATAAAAGAGCTCCCATCCAGCAAGTAAATGATAATTAGCCAATTGACCTCAACTTTCAAGCCGCAGGGGAATGAATAAACGGACGACTACCTGCCCTAGAAACGCGCACCTTTTCAGCATCCGATCCATAAATTTACCATCTCCCCTTTTTCTCGCCCCTCTCACTCTTTTGCTCCAGCCAAGATGAGGAGGACCTTCTCGCTCTTCGGAGTCTTATCCTTAGTTCTACCATTCCAGCATCGCCCCGCCTTCACATCGTCCGTAGAATGCATCGCTCAGACCAGCAGTGCGCAAATCAAAGGCCATGTCGGCGCCCCCGGTTCTGTGTGCGAGTGGTTAGGAATCCCATATGCGTCTCCCCCAACCGGCCAGCGTAGGTTCGCGCCGCCGGCGAAATCCACCCTCGAAGGGTCCGTATATGCTGATCACTATGTACGTACGCTTGCATGAGCACCCAACCATCATATCTCTCGATAACTATCTATCCAGCACTTACAAGGAAGGTGGTGTTGTGAGCGCGCAGGGTTACGACTGTCCGCAGACGCCTTCCAGCGCCTTCGCGTACCCGAACGCCACGGCGCAGTACCAGCGGGTCTACGCCGCCTTCGTCAACCAGCTCGGCAATGTGCAGAGCGAGGACTGTCTGACGCTGAATATCTGGTCGTCTTCGAGAACCACGACGGTACACAGCAGCAGCAGCAGCAGCAGACCGGACTCTCTTGGGCCGAAGAAGCCGAAGCCGAAGCCGAAGCCGGTGATCGTGTGGATCCACGGGGGCCGGTTCTCCGCCGGCTCGAGCCACACGCCGTTCTACGACGGCGGGAACCTCGCTTCCGCGCAGGACGTCGTCGTCGTCACGTTCAATTTCCGCATGAACATCTTCGGGTTCCCGGGCTCGCCCGCCACAACAACAACAACTCCTCATAAAAACATCGGTTTTCTCGACCAATACCTCGCCGTGGAATGGGTCCACGAGAACATCGCCGCGTTTGGCGGTGATCCAGAGCGCATTACTATCATCGGGCAATCGTCCGGCGCCGTGGCCGTCAGCAACTGGGCGTATGCTTTTAAAGACAGACCCATTGTCGCGGGCACGATGTCGCACTCCGGCAACGTGTTTTCGTTTCCGTTTCTCGACGCCGACGTAGCTGCTTCCAACTGGAACCACGTCGCTTCTATGCTCGGCTGCGGCGGAGCTGGAGCATCGGACTCAGCGGTACTGTCGTGCATGCGATCGGAGAACATCTCCTTCCAAGCGATCCTCAACGCCGTGAAAACCGTGCCCTCGGTTCCCGGAGACTCGTCGGCGCGCTCGGTCCCGCCATTCCAAGCGACCGTAGACAATACCACCGTGTTCTCCATCCCAGAGTACCTCTCCCGTCTGAAATCCCGCTCCTTCGCCCATGATATACCCCATTTACAGATCCACAACGACCACGAGTCCGGGTTCTACCGGATCTCGGCCCTTGCTCAGGGGCGGTCTCTGCCGGAGAGCCAGTGGCAGGACTTCGAGCTCGAATCGTTCACGTGCGCCGCGGCCGCCGAGACGTACTGGCGGGCGCGGGCCGGCGTCGCTACGTACAGAGTAAGGTACTTGGCCGACTGGGATAATCTGCGCCTCTACGACCCGCCCTCGAGCGGCGCGTATCATGGCGTCGAGGTCAATATGGTGACGGGGAACTCTGAGTCCGTCAGCGGGATTGCGCCGAGTTCGTCTGAGGCTGAACTCATGGGTATCATGCAAGAAGCCTGGGCGGCGTTTGCAGCTGATCCTGTGCGGGGGTTGCGCCGGCTAGGCTGGCCAAACTACCAGGCTGGTAGAGAGTCGTTGATTAGGTTGGGGGTGGATACTACGCCGGTGGTGGACGTTGTCTCTTCTACAATGTATGATGGTCGGTGTCGTGCACTGAATCTGTCGTTCTGGGACAGTTCTATCCCTACGTGATGAGAAGAAGCATGTCGTTTTGTATTCTGTTGGTAGTTTCTAAAAGTCCAGCCCATGGGGGCCAGGGCTTCACTGGGGCTCATGGGCCATTGGCATTGGGCTGGGCCCTCTAACCCTAATTCTACGAGTAAAGGAGAAAAAAGACGAGAGCATGAGATTTGCGCCGTCTTACTCTTATGCTCATATTCCTAACAGAATAATATCTTGCATTACTAAAGTCTTTGTTGGTTAGCATAGCCAGGACGTGAGCAATTCAAAGAATAAACTGTCTGAGAGATATATACACAAGGGGTGGCTAAAGCCATTCAGTTGCGATATTTGAACCAGTTGGGTTTCTAAATCTATTTGAGAGGTTCAAGTTTCAACCGATCTTTCTTTGAGCTCTAAACTACACCTTCGCTGCGTTATAGCTGCAGACAGACTTCTATTCACTCTATGATCCCCCATTTCTACGTACCCGCCTACCTAACCTTAGATACCTACCCGAGGAGACCCTATTTTAGACATGTTGGAACTCGAGCTTTGCCTATGGCACTCTGCTGAAAAACCTACCGTTCTGTTGCATATCTTGTCCTATGTACATCATGCGCGCAAATGCTTTGATACACAAAGAATTTCGCATCGAGTTTTCTGTTCTTATCCCAATATTAATACTACAGCATTATCATAGCGTGTATTCTAAAACATCGACATTCGACTAAGATTTCACACATTGAAAAGGCTGCAACTGAAATGACCTTACCGGAGCCACGTTAGAATAGCACTTCCGTACAAATCATACAGTCCTGCTGCTATTCAGGTACCACCATGTTGAAAAACTGGGCCCCCTAATAGGTAATTAGCCCACTGGCAAAGAACTCACTGTCTCGAATGTCTCCAGGCACAAGAATCTAAAAGTACCCTAAACAAGAAAGAAATTAAAAGCTCCGGTGCCAATACTATTAATATATACGTAATCCGGGGCATACACTAAAGGCGTGGGGCCGGATTGCGCCGCCAAACAGTGTACAAGTGTTCAGCATGTGTGACATTTTGGTTGGCTGAATGCGTTAATCTATTCCTGACCAGCCACATTGCACTTCAGCAATCAGACAGCCAGTTTGATATGCCGATCTCGAAAATAATAGCACTTCTAGCGGGTCTTCCTTGACGAAGAAACGCCTCTCAAATCTGAATCTTCAGGCGGTGGCAAAAAGATCTATATTCATGATAGGTGTGTTAGGTACCAACGCAGCGGAATCATACTCCATTCAACATCGGCCTGTTTGACGTCGGCCTAGGTAAATGATTTTTCCCTCTCACTTGGTCATACAACTCTGGTTCTATCCAAATCAACAGTGCATTTATAGGAGCCGCAAAGGACCATGGCTCGTTCAGACAATCGCTGTCCCCTCAACGTGTGCAACGACTTGATTCAGACGATACATGCTAAAGGGAGAGAAAAGAAGCATGGCAGATCGACATCTGTACACGTCAAAATGAAGGAGGTCGAGGAAGCAGTAGAGGCGGGATGTCTAACCTGTCGCCTGTTCCTGAATGCGATCCTTTGCGTTTACCCAGGAGGTGCGATTGAACTTTTTAATCATATGAACCGCAGCCCTGGCCAGAGGTTTTACCTGTATGGAAGCGACTATTCCTCGCTACAATTCTCAGAGAAAGTATATTTCGGGTATTGCACAGTCAAGTTGTACGCGCCAGAAGGCCTCGAGCCTTGCTCATGGCCACTCCCCCCGCTGCCTAAGAGCAAACGTGACCCTAGGCCAGAGGGTAAGATGGATTTTATTAAGTCCTATTTGGACAATTGCCAAAATAATCACGACAGATGCCGACCAAACAATATTTCAAATGGAGGCAACGCATCACTGCCAAAGCGAGTTCTCGATGTGTCCCCACCGGGGGGCCAGATACGTCTTTGGGAGCCACTTGAGAGGGATACCTCACAGTATATTTGCCTTAGCCATCGATGGGGCGAGTCTCAGCCTCTCAAGACTACCCTAAATAACATCAGGTCATTCAAACACGATATACCATGGGATAGTGTACCTCAGCTGTTTAAAGATGCGATATACGTTGTACGAAAGCTAGGCATCCGGTATGTCTGGATAGATAGCCTCTGTATCATTCAAGATGAGCGCCAAGATTGGGAAGAGCAAGCGCGTCGCATGTGTGATATATATAGAAATTCTTTCCTGACTATCGCGGCAACAAGATGTAAAGGATGCTCGGACACGCTCTTCCCGCGATTCGACAGAACTGTACACGGCTATGATGAAAAAGGAAACCCATTAGTAGTAGCTGTTCGGATGGAGTGCCCCCATCTACATCCTGAAATCAGCAAATACCCTCTCCTTACCCGTGCCTGGGTATTACAAGAACGCATACTCTCGAAAAGAGTCATTCATTTTGGGTACGACGAAATCTTTTGGGAGTGCACGGAGAGCACCTCTTGCGAATGTTCAAAAAATATAATCCTCGGGCCCTCGGATCTCCAACAGATCCGTCGTCAGGGCTATGAGAAAGCCACAACGAAAGACTGCCAACAAGTCTGGTATCAGATCTTGGATCGGTATAGCCGTCTCAAACTAACTTTTCCAAGTGACCGACAGCCAGCTATCCTAGGGCTCGCTAAGGAGATGGCTAGCAAGCGGCAGGGCCGGTATCTGGCAGGCCTTTGGGAAGATACATTGATATCAGACCTCGCATGGAGAACTGTAAGTATTTCTATGCCACAACTCCTCCGCTGTGGGCCTGTGCATATTTTGTTTACCCTTCGAGATTTCCACATTCGTGGACTTTCTGAAATGATAGCCGCTAATGATGAGCATGGTAATAGAATCGTATTACCTATCGCGATGCTAGAAAACGATCACAAGAGATGGGACCTTTTTGGTCATGGGTATCCGTTCCCTCTATTTGTTTGTACCCCAGCAATTGGGTTGATGGAAGTACCGTTGTTGTGGCAATCCAGGAATTCTACCAGGTGCTCGGCCCTCAAATCCGCCTGACACTACGGGGCTGGCTCGCCTCTGGAATTTCCAGGATCAAAAGCAACTGGGATGACAACTGGGACGACAGATTTAACGAATTTACCAGAGAAATGCCAGAAAACCAATGGTTTAGGAGATCGTTTGATCTGACGTCAAGATTGAAAGTGTTCTTCAGACCCGATGTATTTTGGGAGACATATCTTCCTCATGGCCAACCTGTCTATTGTCTCACCATTGGCTGTTGGGCGAACATGAGACAGAGGTTTGAATCTGGGCTAGTACTTCAGTGTATTGATAATAAGGACCAGTTATACGAACGTATTGGTATAGTGGACCTAGAGTTGCCGACATATGATCGGGTGTATGAAAGAGCTTCCCGTTTGTCAAGTTATAGAGAGGTGGTCAAGCTCATATAGTTCTTTTTCATATAAATGGCTCAACTATATTGCTTAGCGAAAATATACAATAGAGAAAAATCATAGCAGCGTCCTTGAAATATTATAAAAAAAAAACTCAATCTGTATTCACTTCAGTTTGAGGTACCAGCTTCACAAGTATCCAAGAACAAGTTCACATGGTGGCAGCTCACACATCAGCACAATGTACAAATCCGGATGAACCAGCATAATTCTTTACTCTCCCTCTTTGTCTTTCTCAATGGCGTACTTGTCCCTCAGCTCGCTGACGCGATTTAGGTTCCATTTGTCGTAGCTGAATTCTTCTTCGCGCCGGTCTGAAATCGAATACACGCCATCGCTATCTTACGATGCCTTCTACACACACACACCTCCCTCCTAAGTAAAGACAAAGAATTCATATGTATATAGCCAGGGACCCGCTCACAGAGACTGGGAGATCCTTGCGCAACAATAGATGCCAATATGCCCTCTTACTCGGCGAGCAAGACCTGACACACGCACACGTGGCCTACGAAGTGCTGGATGATGGCGTCGCGAACACGGAGAACAAGCGATACCTATCCAAATTTTCTTTCAGGGGACAAGTCCGAAACGACGAGAAGGGTGAACTGAGGCCTTCGGAAGATTGATACAACGTGTGTCCTCACGTAGCCTCACCTTTTAGTCGACTTGCTTATTTTTTCTTAATCTGGTATAAGTATCGGAGATGCTCTCCTTAAATGCAGTGAGTTCTGGACCATGCTGTAATAATTATCGTCTCAGGCGCTCAAGGGCGCCATACCACTTACGGTTAAGTGCCAAGTTAGGTACCTAGTGGCGCTAGAAGGGACCGCTGTAGGTACGAAGTACCTACTTCGTAGGTTAAGTACCTATTGAACCTGGGTAAGCTCTCACCAGATGAACCTCGGCTCATCCGACGACATCAGCTTCCAATGTGACAATAGGCATGTAATCTAGAAAATACTTTCCCACTCATCATCTTCCACGCATCAACCCAGGCCCTTTGATTCTAGATCTTATTCTCTATAAGTTACCGTATAACATATACAGTTTACTGTAGTAATATCCCACAATGACGACCTCACTCGCCGGGTATACCGGCTATAAGTATTTCCTAATCTCATCGCCAGCCGAATATGTAGCCCACGTCGAGATCAACCGGCCGGAGAAGCTGAACGCCTTCTTCGAAGCCATGTGGCTAGAGCTAGGACAGACCTTCCGGAAACTCTCCCACGACCCCGCCGTGCGCGCGATTGTGTTCTCCGCCGCCGGCGAGAGGGCGTTCACAGCAGGTCTCGACGTGCAGGCCGCGAGCCAGGGCGGTGTGCTCTCGCGGGAAGAGACGTCTGACGGCTCGAGATTCGCGACGCGCGTGAGGCGGCATATTTACGAGTTTCAAGAATGTGTCGGCGCCATTGAAAAATGCGAAAAGCGTGCGTCTTCCCCTCGTCTCTGGTGAGCTTACTACTAGAAGTGTATGTATGCCTAATGTGGCGCAGCTGTGATCGTGGCCATGCACGGGATATCCATCGGCCTCGCCATCGACATGGCTTGCTGCGCCGATATCAGGATCTGCGCGAAAGATGCGAAATTCTCCGTAAAAGAGGTCGACATCGGTCTAGCCGCAGATATTGGCACCCTGAGCCGTCTGCCCAAGATCGTCGGCAATCATTCCTGGGTCAAGGAAGTCTGCTTATCAGCGCGGTTCTTCGATGCCCATGAAGCGCTAGCGGTAGGTTTCGTCAGTCAAGTGCTAGAGAGCAAAGCCGAGGCTGTCGCAGCGGCGACGAAACTAGCGGTTCTCATCGCTTCGAAGAGTCCCGTAGCCGTACAGGGTACCAAGGAGATCCTAAACCACTCTAGGGATAACTCGGTAGCAGAGAGTGAGTCGTACGATCACGAGAATATCTACGCGCTTATTAACAGGTCTACGCAGGTCTCCGCTACACAGCCGTCTGGAATTCGGCAATGCTCCAGTCGAACGATGTGTCGACTGCCCTGCTCTCTGGTATGAAGAAGACAAAACCAAGATTTGAGAAGCTATAGGGAGGATGCCCACGCGGAGAATGATCAATGTGTATATTAGGCAGTAGAATAGCAAACCTGCAAAGGCGCGACGGAGTAGGTCAAGACAATATTCTCAGTATCTCGCCAACCAGTAGGGGGTATTGTCCGATGATGTCCCGTGAACGCCGCCGATGTCTTCCTCCAGATGTATATATGGTAAGGCTGGCTATAGCCACCGAATCTGTGATGAATGGCGGGTGTGTTATTCTCAGATGAAATAGTAATATTACCCATCGACACGAGATATTAGCACAATCTCATTTTCTGTTCTCTCTCTCAGAGCCCGAGTCGTCTTCTACGAATGGGACGGTCTCTTTCAATCTCTGTTCATGAAATTAATCGCGGGTCAGCCAGGGCCCGACGACCATGCACAATACGGAGTCAGCCGGGCACTTACTTCCTCGAGCCTTGCCTTCAACTGCGCCACCATGGCATCTTTAATGAGGAGGTGCGAATCGTCGAGGTCCTCAATGATATAGTCGTTCTTCTCTTTATCGATATTAACGATAATAGATTTGATCGAGGGGTCGCATTCAATCAGCGTTGCTACGAAGCAATCAGTCAAGGACAGGGCCGTAGTTCAAAACGCATCATGAGAGCAGGGATAGTGAGTATCTAGCAAAGCTATTTACCTTTGATTGCTCGAACCATTTTCACCGCCGAGGCTGCCTAGGATGGAATGAATGGAAGTGCAACGTTCGCTGAACCTGTTGTGCTGAGCCTCGGCAGAGCTTACTGTGCTGAGAATGGTATGGTTATCAAGCAAGGATGATGTGATGCTGCGAGATGTCTGAATTCCCGATGTCTGAGCATGCAAAGTGCCTAGTAGGTAATAGTGAAAAAGCATGAATCCATAGAGCGGAGCCAACTTGCCATCCAATGCCTAGATAGGACCCTACCCGCACAATACCGTACCCGCTAAGGGACCAGCTAACCTGCCTAGAACGGTCCCTAGTAGGTATTCTGTTACCATGGTGTGGTCAGTCGTAGCTACCAAAAAGGCTTGGTTCAACCCCGGATTCCGAAATAGGCATAAGCAAATTAATACTAGAGTGCACGATCCAATTAGGCGCATTCAAATCACCAGTACTGTTTGTACCATGTGCCCAGCAGGTCGCACAGCGCCACTCTGACTGCCGAGTGATCCGTGGGATTGAACCTGCCAAGTTATCAAGCGGCGATCACCAGGTGTGATGACAGTTCACAGCACCAATTAGCTAAGATACAGCAGACGCACAACATGACGATTACTATTTATTCAGTGCGATTAAGTACCTAAGCTCCACCTAAGCTAAAATGCTATGCAGATAGAGATTTATGAGGACGAGGGGAGGAGAAGGCAGCGAGAAAGAAAACTATGTAATAGTTAACCAGACGGTAGAGCAAGAAAGGAAGCTACCACGTAAGGAGAGGGAGAAAAGAAAGCTGAAGGAAGGAAAAGCAGGGGATTTGGAATTACCCCTCTGGACAGGCTATCCTGCCTGTACTCTCCTCTCATTTTAAGGTTGTCGAGTACATTGTCGAGTACGTCCCTGTTAGCTGGCTCAGTGTACGCCATCTGCTCTTACCGGGCAGTCCCGTCATCGTCACCGCCCTGCATTATGTACCTCGTAACTCTGTATGTACAGGGTTGGTACTTGCCTAAGATTAGTGCCTGGGGGTAATGCAGCATCTACGCATTGTGTAGGTAAGTTCGAGGTAGATTGGATTCCTCCCTCTCACACACATCCACTGTTCCATCATTCTTGTTCTTGTCAGTCACTACAGTACGCCTGTAGTCAATCTTACATACTTTGACAACAACGAAGGCCGACTGGCTTTATTGCTATCCTTTAGCAACTAGGCGTTGCATCATGCCCGCCTAGGACTGCAAATAAGTACCCTATTCACGATTCTCGACACAGCCGGCAGCCGGCAGCCGGCGAGTGGTGCAGTGCATGCCCATCAATTCCTCGGCAAGCCAAGACTACGGCCCGCAACCTAGTAGCTCTTTTGTGCTGCGAGTCGGAGCAGGCGAGCAACACCAGCTTCCGAGCCCGTCCTTCTGCCACCCAGCCGGCCACTCCCAGGCGTTGCCAAGAGTGTTGGAACAAAAGCATCGCCAACCGAAGCGCTCCTTGCTGCCATCCTCGGGTTGCATTCGACTCCATCGAGAGCTGAGTAGGTGCTGCGGATAGGGTGACCTAACTCTATTCCGGAGCACTGCATCCAAAACCAGCCGCGTAAGAGAGCAACCAGCTTGCCGCGTCACGCTGTACACGAAGCACTATTACCTGTGCCGCCGTGTAAACGAGAAAGAAGGCGGACGTCAGCAGCAGGGCAGCGCAGGGAAACAGAGACAGGGACAAGACAAGGAAGATAGATCGAAGCAGAGTAAAACCATGGCACCGGGTAACAACGAGAACCCGAACAACGGGCCCCAGAATCCCTTTGCCTACGTGCTCATCCCTGTCATTGGATTCGGTGTGATTGTCGCCTTGCTCACCTGCTACCGCTACCGCCGGAGAAAGCAGCGCCTCGCGCGCTTCGCCGCCGAACATCCCGGCCGGCTCGAGGCTGGCACTACACGACACATCCGCGGGCCCAATGGTGTCATAATCACCACCACTACTACCACTACTACCAGCAGCGGCGGCCGTCGGGGCGGTCGGTCGCGTCGCCTTGGCCTTGGCGTCGGTGTCGGGAGCAGGGAAGAAGGCCTCAATGAGCTGGGCGAAGCCCCGCCTGCCTACACTGCCGATGCCCCCAAGCCACCTACGCCCGGCGATGGTACCGGAGAACATATCGAGTTGATGACATATTCGCAGGCTACGGCCGACGCGGGCACAAGTCGAAGTCCCCCGGAGTACGGCGAGGCGCCACCATCTAGTGCTGGCAGAGGAGTGGGGCCTAGTATGGCGCCAGAGAGTAGCACTGGCGATCACACCACGAGTTCAAGCGAAGAGACAAGAGGAGGCGCCAGGAGCACCACCGCAACAACGACGACAGGCACGAGTATAACGGCCTCTGGAACGAATGAGCCGACACCGCCTCCGAGGGCAGTTCTACCTTCTTCATGAGGTTGATAGAGGTAGGATACTGTGACAGAGCGAGTGGGATAGCATGCGATCTGCTTTAATACGCTGTTATACATACTGTGTGTATGTAGCACGATATGACGCGATGCGGTACGATACAACACCAAGATGAACCGTTGTATTCCACCAGCGTATACCCCACGCTTCGGCTTGGATCAGAGCAGCATCGACCGACTCTGGAAGGAGTTACGAGCGAGCTTTTTGAATTGTCTGGACGGACGGCGTACGAACGCGAGCAGGACTTGGGTCGACATTACCGATCGTCCGGTCGTGTAACCAGTCTTTTCAGCTCCGAACCAAATGATAAACACGATGAATCTTGCATTTACGATGGAATAATGAATACTATGAAACACGAAGGAGGCGATATTCAGCAAGACACAAGGTTGGGTCAGGATCTCGCCGTATCTATGATACCATTCTCTTTTATAATTTTTGTCCAGCACAGCATCACACTTTTGGATTGTTCCATACTTGAATTGCACTCACACTAACTATACCCCTTCCGTATATCTCTCCCAACTGTGGATATCTTGGTGTATTATATATATCGAAGAGCAGAGACGAATAGCAACAGAAGACACATCTGTACCGCAATATACCCGCCATTGAAACAAGTTGACTGTTCGTAGTCCAAAGTTATTTACACCTAGTGCATAAGGCTATTGGTTATATGACTGTTAAACATAACGGTAGACCACTTTCAAGCGTGTAATTTGGTGACGACGGAAGATCATAGAGAGACTTTATTTTTAAGAATCTATGTGTACTTTCTTTTACCGCCGGAGCCACATCTGTCTACATTGTAGTAGCTAATCCACATACACGTCTCCCATACAATACCACACCATATCTCCTCTTTCTTTCTTTTCTCTTTTTTCTCTAATTTCAATAACACTTGTCCCTTTGATTTAAAACCGCTCAACGACCGCCGGCGGCTTGTTATTCAAGATCTCGTCGATCTTGTCCATGATCTCGGGCGTCAACCTCTCGACGGCCTCGACGGCCCTCACGTTCTCGTAGACCTGGTCCGGGGACGAGGCGCCGGTGAGGGCGGAGCTGACGTGGGGGTTCTTGAGGACCCAGGCGAGGGCGAGCGTGGACATCTTAATACCCAAATCGTTGGCGATGGGCTCGAGTTGGTTGATCTGCGCGATGATCTCGTCGAACTTCTCTTTTCCGGTACGCTTCCACCACCCGGCGATGAACTCGACCTGCTGCTGCGCGAAGCGCGAGTCCTCGGGGATGCCGTCCCTGTACTTGCCACTCAACAAACCCTGGCGCAGGGGCGAGAAGACCGTGAGGCCGGTGCCGACCTCGCGGTACAGGTGCGCGTACTCGAGCTCGACCTTCTCGCGGTTGAGCATGTTGTACTCGGGCTGCTCCATGACGGGGCCGATCAGCCCGAGACGGTCGGCGTGGCGCCAGGCCTGCGCGATCTCGTCGGCGTTCCACATCGACGTGCCCCAGTACAGCGCCTTGCCCGTGTTGATCAGGTGGTTGAAGGCCCGCACCGTCTCCTCCATCGGCGTCTGCCGGTCCGGCCGGTGCGCGTAGATCAGGTCCACGTACTCGAGCCCCAGCCGCTTCAGCGACGCGTCCATGCCCTCGATGATGTGCTTGCGCGAGAGACCTTTGTTGTTCACCGGGTTGTCGCCGAATGCGGTGCCCCAGTAGAGCTATGTTATACGTCAGACTGGTATTTCTTCACCGTAGACGTACATGTAACTGAGCAGATGATAAGGGCGGTGATAAAAGCGCAGACATGAAAGTAATGATAAAATCAAATTTACCTTCGTTGAGATGACAAGGTCATTGCGCTTCCAGCCGTATTTCTGAATAGCTTGACCCATAGCCTCTTCAGACTTGCCACCTATTGTGCTCAAGTATTAGTACTATCCTCTTCCCCGGAATTTCGGTAAGGTTGTGGCACGAAGTTGGTTCTCGTAAATGGCAACAATGATCGCTCGCGAGAAGAGTTACCTACCGGCGTAAGCCTCAGCGCAGTCGAAAAAGTTGACACCGCTGTCATAAGCGGCCTTCATACACTCGAACGTCTTCTCTGAAAACCAAATAGTCAGTAGTGTTTCCTCGCAAGTCTGTTTCCAACATTTATAGGCATCTGTTCACATTGGCCCTTGCTCCTGATCATCTCCTCCCCGCACACATTCCTACTCTCTTTCTTCGTCCCATCTCATCAATTCTCCTAAACGAGAGCATCTAATCCACACCGCAAAGAACACGAACAGTTAATGAAAGATAACATACCCTGCTCGGTGTATCCACCGTACGTCAACCAGCCACCAAGCGAGATAGCCGAGACCTGGAGGCCGGAGCGGCCCAGGAAACGGTAAGTCATCTTGGGGAGATCTTCAGGAGGCGCCATTTTGGAGTGATAGTTTGAGTAGTTTCGTCGAAAATGCTGCTGTTGAAGCCTCTTCTCCCGTTTGTCTCAAGCGGACAGAATCCAGGTGGTAGCTGAGAAGCCGTTTGATCAAACGTTGTCTCAGAAACCTGTCACAAGTACGAGTCGCGGTAGGTCGTAGATGGATATCCGTCACGTCCTTATTCGTCAGTCAGCAGCTTCCTTGGAATACAGCTGAATACTTCGGTTTTGCGTCACAACAAGAAAGCCCTTAACAAACAAAGCAGAAGGGGGGTTACTCCAGGTATATGAATCATAATAGAAAGCGGGGGACAATACCTACCCACCTTAGCTACCTATCGTGTGTGTGCTCGACTGATTAACCCCGAAGAACTTTTTCTAACATTTGTAAGCCGAGAGCAGAAAAAGTCCCTCTCCACCAATTATCGGTACCAGATCGGAGCTTATCACACCTAGTACCTTAGTAGCAGTAAACACGCCCAGGGAGCTAGAAGACAGACAGACAGACAGATAGGGCGAGACAGGCAGGGCGAGACAGGCAGGGCGAGACAAAGGGCAGAAATTAGCAATTGGGGCAAGCACCGCACAGGTAGCAGCGGGGTTACGCCTGCTCCGCATCACATCGCATCGCATGGGCGCCTTCCATTCCGCCCGACGATGGGCTAAAAGGTCTAAGAGGTCCACCGCGTGGATGGGCTCTGCCAGTAACGATTCATAAAGGGAAAACATGTTACCCCACTCGATCGCCTCGTCGTTGGAAAGCCCAACAAGATCAGACGGGCGCATTTGGAGACTGGCCCAGCCAGACTGGTTTACGTCACTAGCCTCCACACCTCGGCGAATAAATGACGGACACTTACCCGAAACTCCTAAGTAACGCCGCACCGGCTACTGGCGGGTTCATGGCCGAAATGGATACAGATGGGATATCTTTCCCTAGCATATAAACTACTGGAACAGGTATCCCACAAATATCCAGTCATATCTGATCTGCTTCACATGAAGAAGGGGGAACAAAGCTTGGTAACAACAGGTGATCGATATAAATCATACGCAACAAGTTTACACCAAAGTTGGGAGCATCTACCAGTCTCCACGATCTATCTCTCGCTGATATCGTACCAAAGCATATCCAATATATTCTCCTCGAATGCTACTCTGGTTGTGCTGCACACCTGACCCGAACGTCTTTCAAAAAACGTAGCAAGATTCGATGTCCTTTAAGTCGAGGTATTTGTATCGAGGTCGTTTGTGATTCTTGTTGTATATTCCACTCATATGTTGGCCTATGATGTTTCCGAATCCTGGTATTTAGGCAAAGAACGCCAGCATTTCCCGGGTAACAAGACTCAAACAACGACAGGACATCCATGCCGCTAGCCGTCAGGGCCTCCCCAACGCCTTGTCTAGTCTTGCATTCATGGCCCTCTCCTGCCGCTAATACGTGTGATAACTGAAGGAACAGAAAGAGTACCGAACGCTGAAGACTGAAAGTGGTGTCCAAAACCAGGATAGCCCGCACCACCCAAAAACACCAATAACTCCGTCGCCGGCCCCTTCAGCTTACCCAAAGTCGTCATCATCGAGTCGTACTAAATTCCCAGTCATATAAAGCAAGGGGGTAGAGGTCGATCGTTCAAGGCAATCACCACAGAGGCCGATTACTTGGATATTCGCTTGGAACGCTGGACCCTTGACTTTGGGTCTCGTGCTCATCTGCACTGATCATCTGACCGCCGAGATCGTTCTCGTCGCCATCGTCATCCATCATGGCATCGTCGTCTACGTGGATGTTTATCTCTTGGTCGCGATTCTCAAGGTCTTCGCATCCTCGCCAGGGCTCGTCGTCGAGCATTTGGCCATCTTGCCAGGACTCCTGTGATTGAGATTGGTAAGAGTCATTGCCAAGATCCGCCATAGAGCGATTATCATCATCACCATCGCTTTCCATTTTGTTGCCGTTGTCATTATTGACAGCTTCATCGTCATAAATTTCGATGTCGCTCCCGCTCCCGCTCCCGCTCTCAGCACTGTCGAAATCAAAGTCCATGTCGTCGTCCTCGAGAACATGAGCGCCGTTGCGACTAGACCTTGAGCCTATAGGGGGCGCGTTGCTGTATGGGGTTGCATAGGCAGGAGTTAGTGCTCGTGATACGCGCGGCTGGAGCATCGGGCTAGGGGACGATGTGCTCCACGGGGTATACCGATTCCGCAGGGGGCGAACGGATGGAGAACGAGTGCTACGACGTTTGACGAGTGGGGCCATCTGAGCTGCCCAGACGGGTTGGGCTGAGATGTGTCGCTCGCTCAGATAGCGATGCGGCGTAATCCGCCTTTTCGTAGTCACGGGAGAGACTAATCCCGGTAGAGTAGAAGGCATAGAGACAGTCCGGATCCGGGGTGTTGTGGACGCTCTCCTTTCTTGGGCCGAAGCTACGGCTGGGGATTGCAATCGCGAACCGGATCGTCTAGTGCCAAGGGATGGAGTTGTGGCCCTTGCATCAGTGAAGATGTCTCGCGATGAAGACAAGGTAGACGTGGCCCGGCAATGCTCTCGCGCAGACGCCTGTACTTTGAAGGCATGGCTACTAGTAGCCAGAGGCTCATCTAAAATATCACTCCAGACCCAGCAATCCTCCTTAGCGTCGCCCTCCAAGATTTCTTGGCTGCTTTGCGAGTCTGCATAGACCCGGCTCAATTCACGAAGGCGTTGCCATGTCCACCTGTTTTCGTACGCATATTGGTCTTGGAGGTACGCCTCGGGGTGGGTAATGAAAAGACGATGAACACCTTGCGACTTCATGACGACACTTGAGACAAGGAATTGAACATCCCATGAAACAGGCGTAACCATCTCAGCAGGAGTGAGGAAACGAAGTCTAGAGTCCTTATGCAATTTTCGCAGCGGTATCCACGGTGACTGAAGACCTAGGAATTTTGTAACGCGATGGTGAGTAGTGGAGCCGTGATAGACGTTGCTTTGCATTCGTGAGAAGGTTCGGAAGAGTGTACCAAAGGCTTCTAACATGGCTTGCTGCACACTTCGCGCATCAGGGCCGCAAACAGAAATGTTCTTCACTAGACCACGGCTTCTGAGCCGTTGCCCAATCATCTTATCGGCTGCACATGCACGCCCAAGCAGCCAGTCTGACTCAACCTCTGGCCCAGCCCAGTCACTGAAGCCTGGAGACTGGGCCTCGGGGCTATTAGGCAACTGCGTCCATAAATCGGCTTCTGCAGAATTGCCGTGCGAGAGACGTTGGCTGGTGAAATCACGTGATCCCAACCATATATTCTTTAGGGGAAATGGAAGAAACACGACTTCAACCTCCCAAGGGTGCGTGGGAGACGGGAAAGAAGAAACGCCCTGCAACTGGGAGAGCTGGGTCTTGAGCGCTTGGAGCTCATTCTGAAGCTCTGCACGGTCCATCGTGTAGCTGCCAGTGCTTGTTGAGACTGACACGACGCTGGCTGTAGCATCGTCGACCTTCTCACGACGAGACCAATTGTAGCCTGACGTATTGTTCCCACTGTCATTTAGGATTTTCTCAACTTCTTCGACGCGTGATTCAAGTTCTGTGACCCTCAGATCAGTCTGGTCATGCTTTTCGTGACATGTGTCGTGAGCGGCGGCAGAAAACGAAACATTTTCAAGATTTTCAATGCGCTGTTCATGGCCTTGAACGGTATTAGACAGCAGATAGAAAGCCTCGCGGTTTACTGCCGGGGTAGGTGATTGGACTGGGCCATTAGTCATGTCTCTTTGTCTGGCCGACTGTGGTGTGTTGGTTACAGTCTGAGCGTCGTCTCCAGATTGGTTAGCGTCAGGTTCCGTGGCATCCTCGTCATCTGGCTCAGCGGAGTTACCTGGGATTTGGATCGGTTTGAGTCTTGTCGGCCTGACACTACTTAGTGTCTGTAGGCCTCTTCCCGCGAAGGGTTTATGGTATGCTATTCGTGCAGAGGAGGTAGTTGAGCTCGGCTGCGAGGGCATTAAGCACTGGCTGGGGATAGGTGGGAGCGAACCAGCGCGATCGGGCTCTGAATGAATAAGACTAGCCCAAGGCAACGTATCGGGTAACGAGGGTCCAGCGGGCTGATCCAGCCGCGCATCTACCACAGGTCCATCCGAGAAAGAACTGGGAACGGCGGGCGCAATCGTGTCCATGTCCTGGCCTAAAGAAGGGGGGTGATGGAAAGATAAGTCCGGCACTACAGGTGTGAGGGGCTCACGGCCAGTCCTAGGGCGCTCATTCTCCTGGCCATTCGTGCGGACGGGCACGATGACGGGGTTTGGAACTGGGGTTTGGCTATCGCGAGCATCGTCATGGAAGCAGGCATGGTGCGAACACATGCACCAAGGCGTCTGGTCTTCATATGGATTGGCCAACGCGGACGGGAATCCAACCGGGCTCCCTCGCTCTGAACCCGCAAACGATGTGCGACTCCAGAAACGACGACATCCACATTTATGGCCACCGGCGCCGGGCGTCAAATCCACATAGTTGCATGGGCCGCCGGGCAGGGGAAGACCCGGCGACTGGGCAGCGACGGGCGCATCGGCGTAGATGTTGAACCACGAGGAATTCGGTAACTGGAAATCAGGGGCGGGTCCTGCCATTGGGCTATTCGAGCGATGGTCGCTGGCATTGGAGGTGCGGGGAGAAGAGAAGGACGGGCGACGGGCGCGGCACGAGGGCGCGGACAGGCAGCCTGGTATTTATATGGATGGATGGATCTCTCGACCTGGGCAGGTCTTCATTCACAGCGATGGTGGCAGCGGCCTCGGCGCTCGAGTGTTGCTTGTGCCGATGCTCAAGCCTGCATGGGCCACTCCCCTCGCCGGCGCTGGGGTCGCAATCCGCAGGTATGGATCTAGTAGTACATGGCTGTATGTCCTTCGATTAGTTCGAGCTCAGTAATTATCGTGCACTTACTCGCCGAGCTACAGTGAGTCGGCTCAGGCACACACTGACCAATGCGTATCGGATAGAAACTCAGCAACAGATCTAGTGAATTGGAACAGTATGGGCTTTGAACAGTATAAATACAGCGGTGTAAGCCACAAGTCGCCTATAGTCGAAGGGCAATGCGGATGATGAAGGCGACCGAAGGACTGAGGTTAGCAAAAAGTGAGGCGCCCATGCAGGATTGGCCCGACAGAGGATGAGAGTGAACTTGGTGGGGTGAACTGAACAGGACTTGGAGCAGTTTGGTACAGTACATTCCTGCCTGCATAAGATAGGTAGGTGCCTACCGAATAAAAACGGAAGAGCACACCACCAGGACGTTGCCAGGGTGGTAGGATGTTGTACTACGCTACCTACCGCACTTAGTGCAGGTGCCTGTAAGTGCTCGCAGACATGATCCATGATAGCAGTAGGCCAGCCTACGGCGTGCTACGACGGGGGGTGGGGCAAGGAAGACACTGTTTGGTGGAGTTGGGCCGGCTTCAAGTTGATTGTCTATTGAAGTACCACGTGGTGCAAAACACCAACTGTGCGGGGAGCATAACAACAAGATGTTTCACTCGAGATATAAGATGGTGTCGACATCGCTGCCTACCCGAGCCGAGTATGACAAGTTTGGACACAGGACGAAAATATGTCAACAAATTGTAGCCATCTACCATACAAAAGCCCTGTTCAGTGTTATTGTTACGCATGTGCTCACTTCTATTCTTGTGATGTCTCTAAGGTAGGGAGGAACCTCCCTCTACCTGATGACCGTAATAGTCAATGCCTTCCATTTTCAGAGAAGAACAACAGGGTTATGCGCGCACACTACCGTGCCTACGCATAGTGCACGCATACCGTACGGTACATACTAGCAACCCAAGTCAGAACGGTATCCATCCCCATTGGTCCCGAGACGTCTCCGCGAATCCCTGCGCCAGCGCTGCCGGAGCCAATGACATGAGTGCACGCACGAGAAGTTCCGACGCGAGCTGATCCTCTTACTGGCACTATCGACCCTGGCCTTGCGCGGGCAGAGTTCGATCTCGGAGAGTGACCTTGTGAATGTGAAAATAGCTATTTTCGCCTCACATCTTCACCGGATGGAACAAACAAGTTCCCTTGTATATAGGCAGGGTAGCTATGGCGCATGCAGTACACTAGACGAAACAAGGCGAACCAGAACCAGCACGCCTCACTTTGTAGTGTAGATCAGCGCTCCACCGTCTTTTTGGCCCGCAGTCGCCCCGGATTCTGCTGAGGAATACCGCCGAACTTGACCCTTATCGCAGTGCTCGGCTTGATCGTCCCATTTCGTGACCCAAGCAATGCATAGTGCGAAGCTGACCGGAAGCATTTCGGACATTGCACAGCTCTCGGTGAAATTCAGGTAGATGAGCAACATGGCTACTTTCGTATTAGAAATCGAGAAAGCTAGCTAGCGCTATCATCATAATTCATACCCATAATCATACATATATAACACATGATAAGACGTGCTTTGTAGGCTAATTCCATTGATTTCGTCAGACCTCACCCCAAGTTCCCATAGGCCCTGTCGTAGCAATCATCGATCCGGTACCAACAGAGCCGCCAATATCCCAATAGTGACGAGATGACGAGCAGCTACTCCGCCTAACGGACCGGCGCGTGCTCTGGCTCGCACAGCTCGACGCTGGTCTGAACAGGGCTGTATTAGACAATGTCGTGGCCTTTGACTTGCGCCTCTCTGTGGTACGGGATCGAGAGATCAGGGGATGGTTTTGGCGGACTCTTGCCGCCTTTGCCGCAGCATCTTGAGGACTTAAGGTGGGGGCCACTGGGTGTGATGTCCCTGAAATCCCACCATTGCCACTCGAACGTGGTAAGAAGCGCGATCGAAGATAACGAAATACCAACCGAATATCAAGATCTTGTTCCCACTCCTCTTGTGTGAAAGAGTTACCGTTATCCGCCTGCGGCTTGCTGTGGGCAGAGGTCGAGAGGCGGCGCGCTTGTGGCACATCCCGGGGTCGTGGAGGGGTTTGGACGGTAGGCTGGAATTCAGGCATAGCTGCGGGTTCCTTGTATGTTACTGCATCGGCTACCGTGAAGCTGGCAGTCTCGGGAATGGCGGCGAGGCCGGCGTAAGGGATGGGCATCTGCTGCACCTGACTGAAAGTCGAAAATGCACCAGGATGCTCAGAGAGTTGGTGAACTAGCAGACCTAGTTCTTTGGCTACTCGTTCGAGCATCTTTACATGCCAGCTAGAACCCAGCTTAGATTCTGATGCCGTATCATCTAGATTCGATGGTATTAAAGCCAATGCCTTGGGTGTCCAAGAGAGATCATCCTCAGCAGGAAGCGCCTCACCAAGGATAATAGATAGTGTCGTGTCATCAATCCCCATAAGGTCTTGTATGACTTTACGAGTAAGACGGCTCCAGATGCCATCACAGTTGGCAGATGAGTCGCTCTGGTTTTGGTCGTGCCAATCTTCATCCACGTCCCCCTCGGCCGCCCCACCTACCGCAATCGGCGTTACATCTTTAACCACTTCCTCCGTATGGTGTATATTCGACACATTGGCTGCCGATCGCCGTTGCCTCCGAGTTTCTTTCTGAATTTCATCCAGAAGGTACCGGCTTTGCTCCAGGCGCCAGGACTCTATTCTGCGCATCTTGTCAATTTCTTGATTTTCTTCCCATTCCAGTTCCGCTCGCACTGGATCTAGGCTTTCTCGCCGTCTCTTGACCCGGCGGGGGTTATACTGCTCGAACGCGTAAAGCCTGTTTTGAACATCCGCTCCCATCCCCTCGTGCTCTAGATGGAATGAGCCTAACCCATCGTGGGCCGGAAGCACGTGTGTCGCCTGGTGCGCGCCATCCGACGACATGAACACATCGGGATTCGACCGGAATCCAGGCAAATGGCCATCCAGACTGTCCAATTCGCCATCATCCTCTTCGTCTACGGCATTGGTGAAGCTATCGGAACGTCGTTGCGCGGCGCTGGCTTCGGATGGCGAGATGGTATTGAGGCTTCCCAGATCACTGAACCGCGATCGGCCTTGTGTTATATTAGATCGATGTGTTGATGTCAGATACGACGTCGTGGTGCTCGCGTCAGTTGCCGGCGAGAACAAGACCCATGTCTGGGAGTCTGCAACAGGCTGTGTGGCGGTAGGTTGGAGACGGTGTGATTCGCTATCCTCGGCCGCAGGTCTGAAAACCCGCTGTGCAGCCTGGCGTGTAGGCTGATGGAAGGCCATGGTGTTCTAGTATAGAGCCACGACGCAAGAACGGGATGCAAACTGCCCAATCAGGAGTTACAGATCTCGACGCTAGCAGATGGTATCCCGAGTAGACAAGAGAGGACGAGGCTACACGCCACACTCGTGCTCTCTTGTCCGGTGGATGATGTTTGCGAAAAGGCGATAATACGCGCCGCTGAAGGTAGAACTCTTGACGTAACCAGTGGTGATATCGTACGCTAGGTAGCTGCGTGTTTTTATAGTCGTGGGTTCATGTATTGGGTGCCAGCCCCAAGAAAGATCGATAACGGAAATTTTAAGGTTGTTGGGTTGTAGGACGAGTCCGTAGTCTGATAAGATCTCACGAAAGGCGTGAACAGAGACACCGCGAGGTGAATGACCGGTAGTATCAGGCCAGCTCTCTTTTATGGCTGCCTCATTGCTAACGAGCGTTTGGGGGCGTGGCAGTGTAGAGATGAGGCAGATGGTTTACAGAAGAAGTTGGGCGCGAGGAGAATAAGGTCAGGTACAGGCCGGGCTGTTGTGTCACCTGTATTGGTCTGGGGCGACCTCGAGGAGGGTATGTACTACATTCGGAGGTGGTGATGACAGGCCTATCTTTAGGTCGAGTCGCGTAGTACTGTGTACCTAGAGTCCGGTGAAGAATTAGCGTTTACTTTGGTACCCAAAACTAGAACCAAGCGCCAAGCATCGAAGTGTCTTAGCGCATGGTAGTTGGGACGCTAGTGTGATGTACTTTATCTACACACGTAAGGGACGTAGGTAGAGGCAGGTACTCCGTACTGTACCTCTGAGATCAGTTTTACCATCCCACATCAGAATGGGAATCCAACTTGAACCTGAGCCAACGCCGCTTTTAACCTGAGCCTGAGCCTGAGCTGGTAGTCCCGCTTTTCACAACCCGATATGAACTTGAAACTTGCATAATCCCCAAACACATAATACAGTAATTGCACCGAAAACACCGTTTATTATTAAACGGGTTTTTGTATGCATTACAAGACGCACAACTCGAGCGACTTCCTAGGAAGTCAGTAAACTTGCCAGTCCAAACTAGTCATTGCCTCCCAAAATGATTAGCAAGTCAATTCACGATGTTTTATTTGACTGCTTACTTGCAATTACTTGTAAGTTATTGTAGCTATTTCATACATAGTATTTTGGTATTGGTTTTAGTGTTGTTGGTTAACAGAAGCCTTCGAGAAGTTGGCTTAGTTATCAGACCCATTATATCCCACCAATCGGAACCCATGCCTACTGTCACCTACTGCCATCACCTAATTACTGCCACCACTTAATTACGGAGTACTGCTGCCACCACTTACTGCTGCCACCTACCAACACCACCTACTGCAACAAGCTTCGACCTTTCGATCATAAACAACCCCGTGCGCTTCACGAAAAACATCAAAGCACTAGTTCCGAGACGATCCAACCGGTTTCTGGGGCTTGTTGAAGCCAATAGAGGGTTCTGGCCCTATTGACCACTTACCAGGATTACTTGGTTGGCTTGGTAATTAATTGCGTTAAGTCAGCCAAAGCTCGGCTAAGTCAGTCAAATAACTGATTTTAGGGCTTCAAAGCAAGTAAAACAAGTCAATGGTCAAATATTTGACTGACTTTGCCTGTAGGCAGCGCTGCTACACCCCATTATCCGGAACTTCCTGGCCTGTAACGCTATCTTTCGAAACGAACCTATGCAAGACAGCACAGACGCTCGATATAGATTAATACCATCGTCTTCAGATCTTTTAAAATAAGCACGCTGCTAATCGCGCCGAACGCTATCTATCATCTAAACGCCTAAGTATGTCTTACCAAGATATCCCTACGAATGTTCTTTCTCGTCTCTCCCATCGACCAAGAGAGTTGCTCTATTCAATGATTACCATCCCAGATCCGCCGAAATCCATGGAAGCAAACTTCCAAAACAGCGCCTCATCCCTTGGTATTCTCGACAGGCTGCCAGCCGAACTGCTATACGAGGTGCTCAAGAGCCTCGATTTGAAGTCAACCATTCTGTTTTCTCGCGTTTCTATTCGAGGGTGGAATATAGTATATTCCTTTCCCGCTTATCGAGATGTAATAAGACATGCACCACACGTATTAGCAGCTTTTAGTCAAACGAAACTGCTTCATTTTTATTCGGCATCGAAACTTCACAATGCTCTTCGAAACGAGCGCTGTGCAACGTGTCCAGAGTATGGCGTTTACTTATTCTTGCCGACCTGCGAAAGGTGTTGCTGGCAATGTCTGCGATCCAACCCAACGCGACGAGTCGTCTCCCTAACAGCTGCCGCCAAGACTTTTGCACTATCGCCCAAGATGGTCCAGCAATTGCCGGTCATGTTTAGCATTCCTGGCACTTACGGGATCGCATGCAAGTCTACGCAGAAATCATACAGACTCGTTAGTATAAACGCCGCTAAAGAGCTCGCGACGTCAATCTACGGGTCCGCAGGAAATGCTATAGAAGCTATTATACGCAGGCAACCCAATGAGCAGACTGAATCCACGACTAGATACCTACAAGCTGTATTTTCGGACTCTACATGTTTAGATTCCTTAATGATGCCAGATCAAGGGAATACTGGAGCTGACCGCTATTTCGGCATGGCATCCATCCCATTCCCCTTACTCACTACTCCAGACATCGTCGAACACGGTCTTTGGTGCAAGGGTTGCGAATGGACGTACAAGCAATATAAAGATCGCCGGTTATCAACTCACGTCATCGCCAACATGGTGCCAACGGATTGCGACCCTGATCGTATACTATTTGGTCTGGTCAGGCGGGCTCGCTCGACGAGAAGGCTTTCTACGCATATCCGACATTGTTATGGTGCACAACAGTTGCTTGCCGATCAAGGGGCGCAAGAAGGTTGAGCGAGCATTGATTATCGTTTTGCCAATCTTCGAATAACACAATCCCAAAATTTACCACAAATTCCCAACACACTACCGTACATAACTCATGTAACCCTTGCCTCACACTTGCGCTCGACGCCCGCGGCCCGCGGACGGCTGCTTACAACTAATGAATCCACTGGGCCCTATACCTCAATTCCGCTCACGACGCCCATTATACTCTGTTTTTGCCTTGCTTTCCGTCGGCATATGCGCTGGACAGTAGTTGCGCGAAGTACTGTCTTCGGTGTTCGTCCTATCACATCGCAGGTTGGACTGGGCGTTGCACAGTCGATCACACTGTTTGAACTCGCCCTTCTTTCTGCACCCGCATTGATAAACGTACCACATCTGAGTGCACATGTCGAGTCGCGATAAATTCTTCGTGTGAGGGCTCAAGATATAACGTAGTTCTGGAGTTTGCTGTTAAGTGTTAGATAAATAGTAGCGGTTTCGAAGATTTCGACAGATTGAGTTTTGCTTACCTGTCAACAGAGAACACAGCGCTTTCTAACAGTACCCTAGTGTTCTTCTTTCTGGATAGCTGTTCGGGGAGGATGGCAGTTGAAGTGGACTATACCACAGAATGACTTAACGAAACATGGGCTGGCATTTTATACTTGTACGGCTTGATCAACATGTCTCCTTGGCATCGTGCTCGGGCGGGCTACAGCAGCTATTGCCAACTACCAAGAGTAACGTCATGATAAATATAGTAGTTCCAACCATCTTGAAAGATCCACTACTAACAAAAACAAAGGTAGGGAGAAGTGTATTGTAAGTATTAGAAATATCAAGCCGCGTGCCATTCATCGATAAGGTCAAAGACGGCTACATGGCTAAGCGCCCAAGGGCCATCCTGGTAGAACTAATTACATAACCTGCTCACGTAGCTAGGCAGCAGGTAAACCAAGTGGCTTTGCCATCATCCGAATCGAAACGCGCTCTACCAACTACATATTAATCTCCAGGCGCCGGTCAAGAAACGCTTCGCTATTCGGTGATGGAGCCGCTCGATGTTGGCCCCCATTTACGCTCCGCATAAGAACCACTATTTGCTTCAATGCCTACCATTGCGCCGAACACGATGATGGCCGTCTCAACTAGCTCCATAGAAGTACTTTCCCAAGAGATTTCTGACGAGGAAGGGATGTACCGCATTCGTAGTGGGCAGCAGGTCTACTACTTGACCATCTCCACCGATGTCTTCGATGAAGACACGATGTGCCGCCCCTACCTCCTCCTCCCCCAACTGCCCAGTTTGTCAGACATGCCATCGAGAAAGATCAAACTCATCCGTAACGAGGATGGCTCTCTTGCACTGGCTCCCTACCACGATCCTTTGCAAGAGATCACATTTATCTGGCACGAGAAGCGGATTGACGTGCTGTCCCTGCCGCGAATAAAACGCCTCAAACCCGGCGTTTTTGAGACGCTCTATGAAGGCCGCGCAGCTGTCGCCAAAATCGCCTGCTTTGAGTGGCAGATTCCGAGCCTCACCCGCGAGACATGGGCATATCAAGTCTTGACTGCAACCCAACGACCCAGTGGCGGCCCTCTCATTGCGCCTGAGTTTCTGGGTCACTTGACGGAGAATGGCCGTGTGATGGGCTTCCTTATGGAGAGATTGGAAGGTAGAGCTGCGTGCCCAGATGACCTAACGCAATGCGCGGCTTTGTTAAAAAGGCTACACGGACTAGGAGACCTAGGACTTGTGCACGGAGATGTAAACCGGTATAACTTTATTGTTGAAGAATGTTGTCGTGGATGTGTTGTTCGTCTGGTGGACCTGGAGCATGCGCAAGACTACGACGAGAAACTGGCGCAAGCAGAACTCGAGTCACTTCCCGCTGAGTTGGCTGAGGAGACGGGACGCGGCTCTGGCTTTACCTACTACTACTAGGCTGGGTATTCAGCCATGATGGTTAAATCACCATTGTTTCTAATTTGGACTCTAGCCACTGCTGCAGGCCGTGGTTTTAATCCCGTGCCTCTACACACTGTCGACGGTCCCAGATGAGCATAATTCAGGTTAAGCAGAGCAAGGTTTAAAGGTCGTCCGACTTTCCGACGTCCCAGCCCGGGTCTTCAAAGCGTCGTTAACGGTTAAAGCTCGACTGTTTTGAGGATTGTTTCTCTTTGCATAAATATTACATAAAAATGTAACTCTTCAGTCACCTACTCCGTAAAAGCGGCCATTACGCTAATCCCAGTTTGTTGTACTCTTGGCAATTGGTAAAACCTAGAACCGTAGGTATCGGTCTACATCCGACCCAGTGTTTCCAGAAATCCACCACTCAACAACAAATCCACGCAAACTTCCGATTACTGAACTGATCATCGACTAGATAAGACAGATGGTGGTTGGGGATGATGCCAGAAGTCGCCATGTCCCAGCTCCATCACAAAATGTCGGTCAGCTCAGTTCACCAGTAGCTTTAGTCAGAACTGGTCAGAAGCTCTGGTCAGTAGCTTTGGTGTTCTTTGTACTCTATCGCTATTGTTTCTACATACATAATGAGGGGTGCAGGTCCGGCGCATCTAACACCGGTAGTAGTACTTCGTATATGGACAGATTCGGACAGTTATTAGACTTACATATCCGAAGACTGGGGATACCGTAGCCACCTGCATATTGCTGCATCATACATGCGGTTCTCTTCATCACGCCACCCTTCAATGCAAGAAACAGGGGTCCTCGATCAGTGCGGTCGTACTTGGACGACCTACCACAAAATCATAGGCTGATAGCAGTGCTGACTGTGCACGATGATTATCTACAAGAAAACAACTCAGTCGCCCCAGAGAATAAGTCGTAGGCCATCCTCTATCTCGTCTCCACTTGCTTGAGGCAGACTGGATGCCCGTTCCGATCAGCGGAAGTTGTCGTTCCAATTGGATAACCCTCGATATCGCTAGAAGCCTAGAATGATGGTGTTAACTATGTATCCTTTAACGAACCTTCACACACACTACCTAATTGTTGATAGCCCAGAAGAGTGGTAAGCGGCTGCTTTGGGTAGTCGTCCGTAGGACGGCCATATATAGTTCTCTACGCCTATCTTCGCACAACCGCCGATGCCAATCATCGCATGTGCCTCGTGTACGATTCATACGTGCCATTGAACGGCACATATGTAGTGGATTTTCTCTCATGGAGAAGCAATCTACAAAGCTCACGATGAAGCCCTCGCATCTACGATCAACATCTCGAAATTTGCCAAATTCACAATGGTTAGACGAAGCTAAAAGGCCGGTTGTAAATGCAATATCCCTATTGACTGCTATGACACAGTGCTATGGTAAACCGAATGACGCCAGACCTTTCATCCCAGATTTGCTTAACAACATGACAAAGTAACTCTTTCTACGCCTCGGATGCGAAAGCATCGGGAAAGCGTCTCAGGTTGTCCTCGAGTTTGCCCTTGTTGCGAAGGAACTGGACGTAGGCACCGTCGACCAGGATACGGCCAGCAGCCTTGGTCTCCAGGTAGTCCTCACGGCGGAGAGGAGTGAAGCCCCAGTTCTTGGAGATGATGATCTTTTGTCGGCCAGGGAACTTGTACATGGATCGGCGGAGAGCCTCCAGAGCAATAGCGCGGTCTACATGTTTGTCAGCAAGACGCATCTGGCAGTTTGAGCCGATATACTCACTAGAATCACGGGTGCGGACGCTCAGGAGAATCTGGCCAATGTTGACACGGGCGACAGTGCCGTTGGGCTTGCCCCAGGCACCACGCATACCAGTTTGCAGTCTATCGGCCCCGGCGCACGACAACATCTTGTTGATGCGGACGACGTGGTAGGGGTGGGCACGGACGCGCAGGTGGAAGCCTTCCTTTCCGGCTTGCTTGACAAGGTACTTGTTGGCGCAGATACGGGCGGCTTCGAGAGCCTCAGAGCTCAGCTGTTCGTACTCATTGGAGACCATGTGGATGCAGAGAGGGAAGTCATCGACGTTGGCCTTCTTTCGTCCGAGATCGAAGATGCGGATCTTGGGGTCGGGGACACCACGGTTGAACCGAGACTTGGGGTACGGCTATTCGAATATTTGTTAGCTCATGTTCATACAGCGTCTAGTTCAAGTTGAAGATCCATGCGCATGTCGGTGTGCATTTCCTCTCGAAATCGTAGAGTTTTACGTGTGGAAATCGTGCTGCGACAAGCATCCCGACGCTGCCGAACACAGACCAGCGTCCATCGTGACAGACAGCGCATATCTCGCTCCATCCTATATGAAGATATGAAAATCGGTCCTCCATACCTTGTTCTTGCAGTATCGGTAGCAACGAGCAGGACGACGCGCCATCTTGTCTAGATTTCTTGGGGTGTGACGTATGTGTGGTTGGAAGTGATGGTGATGTCGACGGATTGAAGGAGCCCGGGCGGTCTTCTTTGAAGTTCTGGGAGATGGCAAAATCGACCACCTTGATTTCAAAGCAGGCGAGTCACAAATAGTGGGGCGTAAGCAAGAACTTCCATTGGCCATAAGCCAGAGCTGACCGATGTGGGGTTAGGGCTACCATTGCGCACCGCAAATAATGAATTTGTTGGTCTGACCCACAGGGGCCTCTGAGCCAACTAAAGTTTCTTAGACAGCTCCGACAGTTAGAAATTACTTCTTGTTGCAACCGACTGCCTCAGTTCCGCGTTCACACCACCACCTCATCCGAAAGAGCATACCACAGCCAGTTCCGATCACGAATCCAAGTAGCAACAATGGCCAAGAAGACTAGAAAAGATGCCGATTCCATCAACAGCAAATTGGCGCTGGTGATGAAGAGCGGCAAAGTTACTCTAGGATACAAGTCTTGTATGTGACTTACTAGCATAGCAGTCTTCTCGATCCCTCTCGTGGGTGCTAGAGCTGACCAATACTACAGCCCTAAAGAGTCTCCGTTCCGGCAAGGCCAAGCTCGTCCTCATTGCCGCCAATACGCCTCCTCTTCGCAAGTCTGAGCTCGGTCAGTGAAGACGCATACCTCGGTCGCAGCGACAGAACTGACACCCACGATAGAGTACTACTCGATGTTGTCCAAGACTCCCGTCCACCACTTCACCGGCACGAACGTAAGTAGCTCCAACACCTGATTGCATGTTCTTCTACAAATCGTGGGAATGGCGGTCCACGGCTCTCGTCGGACTACCATTCCAGCCCAGAGAAAAAGCCTGTTCGGGCTTTGGAGGGTACACCTAGGCTAACTTGATGCTAACACAGATTGAACTTGGAACTTCACGTAAGCTACCACTCCGAAGACAACAGTCTTCCGTATACTACCGCACAGGCAAGACGACACATACTAACATTAGTACCGACAGTCGGCAAACTTTTCACTTGCTCTACAATGGCCATCCTCGATGCCGGTGACTCTGATATCCTGAGCGACCAGCAGGCTTAGGCTTGATTAGGCGTGACTTGCATGCAAAACGGCGTTTGGTTTCACGGTCTCAGCAAAACGGACAAGGGCTTCCATGGTCCAGGGGTTAGGACTGCCACATGTCCCGCATATGAGCAATGATATCACAGGAAATCGGGTTCCCATAGCCCGCTCACGGTATTCCAGATTTGATCTAGATATTCATGCCTATTACTCGGCGTATCGAGTGTGGCGACGAGTGATACCAAATACATTTTTTCGGAAAGAAATTCGCAACGCCTGTCGGCTATTCAAAATAACAGATACCCGTGAAGAGTTCCAATCGCGGCGGCATTACTATACGGGATCTAGTGTCACGGAGCACGATGAATGACTCGAATCGTGCCAAGGAGGCTACTGTATGTACACTACATGCTCACCAGCCAGGTCCTCTTAGAAGAGCATTTTATGAATGATACCAATTTGCTTGACATTGCATCGTATAGCACATATATGTTCGGTGAAAAAATCCGATAGGCCCGTTGTTCAGGGGTTGTAGATTGGTTATCAAGACACGAATTCACTTCGTACTATGCTTGGGATTGTCTCACGCTCAACATGACAACAATGCATAGCATCGAGTAAGGCCGGAGGGACATGAAGTACCGGTCATTCATGGCATTGGGGATGCTATCCTGTAGCCCCATGAGCCAAAAGAAGCTAACAACAAGATTGCGTAGGTAGGTGGCCCCAACCAAGCCAGAAAATGCATTACGCCTGTTGTTTCAGCTGAATGAAAACGAATTAATGGCCAATATGCCTTACATAATCTAAGGGTATAAGGTCCAGACACTACAAACCAACAGATGGTGCTCAGGATTTCTCCTCCAACACGGCACTGAGAGCTCTCATCCACTCAAATTAGTAGCGGTGTAATTAGCTCCAGGTAAACCACGATCAATTGCTGAGCTGTAAAGATTTGTCGAGAGTACCCAACCTTTTGCCTTTTCCATTGGTGTTTAATTGTTTCGCTGCACGCATAAGTCGAGCTTTGAGTCCATAGCAAGCTAGAAAGTAAGCCAAACAATGGCTTTGTTGGCTCGGCCTCGAGTATTTACTGATAGCTCGAAACTGATGCCCCAAGTTGCTACGACTTATCTTTCATTAGGTTCTCAAGCGAATTCAAGCAGTACACAGTCTCTCGTCTGATGAATAAAAAAAGTATGCCACCAACCTACTTAACCTGAATGTACGCACTTACACCGAAAAGAACTTATCAGCAGGCCATTTTATATGCGTGGCGCCTGAGCAGAGGAGCCCAGACTTAGATGGTTCGTGCACTGGGCCGCCATTGGCCATTTTTTTGGTAGGCGGACCTCACCGTACCTTAGTCAGTTCTACGCTAGACTTGAAAAGCCGAGACAAGCTAGGCGTCTTAGACGAGTAAACTAAGCCGGATGAGGTAGCGTGGAAGCCGCTCGGCGTTGTCAAGGCAAGGGTTCAGTCGTTTCTAAATTAGGGGCGCTGCACCAATTTGCGCCACGCGACTGTTTGTACCCTAGCACATCCCAGCACACCCTATCCACTGCTTCCAGTGATACCGCCCAACAATGCTGATTCCTTCCCGAACAGTCCACCACGGAGGCTCGAAGTCTCACATTGCATGCCAGCGTCGACCTGTTGCCAGCGCAGTGCGACAACAACAACAAAGAACATCAACAAAAATCATTCTGAATCGATCTCGAATCGCCCACATTCCACAATCCGCCACCGACGTAGCAACGGCCGGCCGTCGTCGTCGTTTTAGTTGCACCTCGCAGGTTCCCCCGCCTTCGCACAGCATTGCCAGCCAGTATATGTAGCGTTGGGTCCGCCCCAGCACAATCATGTCCGCATCAACCAAGAAGCCGAGCTCGTCGGCGTCTGCGAGAGCCTCGGCATCGTCACCCGAGAACAACCACGGAGCCACGCCGTCGAGGACACCGAGAGCCTCGACGCCCACGTCTTCGAACCCAGCATCCCACACCAACGCCAATGCGACAGCCAACGGCACACCGACTCGCACAAGGTCTATCCGCACCGGCACCCCCGTCTCGGCCCGCGCGGCCGCCCACCGAGCCAGCTCGTCGCTAAGCATCTCTACGAGGGCTGGTGCCGACAGCGACGCCCGCGCCGAGACTATCGCTCTCATAGAGGACCTTAAGGAGCGCCTGCACCGCGCCGACGCCGCCTCTGAGCAGTACAGGAAGCAGGGCGAGGTGCTGCAGTCCCGCCTCGACGAAGCCCTTAAGGAGCAGGCCAAGCTCGAGGAGCGGGCCCACGAGAACGAAGAGCAGATCGAGACCCTGCGGAACGAGAAGAGGGAGGCTGCGAGGCAGATGCGTGAGATGGAGGCTATCTACGAGGCCGAGAGGAGTTCCATGATGCGGGAGAAGGAGGAGATGTCGAATCGTGAAGAAGAGATGCAGACCATCATCAACCGGCTAAAGGAGACCCTCAACCAGCGCAATATTGAGGACGAATACCGGCAAGCCAGGCAATGTAAGTCAAGCATGCTTGAACGAATATCGTGCATCGTTGAACGTGGTATGCTGACTTATGCGCATAGCAAGCAACAACTCACCCAGCGTCGAGAGCGGGAGCTTTGCGCCGCCTTCTTCCGTCCAGCGGAGCGATTCTCGCAACAACTCAAAGCTCATACTGCAAAAGGATAAGTTAATAGAATCATTGCGTCTAGAGTTGGCAGAGGCCCAGATCAAGCTGGTCGAGTCGGAGAACCAGGGCGGTGGACGACTACACGAAGTCGAGCGACTCCTCATGGAAGCCCGCATGGCGAACGCGCGGTTGATGGAAGACAACGAGTCATATCAGTTGCTGCTGCAAGAGAAGACACTCCATGGCGACTTCGGCAAAGGCGACTTCAACTACATGGGCGTCTCTGCCAACCAGGACGCTCTCAACGCTCTAGAAGGCCGAAATAGCACGGGCAGCCACCTAGCCGCACCGGGCACCAGTCTGGCCGACGAACTCGGCTCCATAGCCGACGAGTCAGAGATGGGCGAGGATCCCACGCGCCGTCTGGATGCTGAACTCCGGGCCATGAAGGACCAGAATAAGGCCCTGACACTCTACATCAACAAGATCATCGAGAGGCTGTTGCAACACCAGGAATTCGAGCACATTCTGGACCAGTCATCCGACACGAAAACGCCCGCCAACGTACACAAGGACCTCCCTCCACCCCCCGCTGCCGAGATGCCAGGTGTTGGCGTCTCGTTGCTTCAGCGTGCGAAGTCGATTGCTACAGGTGGAAATGCGGCCCGGCCCAAGCCACGCCCTATGACCATGATGCCGGCGCAGAATTCGGCGCATAACAATCCCGAAACAGCGCCAAGCATCCCTATTGGCCTAGGTCGCTCGCAGAGCACACGCCGTGGCGGCCGTCCCATGAGTGAGCAGTTCACCGGAGCAGCCGGCATTGTAAACGCCATGTACAAAGGCCCCGATGGTCCATTGTCCCCCACGCTTAGCAACCCGCGTAATTCGGCTTCCTTCTTCTCTGGTGTTTCAACGCCACGTGTTCCGTCAGCCGGCCAAGGTGCCCCCAGCGCCGGCAACTTCCCCGGAATGCGAAGCGAGACTAGCAGCGTTAGCGGCGACTCGGCCTCCGTCGGAGAGGGTACTACTTCCAGTCCACCACGCGCCGGCAGCGGCCACGCCAGCATAGCCGGATCCGAGAAGGCGACTACCTTCGCCGGCAACAAGCCACGTCCCCTAAGGCTCGTACAGGAGAATGCACCTGAGAAGACGGAGAACAAACGCGCCAGTTGGATGGGTTGGGCATCTTCGGCATGGAGCAAGAAGGAAGAGCCCGCGGGGGAGCCCATCAAGGAATAAAGACCCCTCCCTGATTACCATAGCATTGCATACAGACAGCCATCATCAAAGACGCATTTGCATCACTGGATTTCAATACCCTGCCGGCTGCGTTTCCTTCTCGGAGTCTTGCTTTCGGAGTTGCGGTACAGTACAGTACAGTGCACCTTGTTTCCGATTTTGTATCGCGTGGGTTTTCATATTTCAGCCCCGAGTCGTATTTTGTGAGAAGCATTTTGTTTGAGTCGGGACGACGGGACATTACATGACGCTTGTGGTGTACAAAGATCAGCTAGCAGGCGATAGATGGGTATCCCAGGCCTGTCAGGGTCTGGGCTTGGGCTTGGGTTTGTGATGACATGATGGATTGATTTATGGGCATAGGAGGGAATGATTGAAAGAAAAAAGACGGATGAGAATTAGGAGGACCTGAACATTGCATGCCAAACCACTTAAGTACCTACCTACCTACTTACCTTATTACACGTTACATATATGGACATGGAAATGGAGAGAAAGTATCTAAAGCATGTTAGACTTGCGTGGAGAGGTTCCTAGAGCTGAGATGATAATCACTCTCTGGCATAGTTGATATTCATGAACCTCCCGTGATGATTTCATATCATTACTTCTTGTATATCCCTACGCTTTTCTCTATGGCGCATACGCAGATCTTCGGATCATGATCAAAACTCCTTTGTCTTCCAACTGTTGGTAGTGACGCAAAATGTGATATATCATGTGTTCTCTAGATCTAGTGAGAAATGTACCTTTTCGTCCAAAAGCAGTCGCAGGACGTATCCAACTCGGTACCAGCAAGAAAGTGAATAAGCAAGTATTCATATACTCCATACACATCTTTGTTCCTGATACATGTATTCCTGTTCCCGGATTTCAGGGGGGTTGGTAGTTAGCAGCTCTACCACACATCTCACAGCTTAGTCTTTATTAAGGCTTTGGTCAGGATGTTAGTGTCCTGGAGAGCGGTTTTTCTCTTTCCCCATGGGTGGTCGACGTGCTCATCTTGATAATTCCAAGTCGATCGATCGATAGAAGATGTCATATGATTCTTGGTAATAGTGATAGCAGCGGGCAGCATAGGAGTGCGAAATCTATAAAGCCCATACGGTTTAAGAACACCGATTCTACGCTCTGCGGCGCATCTGAAAGATATAGGTTCTCCAAATGCTCTATAATTAAGGTAGAAAGAAAGAGGATGAATCATAGCAACAACGAGAAGCATAGTTCCCACGCACACGCTATCGAGCCAAAAGAAGCAATGCCGCCTTCGTGAGTTATTGTCTTCTCCTGTAGCTGATCGATTCAGGCACTTACCCGGCATTTATGGAATTGTGGACCTTCAAGTTCGAGCCTCGACTTTCGCTATTTGCGACTGTCTATACCATCAACTCGCCCATGTTGAAGCAAAGGCCACCTATAAAGCTAGGTAGATAGCTAGTTCCAGTAGGTATCACCATGCTTGCTTAAGCACGCAGAGAATAGTTCACATGGGATATACGGCCAAGTCAGCATGTTCATCAATGTGCCGGAATTTCATTCTATTTCTTCATGGTTGTTCTACTGCCATCAAAATTCCCCTTATGCCATCTACAATACGGTGAACAGCTCAAGCTACGTTAGAGTCGTAGAGATATCATGCCGTATGCTTAGTCTTGTATATCTATCATGTCTACGACATCGTCCCACTTCGCTATCTCGCCAAGAATTGGTGATGGTAGTCCTCCAGCTCAATATTCATCTCACATATCCTCACGCAGGCTGAGATACTCTCGGGGTCATTATCTCTATGTACTACCAAATGTGCTGCCCGTCTAGACATTCGCGCAGCTCTCAAATTGTCGAAGACATATGAGTATTATAAGGGAGCGGATCTAGAGAGCCGAACGGCCTGATGGCTCTCGAATTGACAGACACAGGGAGAGTAAATGATTACATGTTTTTATTAAACGCCTTTGAATCCACTGGTGCTCGAGCCAAAAATTAGACATCTGTAAGATACGAACTCTGTGCGAAGCCGTTCCTAATACGATATATATGAAATCCTACATCAATAAGTACGTTATCTCAATCTCATACGTATAACTATCTATCTCGGCTTCTAAGTCCTACTACTAGCTCACCAGGAAACATGTTGTACGTTACCTGAGTGCTACGGTTGGCTTGAGCCCAGAGGCTCTCATCGTAGCGTACTGGTTCTCTACTAGGTTGTTTATTCTTCTTGTGGGAGCCTGCCTAGGTAAATGCGTATGAAAATAGCATTTGATTGAAGACCTGTGCCGTCATCTGCGTGCTGATATCAACGTGTTAATGTTCATGTCTTCAAACGGCTATATCTCAGTTCTCGATGGCGACGCCCGTAGCTCCCAAACAGGTGTCCAGCTTGCTGAGAGACTGTCATATTGCCGTTCTGACTATAATAGTCGTTGTCGATCACACCTGTCTGTAGCAACTCGCGCCTATTCCCACAGCTTCGCATTCTAGATGGTAAAACGATGCTTACAACTGTGTTGTAATGGTTTCATGTCATAAGTAGTAGGGGAATAGTCTCGGTGTATCTATATCTCATAGTAGTCGCCCCGGCGATTAGCTGTTCCATCTCTCTCTCCCTATTAGATACTTAATTATACATACAGTACACGACTTCCCTCGTGCGTATCATGGACTATAAGCTCCGCGAGCCCGTCCCCATGACCGCCTGGCTATTCCTTCCGCGGGGTTTGAAGCGCTCATCACGATCGTGAGTTAGCTTATTTGCGTACACTACATACTAATAAATTCAAAGCCTAAACCGCAAATACCGCGGACTGTAATAACGCATCTCCGCACCAGCCACATATACATATTCTCCTCACCTGACCCGCGCGCGATGAGCCGATCGCCTCGCGGCCGGAGAAGACTGTCCGGGGCGCAGAGTTGCCTATTGGGGCGTAAGCGTCAGCCTCTCAATGTCGTCATCTCTGCCAACTTTCTGCGTGTGTGTGCCACACATTTCCCGACGCCTTGGCTGTGGTGTCGGTTATCCGCCCGTTTGTCTTGTGATGGGGAATAACGACGACAAGCGATCGATCGTTGGGAATGGGAAAGATGCCTAAATGGGGGTAGGAAGGAAAGGAAGAAAGGGAAACAGAAATAATTACGGGGTTGTTGCTGACCCCAATTACTTCGTACTGATAGCGGGTTAAGATTAAGCTAATTCAAAAATGGCATTAACATCAATTAACTGTCTGCTTCTTAATTTACTGTTTTGGTTTCGAACATTTTAATCATATCAATGAACTGAGCGTTGTTTATAAAAGGTTGCTATAGACTTGAAACCGTTTGACTTGAAACCGTTTCGCGATGCAACACTACGAAGACCTCGGACTTATCTTTCTGCAAGCCTACGAACTACATATCTATTACCATGTTAGGCATGTTCGCTTTTGATCTCAGTACAGCGAGCGAGCCATTTAAGTTAGTCCTTCACGGTTGTACGGTAGTCCGTTGCGGAGTATCTACACAATGTTTCTAAGTAGTGCAAGGACAACTGAGCAGGTATCAGGTAGATAGTCATGTGGCCTAAAGATACCCGATAATATGGCAGCGACATTACAGGGCGAGCTGAGATGCAGTATGTAAAGCAGAGAACAGCAGCTTGTCGGTCTGGCTTCTTATTGGCTCCACTGTCCCAGCTGGGGCTGCGTTGCATTGGCAGCACCCTTTGAGGCTTTGAGGCTCGCTTGTTCCGATGTATGGTTCGTCGTGTTAGCAATCGCGAGAATATGCTGAAGGTAAAGGGTTTCTTCAATATAAGGCGTGGAAATCGATTCGGTCGCCGAGATGTGATGGGTTATTAATCGGTAGCTGTAGGTAATGTTTCGCAAATAAAATAAACTAAGGTTAGTTGCAAGTTCAATTAATCTGCTGGCAATTGCACCCTCGTAAGCTCCTTCCCTAGGGCACGCATTCCCTCTCTGGTCATCACGCAAGTCTCAGGAATTTTTCAATATCACGGCATATAGGGACGTTTCAGCGGATTGATAACGCATAGAAATTCGCAGCAGTGGCTCCTAGCCTGTCTGTCTGAGTACACTAGCCGAGCCCTATGACCACTCCATGTGTGTCTTGCCGTGTGTCCCTGTGTCCTGTGTCCGTAATAAGACCATTTTCTTGATGCCTCCCTCAAACCAGTTTGGTATTTCGTGCGCTTTTATCCGAAAGCCGGAGGATGTTGGAGAGAGTCGGATGCATGATTCGTGAGGTGCGTTTATTAATGCGTTTATTGGTGCTAGGAACAATGTCAGTTCGATACCGCCACGAGAATCTCTTAAGATTCGGTAGACGAACCTTGACGAAGCCGATACGGGCGGCCTGCTCACGGAAGCATTGACGGCAGAGCTCGAGGCCGTACTTGCGGATCAGACCGGCGCGGTGGGTGCAGATACGGCTGCAAAGAAGAAAATCACGTTAGCCCATCGCCACATGCGACCCAATTTCGAGACAAGGTGCTTCAGAGCCATAAACCTACCATTGACGCGCGCCCTTGCCGTACCTGTGCGGGCGGCTTCCCCAGACTGAGTCGTGCGACATGATTGAATTCTTCTTGTGTTTATCTGTAAGAAGAGGCGACGGTAGATTTGGACGACTGGCGTTGTGGTGGTCGCGATGGGGATCAATGAAAGCCGGCACTGAGTGGGGTGGAAATTTGGTGGTTGTAACTATTCCGGTCGAAATTCGATACACTGAAAAAATAATGTGGATCGTGCCCTAGGCCGCTTGCCCGTTTGCCCTGATCTAGTGTGGCTTGGGGTAGTGGCTTCTGTGGCTCGGTAGCTCTTTCCAATCTGGAGAGAGAGAGTCATGTGATCAGACTGCCTTGTGCAGCGGTACCTGGTACGGTATGCTCTCTGTATCGTGAGATCTAGATAGTCGTGCCAATACTTTTAGTATACAAGCATCTATGGCGAAACGAAGGCAATAATATATTCTCTGATTCCTACATACAAGAAACTCTTTCTTAGATCTCGAATACGGTGGAAATTAAGATTTTCTTACATACGGAGCGGAGTAATGATTCTTCTATCTGTATATCAATGTTTGACACGAGGCTGCGTAGTCTGCGGTTTCAACATCTGAAAAACCTGCAAATATTCATTATAAATACTCTGGCGTACGTATTCTCCGGGATTGTTCACTGCTCAGGTATGTGTCACGACAGGTATTTGTCATTTTCATAGTTCGTAGTCAAGTAACGACGGCCTAGAAGGCATCTTGCTCTGCAGGGCATCACTAGGTATATGAGTAGTGCAATATCAGAGCACATGTCTCGTAGATTGTGCACTGGGGTAGCCTTCATCATTAAAATACGATTAAAGCGAAGGCTGACGGGTTTAATATTGTTTGATGAACCACACACTCCCAGTGGCAGCAGTCGCGGGATTCTCTAGAGCAGGCATTATTGCTATGACCAAGAAATCTGCATAATAGAAATAGGAAGACAACTAATAGCCGTCGGGTCAACACTGAGATTTCTTGATCATGCTTCCAAAAGCAAGTACCGGGTCCGTTGTGTATAGTACAGATCAAACTGTTGAAAGATCGGCTCCGCCGTAAACGTGCAATAGGGACGGCATATAGTCATGTTGCATGAAACAGCTTCCGCTTTTATCCCTTGCTAGATACGATTTGCTGTTTGAAATACAACTGGAGGTAGTGATAGCTTCAGCTCAGCTGAATTCGTCGGACGCCAGCATACTACGCATAGTATTGCCATCTATTCTATGTACGAGAGAGCACTCAAGGCCGGATTATCAACTCGCAGCTCAGCTTAAGGAATTGTGTTTAGTTGTGCCGAGGGCGTTATTGAATAGTTGAGTTCGAATCTCGTGGCTTACTGCCCGATCGTCGTTGGCGAATCATGCTCGCGGCTCTTTCTGGCAGGGTTTGGCGATTTCGAAAACAGGTTACGTAGTGCGATGTTGAAAGGTGTAGATAACGAGCGCAAGATATCAGGTCATGTCATCACTTAGTACTCAACGAGAGGATCACTGATCTCTGGATTCTTAGCAAGTGACTCTTCAGCGTCGCCTAGATATCACTCGAATGGCGGAAATGGCATACTGCCGATTGGTGCTGTCAAACAGTCATACCAATAAGAGCGCATTCGAAGAATCACGCTCCCGTACCAGGTGCATCACTTTTCTACCCTCCTGAAAGCTAAGCACTTCGTCACACCATTCAGCCCTCTCAGGCTAAATCACATGACATGATTCAGTTTATGGATCGGCCACAGCATAGAAAAGCAAAGATGCGCTTCAAATAAAAAAGACCCGTGAGCCGGCTACATGGGGAACAGAACGGGGGAAAGGGGTGGTGGGTAGGGTCATCTTGGCCGATGCCTATGCTATTCTGGTCGAGTTGGCACCCGCGTAAAGGGAGGGAAACCCCCATACTCACACCACCTAATTCCTTTTTGCAAAGTACCATGGGGCCGAACAGGCTGCATCGTGGAGGGGCGGCGAGCCGAGCCTATGGAAACGACGGGTTCCTGCGCAGATGACCAGCGCCCCTCAGGGCAGGAATCCCAATCGATCGATGCCATGTCAACGCCGGCCGTCCGCTGACAAGACTGACTTAAGTACCTAGTAGCCATACGCCAGGCAAAATGTACTTACCTATCTACGAAGTAGTGTGCGGTAGAAAGGAACCTGGGGAACTAGGCGTTGCTGATTTGCTGACGAGGTACCGTCCGAACGGGCCGTGGCGGATTAGGTCAGATCTGACTATGACCGAGGCGTCATTCCGATACTACTGTACGCATATGTGTACATACACAGGTGCCTCGCATGGGGGCCACCGCAGCTGATTCCTCACCTACATGCTCGGTGATGATAAGTATCTTGACTCGACTCCAGCGCCTAGTAGCTGAACAATTATTAGCTGCGAAAATTTTTTCTTTTCCTTTTGTATTTCGGGCAGACGCTTCGTGCGCATAGATGGTTGTATTCGGTCGCTGACGGCCATACTACCTTAGAGCGTCCCTACTTTCAAACAGGACCCTGAGCAGGGTGATAGTCCTCTTCCAGACGACCACGTAGGCAGTTCATGCGTGACAACTATGGGACATGTACGTAGTACTGTAGTGCGCATGCGACGGTGGAGGAGGTACAGCGTAGTGTACTGTACAATGTATCTCGGCGCATAGTCAAGAAGCTGACATTGGTATACGATGTATTCTTATTATCAGCGCAAAAGGTGAGCAATGACAGTTTAATCGCGCGTGTGGCTTGCTGTCCACATGTCGATCTGTGAGAGGTCCAAGATCTGCCGGGGCCATGTACGGAGCACTAGCCATTGGTGTGCCTACTTTTCGGTCTCCAGACGGAGTCTTGTGTGGTGCGTCTGCAGCTTGTACACGTGTAGGTGCTGTAGGCTAGGCTGCATCGTCGGCTGGGAGGATATTCGGGTAAGGCTGCTGGCGAGGGGTTGAAGATTGTCTCGCTTATCCATTTCTAATCATGCTGACTCCAACGTTGTTCGTCTCTTGCGTCCTATTCTGGCTGTACTTTCACAGCTGGTAGGTGACGTCGCAGCGACGCAGCTCCCGTCAGATTCCGAATTCGTCTTCCGAGAGAAAAAGGCCTCGAGAGGCACCGGCATCAGCCTTTGGCCGCTTTGGGCGCGCGTTCCTGGCTTTCCGTCATCTTGGATTTCTGTCGCATCCTACAATGATCCTAATCCTGCCAGGAAAAGATTGCTTATGGCGGGCCGCATTCCATATTCTTCGTTGCACAACACTGCCACGATTCCAATGTTGCTTCTCTACTTCATTCTCTTCTATCCATGAGCCCTTAGCATGTTTTGCTTAATGAACGAGTCATTAGAGCATGCGAGTAATGGTCTGCCTTTCATTTTTCTTTTGAGAGCTGAGGAGGAAAAATCTTCTCTATATACTGGGTAAAAGACTGGTAGAGATGATCATGACAATGGCGCGGAATTTGGGGGAAGCTGGACGGGCTCCGGCTCTCTCAGTCAGCCACGTTTAGTACTACATACCTACGGTAACTCAATGCATCAAGCACCTTACTAGGTAGGTTAGATCAACTTCGATTTCGGTGTTGGCGAGACTTGCGGTCTACACTAGGTACTTAGTAATTCATATGAAGCAAGAAATTTATACGTACGAGTAGAAACTGTGCTTCGTGGAGAGATGCTATTATCCATGTATTGCCTACAAAGTAGGACCTGAATGAATAGCGGGCGGAAGCTGCCGGTAACTACACGTGTAGCTTACGTGCTTCCAGTTGTGGTACGGGCACCATTCTCAAATAACGGTTGCACAGAAACAAAATCTTGCATTCGATTTTGAATAGGTACAGTACTTGGTAGTACTACTACTATGATAACTGAAAAAAAGCTTCTGCGTAATGGGTAGATGCATCCTGTAACACTACTACAAGAACGTGCATTACACAGTCTATGTGCTTCATATACTCGGTATGTAACATAATATTGAGTTGCCTACTCAATCATGTAGAGGCTAGATAACTCATCATTTCTGCTGAAAGACGTTGCTCAAACAATGCGTTATTAAAACAATTGGAAGGAGATCGTGAATAATGGATAGGGATACTGGTAATGTGTGGTGACGTGTCAAAAGCGCGCCTGCAGTCCGGAGTATTACAGAGTGAAATATTAGGTATCGTTAGGGCAAGAGCACTTTTACTGAGCTAACCTAGGTGGGTAGGTATGTCGACTGCAGAGTAAACGTTTTTATGGCTTCTGGGGTGCTTCTAGCTCCTGGAAGTCCCTGCTAGTGTTGTTGTTGCGGGTCGTTTGCGTAGATTCGCAACTGTCCACCATCATGCATTGGAGATCTTCCCATATGTACATGCCGGCCTCTGCTCCTTGGAAGTATTCATCTAAGTGCATGACCAGCCGGCTTGCTGAAAAAAGTGTATATAGAAATTGTATTACGATTAAGACACTGGATACTTACGATGTAGGCGGGAATTCTCAGAGTTGGGTAGATAATATGATTATGATTATCCCAAATCGATTATGAAATGTGACGGAAAATTCGACATCTAGAGACCCAATTAAAAACGTTGAGCTGTGTGGATGCGTGGCTGATGGCACTTCGTCGCAAGGCAGGGTGTTGCAGGCCAATCATCTACGTCACTATTGAAATGAGATTTAAGTCCCAGGGTTTTGCCCCAGGCCGACTACCCGGACTAGGCTGCACCCGATAAAGGCGGCCGGTTGATGAATCCGTGGCCCAGCCGGACTGAATGCAGCGTAGTGTGACACCTATGTAAATAGTTGTACTCCGTAATAGTGCAGAGAGAGAAAATTAGTGAAGGCAATCTCTTGAGGTCATGACACCCAACGTGAATGCGCTAAGTTAACCACAACCTAACAGCGAGTATGTTGGTCCCTACATAGCTTGAAGATGTTGTGATATGTACGAAAGTAAAACACGCTACCTAGGTAGACTTAGCAGGGAAGTTGGTGGTCAGACAAACGAATCCCTTCCTACACCTTTGAGATGAATGGGGCGCTGCTCGATCTGTTATACTGGATGTTGAGTGCCTATTACAGAGCTTGTTGTCCCTACTTCGTATTATAGTGAGATAATGACCCTACGATAGGGCAAGAATAGAGGTACTGTACCTAGTGTAGAACGTCGCTGCGATATTTGCTCAGTGTAACGCGCCTGCCCAGATTCAAGTTTTTGCTAGTGTCCTTGTTACAGCTCTGTTTTGACGCTATGCTCTAAGCCGTAGTATTTTGCGTCCTTTTCTCCATTCTCTTCCCGCCAAGTGGTTGCTCGAGTACCGAGGTACTTCAGTGTGTGTTGGTACTTCAAGGAGCTAAGAATAATACTAGCACTGCCCTAGTGTGCTGTTCCTGTTTTCCCGAAATACCTACCTACCTGCTCCACTTGTAGGTAGGCACGGAGTACCTGGCGTATTCACCCACTTCCTCCTTACACGAAGGTACCGAGCTCTCTGCGTGCTTGCCCGTCGCCCTGGACCTTTTCAACTTTTCGAGAAGACGAAAACATAGGGTACTGTCCTACCAAAGGTATCCATCCCATGCATCCCAAACTCTCCTGCACACCTGCACATACGCACACGCACGCAACGCAATCTTTCCCTCGCCGTTGGTCGCTCTCCCATCTACCCGTCCTGTCAACTAACCTATTCGCTGGCTTCTGGGTGATACTCGGCTGGCACTACCATTACTGACCATCCGAAGACCGGGTTCTTTTCGCAGCGCGCGCCACGCTACAGTGCATCAGCCCCCGCTGTCCCAGACGATTTGAACGTGTTGGTGCCATAGAAGTGCTGCTTGCCAGACATCTCGCGACCAATCCCGCCTATCTACTTCATCTCGGCACGGCAGCCACCCAGCAGCACGATCCGCCCACGGCCAAAGCCTGGCGACGCTTCCCGGTGCAGACAACTAGCCGCCGCAGTGGGCCACCTAGAATTCACCCGACGTACCCTCGACCATAGACAAACATACACGCAAACAAAGCTGGCAACGGCTCCGGAGGAGGCATACGACATTGAGTAGTCCGAGGCGTAATAGTAACGCCACCATCAGTCCCTGGCCGCTATTTCTGCCGGCTATAGGCCTTCGCCTATAGCACAATCCGAGAGACACTCGGCTCGCCTTGCTCGTCTCTGTTATTGTCAACCCGCATGCCCACTTCGGTACGGTGTCCATCCTACGATGGTCGTGCATGACAAGACCGCAGTGGACGTTTATTGGAGTTAGAATTTCCCTTTTGGATGGGTGGCGTGGAGTCAGTGTATCGTGAAGACGTGGTTCCATCCCTTTCACGAACCCCCCACGAACAATCCGCGACCATCTCCCCGCAATAGCCAGACCAGACAAGCAGCCGGCAGACTGGGCATAATGGCGAATGCGGGCACTACCGCCGGCATGGACGCTAGTCTGTCGAGCCTGAATTCTGCCGACAACGACACATCGGTGCCCTCAAGTGCGAACCTTGACACTCAGCCCTCGAAGTGGACATCGGCCTCTACATCCCTCGCAGCCTCGCCCGTTGCGTCAAGAGACGGCTCACCTACGAGACCGAATAAACTGCCAGGAAGACTTAGTCGCACATCCACATCGCCCGTGCAGTCGCGCAAGAATAGTGTGCAGGACCTGAGCCCGACCAGAACAAGATCAAACGCCCCGGCCTCTGCGATCCCACGACAGCTCTCCGCGACCTCCACCCCTAGTCTGCCCCCTCCGTCCAATACAGACACCATTCTACGAGCGCCTGTTCCGCATAAATCGTCATCTGTGATTCACGAGACCTCGCGTGATTCTCCACGGTGGCCTGTTTCTCCACGTCTCAAATCTCCGCCCCCGAATTTTGGGAGGCCGACAGCTGCCTCATCAGCTCGCAGGAACGACCAAGAGCCCCCTGTTATCAATGTACAACGGGCTACTCCTTCACCACATGTGGAACCCAGCTTGCCGCCTGCTGCGGACATGGAAGCTGAGGAACCCTACCTGTCATCAGGCATGAGGACACCGGCTCGTGGGCCAAGCAATGGCTCATCGACCCTAGAAACGGTGCAGGAAGTCAGCCAGCCAAATACACCACGGCCAGGCTTGGATGCGGCCATCAAGAAACTGGAGGAGACAGCCACAGCACAAAATGTGTCGCAGAAAAAGAGTTCTGACAGTGCATCGAACAGCGCTAGAACCACGCAAAATACGACGAACAGTGAGAGTGGGAGCGACAGCGGTAGTGTTAAGACGAATACGAGACGATCAAGCGCCGCTGTCCTGCCCCCTCTGTTACATAGCAGGCAGTCTAGCTCTGCACTCAAATTCCATGGTAGGAGCCAGACATCTGGTGAGAGTTCATCTCGAAATATGACTGTTGAGACCGAGGAGGTGAATGATATGCCACAACTGTCGATGAATCCGAATGCAAGCGGCCAGCGAGTGATGGGGAGTCTAAGGACCCGTCCGAGCAATGAAACGATCAAACCTAGAAAGGAGAAGAAGAGGCATCCAAGAAAGCCTACCTCTGTGGCTTCGGGTAACGGTGAGACAGCATATTTAATTGGAAAACCAAAGCTTCGGCATAGTTGCTCGGCGAGATCAGTCTCGAGATCTCGCCGTTCGCCACAGAAACTACGCGGTCAAGGATCGTGGGGTGGTGAAGCGATCTCAAACGATAGTTGGCGGATCAAGCGATCAGCCGTGACACGAACGCCCAGCATAGCCTCTCAAGTGACTAATTTACTAACTCGACGTCCTCACCCAGCATCGTCGAAAGCCGACATCTTCGAAGCGAAAGTGGCCAGCGCGGTGGAAGAGGCTAATTCGTCCGATTCCGATGAAACATTTGTCTATGACTCGAACCCACCGGACGCCGAACGGCCCCGTCGCTATCACTCACGCACGCCGAGCGCGGCATCTATGGCCAGCCAGGTAGACCGCAACGGCATGCGATCTATACATACTGTCCTCGACGGTGGCGCTCATAACGTCCACGCCAAAAAGAGTATGAAATTCGTGAATACGTACAACGGTAACAGCAACGATAATATTCAGGGCGATGATGACGGACGTGGCACGGGCCGGAGCAACACTGGTTCAGCTAGGGGCACAGCGCGCCATCACCACCACCACCATGGCCGGTGGGCTAGGAATAACAGCAACAATCATCTGTCACTCTTTGATAACGAGTCTCCCTTCCCCGCTAGCCCTCGGACCAAGTTTAGTAGTAACAATTCGCGACAGCCATCTAACCCTCCTAGCCCTCGAATGAATTCGAATCGTGGCTGGCTATCGGCTGGCAAGCGACAATTGGCTTTATCTAACGGCTACGACATGGATGACACGACTCCAGGCGCCGATGATGAACAAACTCCTCTTCTACAACCCGGTACGCCACGTGGCGCCCGGTTCAACAGAAATAGACGAAATGGACCGTTACGAAACGTCGAAGCACAAACATACCATCAAAATCCCTCATTCCTTAACCGGTTCGCTAGTTGTCTGGTCCTCACAGTTATGTTACTACTCGTTATCACTGGAGGCATAGGCTTCATGTTTGCAACGTCACAACCGCTTACTGATGTAGAGCTTCTGAAAATTGGCAACGTACTTGCCAGCGAGCAGGAGCTCATGTTTGATCTTACGGTGCAGGCACATAACCCCAACGTCGTTGTTGTGATGATCGATTCGGCGGACATTGAAGTATTTGCAAAGTCGCCACATGCTGGCAATGATTCAGAATGGTGGCGCCATCCCCATAGAGGCGACTTCAAGATACTTGATGATCCGCAGGACGATCAACCTGACTTGAACGATCCCGATGAGTCTACCTCTCCTAATATGAGATTGGGAAATGTACATACATTCGACAGTCCGTTAACTTACGAGGGTTCGTTTTTCCAACGCGGTTCTACGACCTCGTCTGGCGAACTCCGACTCACACGCCCGGGTAATACGACAGAGAGCGGGACGGAGCGATGGGAGCGCATCATTTCAGACGACTTCACCCTGGTCATCAAAGGTGTGCTCAAGTATACTCTCCCACTCAGTCGCAAGATTCGGAAAGTATCTATCTCCGGCAAGACTCTCGTCAAGCCAAATGCCGCGAATGACCCGGCACTGCAACCGAACGAACCGGAGATATCTATCTCTGACCAACCTCCACAACTTGGGCAGCCATAACTCAGCCAGCCCATCACTACCTATTTCCTTTGTTTTTGATATGATATTGTACATTAGCCAGCGCGGTACTGCATTTTCGGAGCTCCTGGCGTTAGATCCAACCCGTCCCATCGGCTGTGTGACTGCTCTCAGCTTTCGCTCGCATGTTGTGGACTGGTTGGACCTGCTTTTCGATTGATGTGTTCCCGTTGCGGAGGAGAAAAACTCAAAATGGTTCTGACGACTTAAGATGCGCACATAGCCACGGCGTTTTACATTGTGCAGGCTTAATTACGACGGCACGGAAGAGACGTAAAAGACGCCTGAGCTCATTATGAAGAGGCTTGCATGTCCCTGCTTTCTGGCCTCGTGCCTACAACTTGCTCCATTTCTGCGGCCGCTCTTGGCCGTTTCCAAACTGCGCACTGGACACAATGGTGGTTTACTTCCTATTTTTCTTCCCACGGATGGGAATTTCGTCATTTAGAGGGAAATGTTGGCGACTGCCAATGGAATCAGATACCCAAAGACAGACATCAGAAGTTCTGTATTTATAACGAAACAAACGAACGCCTTCACGAGAAAAGGACAAGAAATTGAACACACACACAACACAAAGGAGTTTTTAAGGGGAAAGAAAGAGCCGCATTTTGGCTTTTCTGATTACAGCCGTCTGCCTTGACCGGGATTGGATGGCACGGCAGCTTGCTGTCGTATTTGTTAATGATTGTTAATAAGTGCATGGAGGAGGATGCGAGAAGAATGGATGGGGTGCAAGCCTATCATGCCCTATCAAACGAGATACTATGTATTGTAGCATTGTAGACTCGATCTTCGCATCGATCTGTACTGAACTACTAATACACCTCATCTCTGGTCTTACTATATTGTGCTCTGTGTTCTGTGTTCTTTGATCGCCAGGGGGTAGGTTTGACCCTAACCTGGAAGTGGGAGCCTGCCATAAACTACCTATATCCTGTTCTAATGCTACATAAAGTTCATGGCATGAGATGTCTTGAAAGAATATCGCTTTAAGTAATTTCGAGGGGTACATATATAGAAGAGAAAAGAGTAGAAGTAAGAAGAGGGCAGTATGCGAGTATAGTAAGTAGTGACGGCGATAGGTAGGTAGGATAATGCTTGCAACACAGCATACTTAGATATGAGTATACGGCAATTCCTAGCAGATCAATTACTTGTCTTAATAGTGCAAGGCAGAAAGAGGAACAGAGAGCGGAGAAACATTTTGAAGATGGTTGTATTCGAGGCAAGCAGGGAAGCTGTTGCGATCCATTCAGCAGATAACCCTCCAGATTCGAACGACCATATCACCGTTTCCCGTCTCAGCCCCGACAGCTCTGTAACAGGTATCTTACATCCACATCTACTAGCCAGCTCCAGGAGCAGCAAATACCGCTAGTTATCTCCCAGCATACTAAACGATATATGTCCACACACCTCTATAAACCCCCTCAACGCACCTCCGCCGCAACAATCTTCAAAATCTCCTCGACCCCTTTCCCCGCATTCTTCGGATCCTTATTAACACGCTGCCAGACCTCTCCATGTCTCGGCTCCACACCCACACACTTCCTGACGACCTCGTCCCGTTTCTCCTGCGTCCCGTGCTCCACAAGGAACTTATAATACCAGGCCCAGGAATCCCCGAGGTCCGAATCGCGCACCAGCGCCCTCTCGAACCAGCTCTGCGCCTTATCGAGCTTCCTCTCGCCCCAGAAGATGCGGGCCACGGCCGCCAGGAGCACGGGGTCGTTCTCGGCCTCTTTCACGGCTTCGACGGCGCGGGGCTTCCGCTGTTTCGGCTCCGTTAGGTGCCAGATCTTCTCGGCCCATAAGAGACCCTGCTTGGCCTTGGGCACGTCGCGGCGCGCCCGCTCCATCAGGGACTCGGCCTGCTTCGTGCTGTCGGCCCTGAGCTCCAGCCGCACCGACTCGCACCACAGTTCGGGAGATTTCGGGATCGCGAGCCGCGCGCGGTCGAGCACGGAGCGCGCCTTGGGCAGGAGGCCCGTGGACTCCTCGAGGCGCGCGTAGAGCAGCCACAGGGGCACGGAGCTCGGCACGGCTTTCACGCCGGTGGCGTACGCCTCGCGCGCCTGCGGCTTCTTGCCCAGATCTTCGTAGATCTGGCCCTTCATCATCCAGAGCTTGGGGTACGCGGGGAAGAGGTTGAGGGCTTGTTGGACGAGGTCGAGCGCGTCGTCGAGGTTGTTGAGCTGTCGCTCGAAGGCCACGCTCTTCATCCACACGCGATCGGTGGGCGCTTCCTGGCGGGCCTGTTTGAGTAAGCCGCGGGCTTGCTCCGTCTGCCCGTTCTCGGCCTCGAGCTTGACGGCTGCAAGCCATATGTCCTCGTTGTTGGGGTTCTGTTGGAAAGCCCGGGCCAGGACCCGGCGTGCATTGTCGACCTCTCCGGCTTGCCATTTCTCTTTCGCAAGCATCATCCACAGAACTTCGCTGTGAGGTACAGCGTTTACTGCCTTTTCTAGCACTTGCCATAGATCCTCTCGCTTGCCAAAGTTTCTCTCCAGATCTGCAGCTGCTAGCCATACTGTCTTGCTTGTAGGGAAGACACGCAATGCGTATGCGTAGATGGCCCGGGCCGTTTCGTACATTCCTCTGTTGATGCTGCCGCGTGCGTCTTCTAACCATGTCTCTTTGCGATCATCGTCTTCATCTAGACCGTAGCCGAGCGTCTCTCGGATGATTGCGCCGCAGGTAATTATGGCTGCTTCCTCTTCGCACTTCTCGGCTTCTGTAATCCACTCTTCCCGCTTCGGCATAGCAGACTCTTTGGCTAATACCTGAGCCGCACGTTTCATAACATTAACCTTCTCTCCTTGACCTAGTTGCTCTTGTAACCTGGCCGCAGCAATCCAAATCTCGTGTGATGTTGGGCAGTGTTTGCGGGCTCTGTTGAGCACCTTCTGCGCATTCTCCGGGGATTCTAAACGAGCCAACGCGAGCCATAGATCAACCGATAATGGGATAAGCTCGGTGGCTTTCGCTAGCAGTAATTTCGCATCGTCGGGATTTTCTTCGAGGTTGACAGCTTCTTTCCATAGAGCTTCCGATTCGGGAATATGATCTAGAGCGTGCCGGATGACTCGCTTCTTGGATCGCGCATCGTCTTCTAATTTCATAGCCTCGACCCATAATCGCACCGAACGGTTGTTCTTCTTGATGGCATTGGCAGCGATGATCCTGGCGTTCCGCTGGTCGTTCAGTCGGATGTTCTCAAGCCACACGTCTTCGCTCTTAGGACAGTGTTCGCAGCCGCGGGCTATGACATTACGCGCGGCCACTATCTTCCCAGCAAGCTCCTCCAGACGCGCCGCCGCAATCCAGCCAGGGCCAGTACTAGGATTCGTCTTGATCACGGATTCCAGCAGTTCTCTCACTCGGTTTATATCTCCGACCTGGGCGGCGCTCTCGGGGAGTTGCGATTTGGCAAGGCTCGTTAAGTAGCCCTTGGGGTCTACACTCGTGGCGCTTCCTGCTGTCGTAGCTGCGCCGTTCTGCGAAGCCTGGTCCAGCCTTACTTGTAGGACTTTGTCTCTCGCTTGGCCGATCTTGGCAAAGTCGGTCACCGTGCCGTCAGTGCCGTTCTTGGGTGCAGCGGCCGACGCAGCGCCATCGTCAGCCACAGTGGTGCCCAACTCGCCGGCACTGCTCGCGGCGGCTAGTACACTATCGGGCACGGCATAGAAGCGCTGGTGCCTCGCTTGGCGGGCGCGCTTGTTCCGGCCGGTGAGATCGCCGACCTCGGGCAAGGCGGCCCACTCGTCTTCGGTGATGCTCTCGAGGCCGCGCTTCAGATCGGCAAACTGCTGGGAGATCTTAGGGTTCTTGCGCTCGTATTCGTCTCGTTCGGCCTGCTCGCGGGCTTCCCTGCACGCGTGACACTGGTCGGTAATCTGTTTAACTACATCCACACAAAGATGAACGGCGGCTTCGCGGGAAAAGGGGAGAAGAACGTGGGGTGTGAGTACTAACCTTCGTGCCCGGCGGCGCCTGTCCATCTTGTCGTCTATCTCGCGGTAGATGCGGTCGGCCTCGTCGTCGTCCTTGTCGTAGATGCCGCCAGCAAATAGGCCGACCTCATTGTCCGGGTCTTGGAAGCGCTCGTCATTTTCTTCCTCCTCGGCCTGGTCCTTCTTCTTGCCAGCCACGGCATCACTAAAGCCGAGTTGGGCGGCGCGCTTGGCGAGGGCCTCCTTGATCTGGTCTTCTGACGGCCCTTCACGCGCCGGACCTAGATCTGAGCGCGTGGTAAAGCCGGTCGCGCCACGGCCCAAACCAGCCACGTAGTTCTCCGGCGCCGGCTGGGACAAGAAGTCGCGTCGGCCCGTCATCGCGACGGCACAAGCGGCACCGGTTGATCCTCGTTGCGAAGTAAATAAATAGTTATTCGTAGAGCCGGGTTTCTGCGAAGGTGAAGCGCATAAGTAATCGGCTGTATGTGGTGGTTGTGGACGCCGCGCAATCAACTTTGAAATGTTGAGCTTTCTTGGAGTTTATATGTCCTGGCTAAAGTCTAAAGTTCGAAGGTTACCTGGAGAGAGTCTATTGGGTGGAGACGAGCTTACCAGGATATAGATAAGATAGAGCATCTTAGTGGGGACATCGTAGCCCACGTTGGAGTTCGGCAGCTCAGCTACTATGTACAGTCCTTGCCATCATTCATGAAAACCTTAGAAAGCTCAGGATCATGCAGACGATTATTTGAATTTTAATATGCGACATAATTTCCAATTCACCGTAACATTCCATGACTGCGGCGAGCTTGTACTTAATCTGCTACTCCGTACAAGACTGTCAATTTGAGGATTCGATAGCTGGCAGGCAAGGAAACTCTTAATGCGTTGATTAGACCAAGCCAGCAGGACTCATAGCAGATTGTCTTCTAGTGTTGTCAACCTTTTTCTTCAAATCTGCTCTGAAGTAGCATGACACATTTTTCAAAGGGCCATTTTACAGTGATGGTGATATATCACTAGTATTAATGAACCAACTAACCTTAACATACTGCTAGATGCTAATTTGGTGGAGTATGTCGATCTTTTTTATATTCGATAGAATTGCCGCAGTGAGGCTACAATGCTCATTCGGAGATATTGTATATGTTCTCGACAGGCCTCGTTCATGAGCGGATCGAGTTGGAGGTTTCAGCGTTAGGAACCAGTAGAAAACTATGACTTTGTGTTCTTGAGACATGATTTAGGAAAACCCTAGGTTACGCAGGACACGTGAGAACACGCAATATCGATTTTGAAAGGCAACAGATATCGTGAAAGCATCATCACTCAAACACATCTGCTATCCGTGACATAGTTTGTCTACTTGTTTGGTGAGAATCATTCGTCAAAAACGTTGATTGAATTTAATACAGATACACCATAACGGGTACAGGGTCACCGGCATGGCCGATGTACAGCACGCAAGTACTTTGATACTCTTGCCAACGTCCGTCTCCCAATGTTCGACGAATCCAAGGTAATACAGAGAGGATAGAGAGAAGGGAAGAGGGTACGAGAAAGTGTCACACGCCTCGGAGTTTAATTATTTGCCACCGAACCAACTGGAGATGCCACTCTTGGCCTTCGCCGACTCGTTCTCGACCTTCTTGTCGAACTCGTCGATCTTCTTGACCGTAGCGTCTCTGGTATCCTTCGCGTAGGCCTCGGCTCCGGACCTGGCTTTTGCCAGCTCGGCCTCCGTCTTGGCTACCTGCGTCGCGAGACTCGTGTCAGTACTTCCTCAATTTCAGAATAATATTTAGTCAAGCTGAAGTCGGGCTTGGAATTGGTATTCATCCTAGAGCAGGGAGTTGACGTACTGCGCTGTCGACTCTGGAGCCGGCTTGTTTGGCCAGTCCCTCGGGTTCCTTATGCGCCTCGCCCTTGATCTTGGCGGAGAGTTTGTGCGCATCGGCTGTGATGCCACTTAGGTTAGCTCTTGTTCGGCCTTGACAAGGAATCTGCAGCGGCTCTGCTAGGTGCCATACCCTCGGCTTGTTTCTGGGCAGCCTTTCCGTCGCCGCCCGCGCTGTAGAGGTAATATCCGACGCCAGCGACTGCAGTAGTGCCGAGGACCAGGGGAATCCTAGATCGAGACATTGTGGCTTGTGGTTGTGATTTGCTTTTGAGTGGCACACTAGTAGTTATTGTGATATAAGGATGGCCTGGTGTTGCCGCGTTTTTCGTCTTTCGATGGCTGTATCGCGTGTAATATGTGGTGGTGGGTGGTGTGTGATGTTGGATTTGGATTGGGTGGAAGGGAAATGACAGCAGCAGGAGGGGTTTATTACATGCCGGACGGTCTGGCTTCTGGTTCCGTCCCGGGCGATTTCCTCCTCTCCTCTCCAAAAGCTCAGGTGAGCTCTCATCCCTGGGCCTGAACCCGTTTGTGGACTTAGAGGGACACGAAGTGACGTAACCAGTCGTGAAATGCGGGGAGCTGTGCTCTGCACCAATCGTCTTCTGAGTGGGCATACCTGTTAGTGCTGCTGAAAGCAGCCGTACTTACCCATCTGGGGCACCTACAGAGGTACTTACTTCAAGATACTACCCTGGCCATGTTTTTGCTGTGAATAATATTCAAAATCAAGAGATTATGTTTTCAACTTTGTGGATAACAATATTATATGAATAGAATTGTTTTTTCCTGCAGTTACACTATACATGTTGCGGTGTCTAGTCTTGATAGCTGAACACCAGACCAATTAGGTACCTACAGAGGTACAGTACATCTAGTGATGCCCACCGTAGACCTAATAACGGGGAACTGGATCTACAAGTTGCAGCGGGCAGCAGCGAGCTAAACAGGCTCCATCGCAGCCGCCATCGTCATCATCGATGCCGCTAGCTCCCGCTTGACCATGTTTAGCTCGATGTTTCAATTTTATACACAATTGACCTACATAAATCAAGTAGGCAGGGGCAATTGGCCTCAGCAGCAGGCTTCAGCCGTTGACTTCGACTCAGCTGCCTGCGAAGTCCATTTCTCCACTCTCCCCTTCTTCTCATCACTTCCTCTTCCTCACCCTACGCCAGCGGCAAGGCGGCGGCGCGTCTTCATATCGAATTGGATTAGCTGTATAGTCTCTATTTTTCCAGCGCTGAACAGTACAGCTCCAATTTGCTGCCAAATAGTTGCTTCATCCGCCTTCAGGTCTCATCGACCGCCTCGTTAGCCGCCTCATCAGGCGCTGTACATCTGCGCCGCCGCTTGCTCGCTACTATGCTGGGACGCGGCGGGCTCCAGCCATGTCCCATCATAAAGCCCATGTGCGCACTTCCCGCCGCGCACCGCCGCTCGCCGACAAAGACATCGACCACGAGATCAGCCTCGTCGATCATGATGATCCGACCGCAGGCTCCCGCCCTTCTCGGGACATCAGACCCTTGAGTAGCCGAACGAATCAGTCCATGCTGTCGAGCCCGATCACGAACGAACCCCTAGACCGCTCTGAATCGCAAGCACCGCTGACCCAGCACGCCGGTGAGAGCGGGAAGCGGTCGAATGATGGGCAGCCAGAGGCCGGGCCGTCTAGGGCATCCAGTGCAGGCCAGAATCCCGCCGAAGGCAATGACGACAACGACGTCGAAGCTGCTGTCCCAGACGAAATTCCGGGCACAGCTCAAATCGATCACGTTCAGACACGGCCTGGACGAGCAAGCACGCACAATACGGCCACCGTAGGCCACCGATCTCGCCCGAAAGAGCCCGAGTCCGAAATCGATATACTGTATGAAAATCAGCGCGGCGGGTTTCTGTGTGGCATTCCCCTCTTCTCCTCAGCAGCGCTGGGGAACTTGGATCCCCCAGCTTGGACCAATTTTGCTCATAAGCCCAGCCTCACCGATACCCACACGGCACAGGTTCCCGATCCCAGTTGGCAATGGGCATGGCCTGAGTGGCGTATAAACCACGACAATCAGATTCAAGCTGACGGCGACGGCTGGGAATACTCGTTCATGTTTTCTAAGAAATTCTCATGGCACCGACCCAGTTGGTACAACTCGTTTGTCCGGAGAAGAGCATGGATACGAAGGCGAGTCAAAATTAAGATGGGCTATGAGACTACGGACGAGCAGGCCATGAATCCGGCCTACTTCAAGGTCGCAACCAAACGACGGACTCTGAGCCCCTTTGCCGTCGCGGACGAGGTGGAAAGAACGAGCATGGACAGGCGGTCACGGGGCTCGCGTACCGACTCACGGAGATCGCGAGATATATCGAGAGGAGATACAGACAATCCCCGGCCCCCCCTGGAGATTAAGACTGCGGAGGATCTGGTGACTATTCTCAAACAGTCACGCATCGACCGGGAGAAGCTTGAAGCAGCCGAAAACTATATCAGCAACTGCACGGATGACTTGTTGCACCTTCAGGATCACATGCATGAAATAATGTCCATGTTTGTCTTCCAGACATCTCGGAAAACCCTCTTAGCAAGGCTCACTCAACTATACGACGATGTATCCAGCAGTGCAGACGAAGAGAAATCAGCAAAATCCAAGGCCGGAAACTTGGCTGAGGCTATTAAGCACGCCGACGAGGAAGTGCGCAGATTGGAATATTGGAGCGATATAAAGGGCATGGCTGAAGATGGGGAGGCGATCCGTGCTGTAGACCACCGAGATGGCTGGGACAAGGGCTGGCAAGGGCTGGACCAGAGCGGTGCCAAGGGCATCGATGCGGACAAAATGGCGCGATAAGCTGCTCATAAATATGCCTCGGCATGGGTTACACCTAATCACTTAAGTATGCTACGGATCACAGGGGTATGGGTTCTTTATTTTTTGGAATAGATGTTTTGGCATGGGGGAAATTGGGATACCGAATTGGTAATTGGTGGATAACAAAACGCCAACGGACGACTATTCCCAGGTCTTTTCATCGTCGGTGCCGTGGAGAAATCTGGCAACACTTATAATACTACTACATAATACTACTACGGACTGTTAGCGAAAAAGAATATCTACAACGGCACCGCGTAGCAACGGCGCCTAATCCAGATGATTCATCGATAATCCCGATCGATGCCACCCATGCTGACGCTCTGGCAGCGCAAAACGCACTCGGTTATGTTCTTGGCTTAGGGGCAGTTAATATCCGCTTTGGGCATGCCCGTCGTCCAGATCCAGAAGCCGTTATCTGTGAGGCTGGCTAGACACAGCTGGACGAAAAAGCGTTCAACACACAGACACACGGTGTTTCTTGCCTGACAACAACAAGCGGCTGCTACTATTTAGAGCACAACGGCTCTTCAGCCGCAGCGGGACAGCTACGCATAGCTAGCTATTGAGTGAAGTGAGGCTCGGTGCTCGCATTAGCGTGACTGTTTGTCGATGCCTGAGCTGATCTACCGCAGTCTTGACCGTCTACGTTCACGTTTCGATTAAATGTAGTGGACAATTATGCGTAACCAGACCAATCTCACGTAAAGGAGAAGAATCGGCTTTTCCCTTCCCGTTTTCGGTGGCTACGCTAGACCACGGCGAGGCGCGCGAACTTACACTATTAGATAATTTAGTTTTCGTCGATGGCGTCAATATTCTCTTGATACCCTGCATTTCAACCCTTTCCCCCCACGATTACATCCTCGTTATGTTACATGGCGTGTTGGAAGTGGTTTAGAGTAGCAACGGCTTGAACCGCTCACTTAGTGTATGTACAGTACATTACACTTCTACTGTACACTAGAAAAGCCCGTGCATTTACACGTGGAGACGTCGAAGCCTTTTGTGTGTTCTCGGATTTATGTTGTATCCATCGTATTGTAACATCGCAGGGCTATCTGCGGCCTGTGACTCCTGCCCTGCTGTATGTCGGTGTTTCTTATCTTCCCATCTCGCCGCTCCCACCGTACATAGTGGTGTATTATTATTATGTTTGCCGTACCTGTAAAACGGGGAGGGGCTAGGTTCCCTCGTCCAAAGCTGATGAATCTCCCGTCCAGGCCCGACAAGCCCTGGCCAATGCCAAGTTTAGATATTCTGTCTAACTTGGTATCTTTACCGAAAGTCCCCGCCAGCTGCTGTTACCTATCTACAGAGTACCGTGCAGTACTTACCGCGCTACGCAGCGAGAAAACAACAAACTGAGGTTAGGTGTGTAGGTACTCGGTATTGTCGTACAGAAAACACATATTCGTTCGTGATATTTAGCCACTAGTTCGAAGAAGCCGATGGGGATGTTCCATTCTGGCCCCATACCCTATACCTTATACCTTATACACAAGTCTCAATACCTAGTGTTTCTTTTTGCCTATCTGGGATGAATGATGACATACACACGGGCATTTTTTTGTTTGGGTCTGGCTGGACCGGTCAAGTATTAATGGTTGGTGGTTTGGTTCGGTGGGTGGGTTGTCCGGAAGCTTTTTCCTTACGGGCACCCATGTTGCAGATAGATGCATGCTTCCGAGTGCTTCCAGACTCTCGTCTCGTCTCGTCACTCTCAGCTCAGCCGCTGCTGTCATCACTCCCAGCGTACGTAGTGTAGTGTAGTGTAGATACTGTAGGGTAGGGAGTGGTTAATGTCCGATTCGCACTGGTTCTGGTTCGGAGACCGGCAATATAATCCATCATCCCCCATCTCGTCGCATTACCTCGCTCTGACTGGTAGTATTAACTATCATACTCCGTACAGAATTGCTGATCAGACCATCCCCGCTCTCTTACATATCTCCGTTACCAGGATACTTAATTATATCATGCCCAGCTAGGCAGAACTACCACTACCTATTCCGTCCTGTGCCTGTCGATCTTTTCCCTTGTTGGTTACTTAATTATACCAACACCTGCGACGATCGCCATGGTTTCACGAATAAGATCGCGGCCAAGCATTCCCGGGTTACTCAATGCGAAGCGGTCCTTCTCCCGTGCAACCTCGTCCGGTGAACACGCGCAGGCGAGCGGGAGCGGGAGCGGGAGTGGGAGTGGAAGTCAAAGCCGAGATAAGAAAACCCAGAACGAGAGTGCTGTGGTGAAGAAGCCGTGGGCTGATCAACCTTGGCCACTTATCAAGGCGCCGTTGAGGCCGCAAAATGTGCGTATGCGATTCATCTGCTTCTGCCCTGCACAATGTCTATACATCAGGAGTCATATGCGATCTTAAAAGGGCCATGGTGGCCTGTCTATTGCTTAACTTCGCCCATATCAATCGTCTAGATAGTTCACTTATTCGCCTTTTTTTATTCTATTCCTACTTAAGCTCGAAGACCTTGAGGAATATTCGACAAGAACTCTGAAGAAATCACCGAATAGGTCCCAGCTAACTATATTATCACTGTAGACCAGCCACCCAGCACTCAACATCGCGAATGAACTCACCCTGATCCACAATGCCATGATCCGCGGGCTTAACGCCATCTTCCTACAGGCGTCCCACGTGCAACAAGACCAAGATGTCGCCGACCTGCTCTTCCTGACCCAGAGCTGGAGCGCCTGGCTGCTCGACCACCACCGCCTGAAAGAGCACAGGATGCTCCCGGGCTTCGAAGCCGTGCTAGGCGCGCCGGCCGGTACTTTAACCATACTATCAAATCGAAGCTCATCAACGACTGCGAGTTTCTATCCCGGTAAGGGCAAGATGATGGCGATTATGGAGGGAGACGAGAAGGGCAAAGAGGTCTGTCGAGACGAGAAGGAGGAAGAGGAAGATGGTATAAGTCTGCTCTTACACCGCGTCCACGCATATACATCGGCAACACACGCAGATCCGCAGACATACAGTGCCACGATTCTAGAGGAGCTTCTCGTCGCCCTCGCCGACGCTCTTATACCGCATTTCGCAAACCAAGTCGAGCTCCTCGCCTCGATGGCCGAGATGTGTCTTGGTTCGTCTGCGTCCGAGGCTGCTGCTGCTGCGGGTAGGAAGAAGGAAGACAATATCCCAGCACCGCTGCCAATACCCATGGTCACGATCACGAGGACGAGATCGAACATGGCGCCTTCGTCGGGCTCTAGCTCTACTTCTCCGCCCGTGTCGCCTTCTTCGTCTACGTTCTCTATCTCATCTGCTTCTACGGCTACTTCTTCCTCATCGCCATCCGCTCCCACCTCCGCCTCACCATTATCAGCACCAAAACCTTCGCCACCACAGATGGCAGCGCTCTCGCTGTTCCCTTCGCCTCCTCGCTTACAATCTACGAAACCGACTAGCAGCAGTACGATAGCTGTATCTTCAAGCCCCAGTACCAGTGCCAGTGCTAGCACCAACACCATCCCCGGCGCAAACACAAACCCAAACTCAAACCCAAGCACCATCACCCCTGCCCCTATTCCTACCACCACCGCCAGCAAAAGCGACAACACCACCATTCCCACCACTCCCCCAACAACCACCCCTCGCCCCAAACAATCCCACCCCGGAACTCAAAACATGGTGACCATCGACCCAGAAGCCAAATCCCGTCTCTACGCCGCGCGGGCTCGTCTCGACGCCACAGCCCGCGCCAAGAAATTAACACAAGTCTACTTGTCCGCGGACGCGCACGCGACCGCGCATATGGACCACTTCGTCGTGCCGCCTCTGATGGCGCAGTTGCGGGACGTTACTTTTTCTTCCACCACCTTTTCTTCCGGTTCCAAATCTTCTTCCGGTTCCAGATCTACTTCTGGTTCTAGAGATACGGCCTTGAAAATAGGAGCTGGAGTTGGGATGGGAGGGGGGATAGGAACAGGAGGGGGGTTGGGGATGGGGAATGCAGCCGCCGAGTGGCCGCGCCTGTCGATTCCCGCGGTGCACGCTATCGTCGATCGACTCGCGCCGCGACACGCCGGGGCCTGGCGTTTTTTGCCCTGCGATGTCTGGGGGCGGCCGAGGGAGTTGATGTTTCTTGGTTCCGGGTCAGAGAGTCGTGGGGCGAGAGAGAATATATAGATAGGTTCATGTAAGTAGGGAAAGTGGGAGGTTGAGAGTAACATACGGAGAGATGAGGGTGAGAGAGTGAGAGGACGTATGTATGAACACACGTGGAAGTATGGTTGTGTGTATATGCTTGGACAGGTGCTGGTGTATATACATACGTGTGGATGTAGGTAGAGATGTATATATGCGTGGATATATCTAGAGATGTTGGTATGGTATACACGCATGGACAGATGTCGGCGTATGTATCTGTGGAAGGTGTATATAGTAGTATATGTATTTATTCATCTGTAAAGCAACATTTCAACGCACCGGTTGAAGATTCAGCATGGTGTTAGGAGTCCATACGTCAACACTTAGTGAGAGTACAACTTGATCGAGATATCTCATACCCTCTGCCGCGGTAGTCAAGAAGAGAAAGAAGAGATAAATCATGAATTGTAATTCAACACCCCGGATCTACCAATATCTCCTATACTTCATGTCGCTATTTCACACCCCCTCACCCTTGTCATACCAATGCTCTGTAGAGGTGTGCATCCTGTATCGCTCCATAGGTGCACGCTTCTCGCGACGCCTTGGGCCAGGCTACTCGGTCTCATCCACGTCCCCGCGCATGTCCTCGTCCATGTCCCTCACGTGCATGCCCTTAGCCATGCCATTGACCATGTTCTTCCAGTCCTTGTTCTTGTCCGTACTCTTGTCCGTGTTCTTGTCCGTGTTCTTGTCCATGTTACCGGTATTCACCATGTGATTGACATTGCTTTTGTCCTTGTTCTTGCTCTTTTTCTTGTCATTGCTCTTGTCCATGTCTATGTCCATGTCCCTGACGTGCATGCCCTTGCCCATGCCATCGACCGTGTTCTTCCTGTCTTTGTTCTTGTCCATGTCCATGTCCATGTCCGTGGTTACGTCTGAGTCCGAGCCGTCTCCGTCCGAGTCTGGTGATGGTATTCTTTCCATTGGTTCTGCCATTGCCGCCGCTATTGCCGCCGCTACTTCTTTCTCTGCTGCCTCCGCCGCTCTCCTTGCTTTTTCTGCTCGTTTGGTCTCTATTAATGCTGTTTTGGCTGCTATTTTCCTTTTGATTCTTGCTGTATACACATACGGGGGTTAGCTTCAGCGAATAGCAAGCGGTTGTTGGTGATCTACCCACTCTCTCGCCGGGCTAGGGCGGCACGAAGGTTCTCGCGGGCCTCGGCAACGCGGGCTTCTACTGCTGCTACTTCTGCATGCGCTGCTGCTTCAGAGGCGGCGGCTCGATCACGCATGAAAGATAAAAAGTCCTCGAGCAATCGCACTCGGGCCCGGAGGTGCTTAATGCCTCGTTTTGAAATGTCCTACGTCCTATATTAGCTCTCTGGTATTCGTATTAGCGGGTGAATGATCACTTAGGCGTACTGAAGGCGGCATGATATTTCCTAATGATTCGTCAATCTGCTAATGCTTCGTCAAATTACCGATACTTCGTCGATTTGCCGATGTTTTGTCAACGTTCCGATGCTTTGTCAAAATGAATATGGGCTGCTAAGTGTCAAGTGTCAAGTTCGTCGAGCCCATCGAGCCGGAATACTTTTTCTCTTGTCCAAAACACATAATTCGATCCTTCCCTCGCTAGCTACGAGGATATTCTATTACGTTACGCCGCATCACCCGTCCACTACCTCGGTAGGTAATCTCCTCTCATGCTGTCCATTTTCACTTTTTGAACAGAACGGTCCTGCCATTGGTTTGCCGAACCTTGGGAAACCACATCAGAATCTATACAGCGACAAAATGTTAACATCTTGTCTGACAGAGAGTAGGCACCTACTTACTAGTAAGGTCGTAGTCACTACTCCCTGGCGAAAATGTAAGACATCAGAGATCAAGCCTGATGCGGGGGGCCGCGACTTTGGGATTCTCTCACTTGTACATGTCATCACTCGTCACGCTGTGTATGAACACACGTGCACACTTAATAACTACCGTATCTCCTTCTCTTGTGACCTTCGCAGTTATTCTACACAGAACAACACAAAATCTCGAAGGGGCTCGAAAGGTGTGTCCTCGAGCCTCGAGAATCGCTCGTAAGAGGGCGTAGTTCTATATCGCCTTGGGGAAGTAAGAGCTGAAGAACGCATGCCGCGCGACCACTCATCTCAAATAGGAATTTTCTCTTCATTAATGGAGAGGGTATATTGGCACTTAAATTTCTGACCTAAATTAAAGCCATGGGAAGCCCGGAATGCCGGTACCAATGACGGCCGAGGCTAAGACATACTAGCAGCTCAGAGATTCCAACGTCGAAGCTTGCGGTAAGCTGCACTTACCGACGCTTACCGCGTAGATTAATTTATTTTTGAGACATCTTCACACGCGATATAGAGTGAACGCGTGCCAGACGTGTCAGAGATTTGGAGAGAGGGCGCCTAAAACAGGGAAAGTGGGCTATATTGGTATTCTTTCTGTGGCTTCATTTACCACATTGCATTGCTGTGAATCGCAATGTGAGCCTGTAGTACCATGCATCAAGCACGCACGTGTCGAGTAGACAGTAGGATGGATAGAAGGGATGAATCGCTCACGCGCGGTCGAAACTCGTGTTCTCTGTTGTGCAAGGCTTTCGTTCGCGATGCTTCTCTCAGAACAACTTCACGTAACCCATACTGGCACCATACTGATACGCACGACGACGAACATCCAGCCGACATAGGCAGATGAACGACAACGCCGGTAGCGCATAACCACCGTCTGGAATCTTACCGCGTATTCAGAAGTTCCTAATGAAAAGTCAGCAAATTTGGCGGATATTATCACGATAAGAGTAACTCGCATCAGCGCCATTGTCGTTGAGGTTCTCCACGATTGCGATGCGGCGGCGGGCAAGTCCTCGTCGCGGCAGCGCCGCTGCGGGCTATGCCCAACACCTACAGTCATTTCTCTCTCATCAGCTTGCTGTCCTATTGCTGGGCATCATCACGCCCGTGGCGGGCACGCCGATGTCATATTTCCCACTGAACTCACAACTTCCACCCGTGGCGCGAGTCGCGGAGCCATTCTCATTCGCGTTCTCGCCTCTAACGTTCTCATCCGACACTAAGATGAGCTACACTCTGGCCGATGGCGCGCCTGCTTGGCTTTCACTCGATAGCGCGTCCCGAACGCTCTCTGGCACTCCTGACGATGCTTTGATACCCCCAAGCGCGACTCTCGTCGGTGTTGTAATCACACTTGTAGCAAGCGACGACACAGGATCGGCGGCGGCGAATGCAACCCTCGTTGTGTCGCGTGGTTCGGCGCCGGTTGTGCGGATACCACTCGAGGATCAGATCGAGAAATTCGGTCCATACTCTGCACCTGCGTCGGTACTCCTCCACCCGTCGACCCAGTTCTCCTTCGAATTTGACCCCAATACTTTCGGCACCAACACTACGACAAATGGACAGAGTCAAGTTAGAGCTCAAGATATACTTAGGAGAGAAGAAAACAAGGCTGCGAATAGACCAGAACTGAATTATTACGCAGTATCTGGAGACAATGCGCCCCTCCCGTCCTGGATCAAATTTGACGCAGAAAAGCTCGTTTTCTCAGGGAAAACACCACGCTCTGAGTCTCTCATAGAACCACCTCAGAGATTTGGGTTCCGGCTCGTAGCGTCGGATGTTGTCGGGTTCTCGTCGACCTCAATCGATTTCTCGATCGTAGTGGGTAATCACGAACTCACTGCTGACGACTCCGTCATCGAGCTAAATGCCACGAGAGGACAAAAGTTGGAGTATAAGGGCCTACAAGACCTCCTGAAATTAGACAAGAAGAAATTGGGGCCCCAAAATATTTCCTCCATTACACCTGATGGACTGCCTCCGTGGCTCACATTTGATAAGAAATCATGGGAGGTCAGCGGCACACCAAATACACTGAACGACGAAAAATCGACGAATGTCACGATCGTGGTGATTGATAAGTTTTCGGATACCTTGAACGTGACTCTGGCAATCAACTTCCACACAAAAATCTTTTTGTCGGATCTTCCTGGCCTCAATATGTCATCAGGAGATGATTTCTCGTTTGATCTCAAGAGCTTCCTCTTCGCCCCCATGGAGACTCTAATCAGGGCCGAAATTCAGCCTGGCGATGCTTGGATCCGGTTCGATGATTCATCCAAGGTCCTTTCTGGGACGGCGCCCAAATCGCCAACAGGGGGACCCGCAAATGATATTCGGGTTTCCTTCGATGCAACCCAGATACGCACAAAAGACAAAGAAGCGAAAAATTTGAACATTCATGTGAATCATCCTCCGGCCCCGAGTTCTAAGCCAGATGATCCAGATGATAAGAAGAAGGACGACTCGAACAAGAATTACTACTGGCTCCTTACGGTCCCAGCCTTGGCCATTGCAGCTGCTGTCATCATGACCGTCTTCCGGGCTCGGAAACGGAGGCAACAGCCGAAGGAGCTTGACTTCTCAGAGTTGTCAGGACCTGTGCCAGGCAGTTTCGTAGCAACTACTTTCATGGATACCCCGTCATATGGTGCAACGAACATGCTGGATCCGGGTCCGCAAGCACGATCTGCACCGCCAAGCAGTAGCGCACCAGGGCCTCTACCCATTCTTCGAACATCACAAACAATGCCGAACCCGAACACAGAGGTAGACAATACCATCCCACACGCAATTACTGTGAATTCCAGAGCCCCGAAGCCAGCGCCCCAGGGCAGTGTCATTACTGAAATGAGAGGTTCTTGGTTCTCTGGCCGACAAACAAAGCTGCCCCTATTAGTGACCACAGATGAAGTTAGTTTGCTTTCCGACACAAGCCTCGGCGAGGATGTACACATCGTCGAAGACTTGTCTCCGAAAAAGTTGCCTGAGAATCTGTACGAGAAGAAAACCCATCTAGAGGCACCGAAGGTTACGGAACCCTTCAGTATACAACCGACTCCAGAGCTTGCGTACGCGGTGACCCGAAAATACGACTACGTTTCTGATGACGAGGTACCGCCTGCTGGTGGTCATGTACAACGACGAAGGTCCGGTTACCAACAAAGTACGCGCTCTAGCGTCCGGGGCGTCCAACGTAGGGTATCTAACGTTTGGAAACGGGCAAGCGAGACCAAATTTTGGGGGGATCCAAACCGGCATAGCCAACTCAGTGATTCCACGGATGCGACAACTGATACCAGCATCCTCACATCTGGTTACGCTGAAGAGGCGACTACGGCAAGCACGAATGTTGTTGCAAGGCCAACGGTGATTCATATACCTAGCAGGCCAGGCGAGGCGCGGCAATTGAGCAGAAGGACGGATGATTCATCCACGTTCTTCGGTGGCCAGTCCCTTACCAAGTCTCAACGAAATTATGGACTGGCAAATGATACAGCATCAAAGCCTATGCCTATGTCAGTGGAGCCACTGGCGCCCGCTCCTCCAAAGGCAGTAAAGGTGGCTCAAAATGGTGATACAGCATGGGACCAGTTGGCGAGAAATTCCCTCGGTATTGCTTATCAAGACCTCATCCAAGGACAGCGCGTCATGGGCGGTTCGGTCGCCGGTCCCGAAGAAGCCAGAATAGGGGTTGCTCGGAGCCAAAACTGGGACGCACACACCAGTAAAGAGCTCATGTCTCCTGATCGATGGCCCGTGCCTGAAGTCTTCAAGGCCCTACGAGACACAGCCGACGCTTCCCAGAACCGAAATGGGCCGTCTAAGATGGAGTCACCAGGGAAGACGAGAGCAAGTTTAGCGCGTGTGTCACGGGAGGGCGGATCTCTACCATGGCTACAGCAACAGACGCCACTGGCTCATACGCGGAGCAAAGCACGATCATCGCGCGAACGCCTTAGCCGCATCCGAGAGAAAAAACAACTCGACGAATTCCGAGCTATGGTGTCATCACAGCCGCCGTCGCCCCATGATGAGTGGCCTGTGGCTAGGGCCAGACAATTGCCCGAGACTCCGTCGCGGACAGGCAGGGCACCGCTGGCTGACCGAACGAACGAATTAGGTGGACTTAAGAGTACGCTCTTAAAACGAAGCGTGAAGACGTTGCGGAGTACCAAGAGCGTAAGGAGCGCATGGGCGGGCGAGGATGATGACGATGCCTGGGAAGACATACGGCCACCTGAGTCGGTAGTAGGCGGTTGGGAGCCGGAGGCGAGCGATGGAAGCTTTCCCGTTTATATCTGAGATAGATGCATAATTATAAGATAGGTCGCGGCGTGGGTAGGCCGTAGGGTAATCGTGGGGCGATATATCGCCAATCTGTTAGTTTCTAATACCTGATCTTAATACAACCTATGTTCCTGGCTAGGAGTCTCCTTAAGCAAGTCTTAATCCATGGATCTCTGTCTCGGCTTGTACGAAGCGCAAGACTGAATGTGCCGCTGAAGGTGTGCGTGCATGGCGCAACTTGCACAGGGGCCTTAGTGTCTACTTGCATATAGTATGAACATGTGGACCTGCCGAAGTCTATCAAGCTAGGTAGATATGGCCCGGCCCGGCCATACCAGAGCCTTTGAAATGAAGTTGATTGGTAGAGGGAAAGAAGTAGGCGGCGGTAGTGGCGTGGTAGGTTAAGGTAGGTTAAGCTTAGGTTTGGGATACTGATACACCGTTGACTTACAAAGCACTGGTTGGTTTTGGTGCGGCATGGCCGGGATGGCCCGCTCTCATAGGTCACTCACCGCCTCGGGCCTCTCTAGTATTCGGTGTTCCGCTCGGTGTCAATGCGGGATCCAAGACGCCCCGGCTCTCCTCTGTGAATTCATTCCTGGAATGCTGACGTGGTATGTTGTTGCTAAAAGAGTTAACGGTAATTGAAGGGTTGATTGTCCACTATTGTGATGAGCGCGCGGCAAAGCGAACCCAGAGTTCGGGACTGGAACCTTTTTGCTCCCTTACGCCATGCAATATGCAATGAACCTGGAGCGCGCGGCTCTGTTGAGGTAAAGACGGGACAAGAAAAACTCTGATCCGTACAACATGATCATCCCTTACATCACCTCTTAGATAAGTACCTACTTACATATGTACCTATAACCAGATCCATATAAGCGTACATAATACGGAGTATTCATGCTTGAAAAGGGAGGGGATCAAAAATGTCGGCATGACAGTCACAAATAAGTGCCCAAGTGTGCAGTTGAAACCTCTAGCTTCGATTCTAGCAGTTCCCTCATGCTCTTGCTGTTTCAGGAATGTCTAGGAACGAAATAGGTACCGGTAAAGTAAAAACGTTCACGCATAGCAGAAGCCGCCATCGTGGTTGCGATATCCACTCGTCCATGTGACTTCCTGGGTTATTGTAGATACCCACTAGAGATAAGTAATTTTGCCTACACTCCTAGTAAAGATTTTAGCACCATCATTACCTCACGAGAAGGTCCAGGATATGCCTAGCCTTCTGCCAAACCTGCTTCCTCCTTTGCACAGCCTCTCTAGGACAGCTTCTGCCGCACAGTTGGGTCTGTATTTAGGGGATTCTACAAGTAGATTATTTTGGCACTGCTCTGCTAGGTACTTCGTATAATATTGATGCATTCATCTCCGCTGTTTGGGCAAGGTTATTTGGCCCATTAGGCATACTTGACGCCCTTTATTGTAAGAACTGAACTACCGTACGGAGTATCAGTGTGTACCTACACATAGTGAATGTTTAGTATAGGTACAAATCTATCTGCCTGTACGAAGTAAGTGTGCCCTATCTGATAATCTCTAGTTTCCCGCTAATCCAATATAAATCTAGCGTCAGCAATCTGGTCTTCTTTAGGTAATCGGTTGAGGTACTTGCACTGGCTCGGTCGGTACCTCGGTGGAGGGCAGGGATAGCGGCTCTGCCCCGTACATGATTGTACCGACAGCAGGGTGCTAAGTTTTTGTTCAAGTCATTTGGCATCTACCCACATCTCTCTGCCCTGCACCCTTCGCAACCCCGCCTTCGTCCTCGTCCTCACCAGCCCACTCGCCCGCCCACCATATTCATCATCAACGAGCGTACCCTACCTAGGGAGTTTGCCAACCTTGACTGACTGAACTGACTGGCCTAACTGGCTACTTACTTAGTACCTACCTTGCCCTGGCTTGCCTAACTTACTACCACCACCACCATCACTACAACAACAACCACCATTAACCACTTTACAAACATCATCTGTTCGTGGCCTCTCCCTCTCTTCCTAGAATAGCAACAGCACGGGAAAGAATAAAAAATCAAAGTGAGCGAGAGCGCTAGAAAGAGCCTGCGAGAGAGAGAAAGAAAGAGCAGCTCAGAAATAGAACGTGACCCAGGTCTACGATTAGCACTGTTTTTTGTTGGGTTTCCTTTTCCTTCTAACACTGACCAGCTCGACTCGTAGTCGTGCTAGTCTCGTGCACTTATTCGCTGGACTGTCCATCCCGACCCGATTCTTTCGGCGCGAAACGAGCCGTCTCTCTATCCTCCATACACCAGCAACCTTGGTTTCTGGTTTCTGGTCTTTGGTCTCTTGTCCCGGCTCGACCTTCGCGCAACTCGCCAGGGCCGCGGAACGAACAGATCCCTTCCAGGGTACCCGCCCCCCGCATCCTGACGAGCCACGACCTGTCCGGCGGCATTCACACCATCGACAGCCCAACCCACGACCAGCCGGCCCCTCCTCAAGCCTCAAGCCTCAAGCCTCCAGCCTCTAGCTCGTTGACGACCATCTCGACGAGCTGCCTCCCTATCTAACACGGTAACACCTCAGTCACCGCTCCTGCCGCTGCCTCGACCACTCCGACCACCGTCGCTACGCCCCAGCGCCGTCTTTCGTCATGGGTCAGACCCTCTCGGAGCCCGTAGTCGAGAAGGTATATATGACCCTCTAAGTTTCTTCAGCCCAGTGCCCCAATTGCGCCGCTTCCGTATCTTGTTGTTACCCATATCGTCGGAACGAGGGTCTGACGCATGGCTGCATGATGTCACTTCTTCCCATCCTGCCTTGCCTATGTGGTCTTTTGCGCCCTGTCACTGACATCATCCTCGTGAAACCAGACTTCGGATAAGAGTGAGGATGACCGGCTCCTGTATGGCGTCTCTGCTATGCAGGGATGGCGTATTAGCATGGAGGACGCACATTGCACCGTTCTAGATCTCCTGACCCCTGAAGGCGATGACAACAAGACACATCCTTCGCGGTTATCCTTCTTCGGCGTATTTGACGGCCACGGCGGAGACAAGGTTGCCCAGTTCGCCGGCAAGCATATACCCGACATTCTCGTCAAGCAAGATACCTTCAAAAAAGGGAATTACGAGCAGTCGCTCAAGGACTGCTTTCTCGCTACCGATCGGGCGATATTGAGTGGTAAGCAACCTTGCCCCTTTCTGTGGCATCTCGTATCGCCAGCTCTGCTAACCCCCGCTCAGATCCCCAATATGAGGACGAGGTATCCGGATGCACTGCCTGCTGTGGCTTGATCAGTGCCGACAAGATCTTCATTGTTCGTGGTAGCCCCCAGAAACCGGATGACGTACCCGATTGGCGTGTTTAGCTAATATCGATCTCAGGCCAATGCCGGAGATTCGAGAAGTGTCTTGGGAGTTAAGGGCCGTGCCAAGCCGCTTTCCTTTGACCACAAGCCGCAAAACGAAGGTCAGTTCCACCCGTCTGGCGTATATGATGTTGTGCTTACGTGAACCATTTCATTCTTGCAGGCGAGAAAGCGCGTATCACCGCAGCTGGCGGCTTCGTCGATTTTGGCCGAGTCAATGGTAACCTTGCGCTCTCCCGTGCCATCGGAGACTTCGAATTCAAAAAGAGCGCCGGTCTTGCGCCAGAGCAGCAAATAGTAACTGCATACCCTGACGTCGTGGCGCATGACCTCAGCGATGACGATGAATTCTTGGTCATCGCATGTGATGGTACGTTTCCCTTGTCCCATTCCCGCGCCACCCTCACGCCTCGACATGGCAAGCACGCTCACACTCACTAGGTATCTGGGATTGCCAGTCGTCGCAGGCTGTTGTCGAATTTGTGCGCAGAGGCATCGCCGCAAAACAAGATTTGGATAAGATTTGTGAAAACATGATGGACAACTGTTTGGCTTCCAATTCGGAGACTGGCGGAGTTGGGTGCGACAACATGACGATGGTCATCGTAGGCTTTTTAAGAGGCAAGACGAAGGAGCAGTGGTACGAAGAGGTTGCCAGCCGAGTAGCTAAAGGCGACGGCCCCTGCGCCCCTCCCGAATACGGTATGCCATCTTAGAGCTCGGGTCTCCTGGAACGAACTGACTTGCGGTGCCTCAGCGGAATTCCGGGGACCTGGTGTTCATCACAACTTTGATGACAGCGACAGCGGATATGATCTCGACATGGAAAATAAATCTTCTAGACCTTATGGAGCCGGCGGATATAAAGGTCGCATCATATTCCTAGGGGATGGTACGGAAGTCCTGACGGACTCGGACGACACCGAAATGTTTGACAACTCGGAAGAAGACAAAGACTTGGCGAGCCAGGTCTTTAAAACGACAGATGATAACGAGCCTCTGCCTAGAGCCCCCTCGCCTCCCCCTCGCGCTAAGAAACAGGCGGACCCAGCGAAGACGACGGCCGATGAAACGACGAAACAAGAAACGGAGGTGGACGGGTCTGCGAAGGCAAGCTCCGAAGAAACCACGAAGCCCGCGTCCGTGTCTGCATCGAAAGACTAATGGGGCCGTCGGAAGGTGCCTCTCAGGCGAGGGTTATCAAAACCAGATTCGGTACAGCATCTCATCGGCGCTCGAGGAGAGCCTTAAATACATTCGCAATCCTCAGTGTGAGGCGTGGCCATTCTTGTGTTGGCAAGGGAGGTCTTTCTCTCGCCCGGGTTAGTCGGGAATATATGTAGAAAAGGGTATAGTTGCCGAGAGGGGCCGAGCAAAAGCGAGGATCTCCATGGGTAACGACGGCAAGTAGATGCCTACAGCATGTGATGATAGCAGGTTGTGCAGGCGCGTTTTAGAGTGAGGATACCCTGTTGTATGATGGGGTCCTTTCTTGAGAGAGCGACCTTAGAGAGCCCGAGTCCAGGTCGCATAATCCTGATGATTGGGTCTTCCCCGTCCGTCTCAGTGGAAAGGTAGCTTGAGCTTTCTGTTATGAATATTTTCTTGGTCTGCTCGTGTTGAGCTGCATGGATAGAATATGTGCCATGCTAGATACGCTTTAACAGGTATATGACTGTTTGTGTCATTATACTCCATGCCAATGACTGTGAACTGCTTCCATCGTGTTTCTCTTACCTACCTCTCTGCTGCCCTCTATCTTCGATAAGTTCCTATTTACATCCTTTTAGATGAACCTGGAAGATAGGGGAGAGCATCACGTACTATGTACATTATTACTTGCATTGCACCACTGAAAGCATTGTAAAGGCCCACATAGGGATCCACTAATATGCTTACTAACCTCAGACAAGACTAGGCTAGTGGGAAAGATGGGCTCTCTTATCGAACGGCGAGTGGTTCAAAAATTTCTATGCGACTTGATCGAACATCTTCCTACATAATGATACACCCTGCCCACCCAGCCTACGTATCTGGTGACCGGCACCAGATCGTCTACACAAGCGGCTGGCATGATACACCTGTAGCTCATGCCCATAGGAGCCAGATTGCTCTGGGCAGCCAGGCCTCGCAATGTCCACCCTCTACAAGGGCGCTGCTTGCTATTCAGTCACCAAATCCAAGTCCGATGCTGGCTCTCTCCCAAGCCCGATGATGGCTTGGCTGCCCTCGAGGATGCCGAGACTAGCTATAAGAACATAGCCGCGTCTTCTACCGGCGATATCGAACCTTCCAATGTCAGCGAGCAGCCACCCAGTAGAAAGACGTCTGGCAGCCGCCAAGCTCCAGGCGAGAAGAAAGGAAATCCATGGCGACATGCTCTTCAAACCGCGATGAGGGCGCACAGGGTCGGCCCGCACGCCAAAGCCCTCATCGAGCCATTGATCAAGCACAAGGACCCCGAACTCGCGCGCCGGAGCCTGCGAAAGCATGAGCTCAGTGCCAGACGACAGGTTGTGCACGATTACATGCGCGAGCAGCTCGACAAACCCGTTGTTGGCTGGCGGACGACGCTGGACTTCATGCTTCGGCACACGCCCAAGTTCGACCATGCGTTGGAATTCAAAGTCCGCATCGGGAGCAGCGCCGTGGCCCAACCCGGCACGAGCCCGTCCGACCGGGAAGACAAGATCCGCGCCATGTGCCTTCTCGGGCGACAACACCACTGCCGCGTGACTGTGGACGAGTGGCCCCGTGATGATGGGCCGCTCGTGCTCGCCTTGTCGGGCACTGCCGTCTCCGTCCGGGAATCTCTGCTCGACATCATCGGAGCCGTGGGCAGGGTCGCAGCCGTCCGAGTTCTTGACCCCGATTTGCGAAGCTCATTACATACTGCGCGGCGCCAGCCCCCTATTCGGCTCCTATTTGATGGAGAAGCCGCTCCCGAAAAGGAGACGGTCACTGTATACAGTCACGCCGCCGACTTGGCCGGGGTCGATCGACCGCCGTTACGACCGGCCATCGGGCAGCATCCACTCACTACCCGAGCCGACCAGATTCCCCGACCAGCTGTCTGGACTACGACTTCGTTTGAGGAGTATGTCGCCGAGCTGGTCTTGGCCCGCGTGCCTACCCATCTACACCGACATCTCTACCCATCCGGCAGCCCAGATCACCAGACAACTGTTGTCCATATCGTTACCAGTCTGTTTAAAACAGAAGAATTACACCCTATCGTCTCGATCAGGGCGTTGAAGATGGCACTCCGTTTCATGCTCGAGCGAGGGCCCATGTTCCGGTCTAACGCCCTGGCTCTTGCACACCTGGCTGAGACTCACCATCTACCACTAGATGCCGAAGTCTTTCGCCTTTTCTTAGTCAGCGCATCGAGGGTTGGCGATTTGCAGACCTTCACCTCCGTTCTGAGATCCATGGTTCGCCGTGGCTATTACGTGGGTGCCGAGACCTGGGCCACTTTTCTTGTCATGATCAAAGGACCTGAGGCCAAATATCAGATCATGGACAGGATGAGATCCCGTGGCCTACACCGTATACAGCTCATCCTAGACGAACTAGGCCGGCAGACCGCGGTACTCGATATTCAAACTGGTAAGGTCAAGGGCACGGATGTGGAGCGCTTGATCCAAGCCCACGATAAGACCTACGGTGCATCATGGTTAGAAATTAGCACGTTCAATAAGATGCTAGGCGCATATGGCAGCCGTGGGAATCTCGAGGCCTGTCACAACCTTTTAAAACTGGCTGATGACAGTAGGCGGGTCCGGCCTGACCACTACACTCTCAATATCATGATCACACACAGCCCGTCTACCCCGGAGAAAATTGCGATGTTATCGCGATGGCCGAGGCTCTCGCCTGATGCCCTGACATATCAAATGCTGTTTTCAGAGGCTTGGAAACATCGATTCCCCAACATGCTCCGAATGCTATGGCGATACAGCGCATTTTGCGGCATGACCAATGCACGCATGCGTCGCTCTCTTACCACGCTCATGGGGACCGAGTTTCGTGGGATCGAGAGCCGCGTGTTTCTCAAGCCTTGGGAAGACGTGATTATGGGCCGAGACGAGCTCGCCGCCGTCAGGCAGTTGGTCGCCGATGGCTCTCCGGGGACCGGACGTCCCGGCGCGATACAGCTGGCAGAGAAATACGTCAAAGATGCGGGCGACTTGCGGCCAGCTGTGAAACTGGGAACTAAGCTCCAAGAAGCTTACGAGATGGATGTGAAGATTCACGGCATGCTCGACAAGGGAGTCGAATTCTCAGCTGCGATGAGGGAACAGCACATGGTCGATATACCACTAGTAGCCCCGAAAGTGCTGCAGGGCGTGGTCCGATTCTACTCAGTTGCAGAAGGGGCAGAATGATATGCTGGGCACAGGGCCCCGATCCCATTTGAAAGCTGATCCCTCATATTGCGTATAGTTGTAAGATTTGTAAGAGGCTGAATAGATCGGGGATCGACCATACATGCCGATTGTACTATTGGATATTCGCATCTCTGCTCTGTAAGGCTGGCCAACACGGACCGGGCGTGACTATATGGGGACCATAAACGACGAGTATGGCAACGCCTCACTTTCAGCAGTGCAGTTCCACTCCCTACCTAATTACGCTTGTTTGCGCCCGGCTTGCCAATTTCTCCAGATGTGCTTGTGCTGAGTCGCGTGCCCTGCGCGGACTTGGCTTATTGCTTACATCTAAGTGAAACCAGAGCCCCAAATTCCGCTATCATATGTGTGGGACATAGAGAAGACATCTACATCGAGATATAACAGAATACCAAAATATGCACAAATATCAACCAGCAATTTTTAAAGCAGTACCCGATAAGACTAGTATACAGCCATTCTACCAATTTGTTAAGAAGTTTATAAACAGCTTCCTCTTTTGCCGTAATAAGCTCCAGCTCACCTGGCGGATAAACGGGGTGGGGCGGCGGGGCCGAGAAGCTGCTGCCCCTCCTTGCACTTACAGAATCTCGGTTGCACACGGAGGTTCCTGCTTCACTGGCTACATGGACTTACCCAAGGTTTAGGCAGGTAGGTATTTAAGCTTCTCGATGCCCCGCATTCTTCCTCCTTCCATCTACCTGTATCGACACAGACTACCTTTCCCCTGCAAAACCTTGTCATCAACTGCACAACTGTCACGGGCATTCCATCAGCGGGCGAGCATCAGCCGAGCTTCGACTTCCTCTGTCCTTTACACCCACACACAGAAGCGGCCTACACCAGCAGCGCCAGCCAGAGCGACGCGATCTCCACGGCCTGTCATCCGCGCTTATCAAGCACAAGCACAAGCACGAGCAAGCACAATGGCGCCCCAACTCGACGGCTACTTCGCCGAGGTCGACAAGCTCTCGGGCCATTTCATCGACCGCCTGGCCGCGGCCGTAGCCATTCCGTCGGTGTCGTCCGATGCCAGCCGCCGGCCCGATGTGGTGCGCATGGGCGAGTTCCTGGCCGCTGAGCTGAAGAAGCTGGGCGCCAGCGTTGAAATGAGGCCGCTAGGCAAACAGCCCGATATACCCGATCTCGATCTGCCCCCGGTCGTGCTCGCGCGTTACGGAAGCGACAAGAACAAGCGCACGATCCTAGTGTACGGCCACTACGACGTGCAGCCGGCCGAGAAGACCGATGGCTGGGCCACGGAGCCCTTTACGCTGACGGTCAGCGACGACGGCCGCATGTTCGGCCGCGGCAGCACCGACGACAAGGGCCCCGTGCTGGGCTGGCTCAACGCCATCGAGGCCCACCAGAAGGCCGGCATTGACTTCCCCGTCAACCTGCTCATGTGCTTCGAGGGTATGGAGGAGTACGGATCCGAAGGCCTCGAAGAGCTTATTGAGAAGGAGGGCCGTGGCTACTTTGCCGACGCCGACGCTGTCTGCATCAGTGATAACTACTGGCTAGGCACCGAGAAGCCCTGCCTGACGTATGGTCTGCGTGGCTGCAACTACTACAGCGTCGAGATCTCCGGTCCCGGCGCCGATCTGCACAGCGGCGTCTTCGGCGGCACTGCCCAGGAGCCCATGACCGACCTAGTGCGCGTGCTCGGCAGCCTCGTCGACACCCACGGCAAGATCCAGATCCCCGGCATCTACGAGCAGGTTGCGCCCGTGACCGCCGACGAGGAGGGACTCTACGACGGCATCGCCTTCACCATGGAGACGCTGCACGAATCCCTAGGCTCCACCACAACTATCCACGACGAGAAGAAATCCACATTGATGGCGCGCTGGCGGTACCCTTCGCTCAGCGTACACGGCGTCGAGGGCGCTTTCTCCGCCCCCGGTGCCAAGACCGTCATCCCCGCCAAGGTCATCGGCAAGTTCTCCATCCGCAGCGTGCCCGACATGGACATCGACACGACCAACGAGGCCGTCTACCGCTACGTCAAAGACGTCTTCGCCAAGCTGAACTCGAAGAACTCGCTCAAGGTGTACGCCCAGCACACGGGCAAGTGGTGGGTCGCCAGCCCGAACCACTGGAACTTCCGCGCCGCCAGCAAGGCCACGGAGCGCGTGTGGGGCGTCAAGCCCGACTTTACTCGAGAGGGTGGAAGGTAAGCTGCTTCACTTTCTTTCTTCCGCTCGCGCGAGATACATAGAGAGAAACCAGCTACTAACTAACGTGACCTACCTAGTATCCCCGTAACCTTGACTTTCGAGCAGGCCACGGGCAAGAACGTCCTATTGCTGCCGATGGGCAGCTCGACGGACGGCGCGCATTCGATCAACGAGAAGCTGGATAAGCGTAATTATATCGAGGGTATTAAGCTATTGGGCGCTTATCTGCACTACGTCGCGGAAGAGGAGCAGAGCTAGGGCACTAGTGTAACGACTTTTGAACAGTCTGGCCTTCCGTTGTACTAAGGTTGTCCACGCATACTAGTGTTGTCTACACAAAGCCCACCAAGTCGCGGCGGGTTGTTGAAGAGAATTCTATCGCTATGAGGAACAGGATATACCCAGATAGGAATCTCGCAGCAAAACGACATCTGTCGAGGTAGATAGGTTGGAAGAATGGGCCATTGCGGCCTCGAAGACATAATGTACACGCCATCACACCTTCAATTTGATGCCATTTGCGCCCGGTAGTCTTTCGAATTGATCGTTTGCGAGTTTCATATGATTTACTGTAGCTAAATAGCTCGTCGCAAAATACTATATGTGTATGTTGCGCCTAGCGAGAATTCTAAGGCCAAACCTGTCCTCCAGAAGTGATGTTTTTAGTAACCCTGTCGAGATAACTTTCTAGTCTATGGAATTGAGACTTTTTACAAAGTTGTCTCCCTAGTTGTATCGAACATTGGCTGGAATTAAGGGCAAAGTCGGCTGGGCATCGTTTACCAGAACGTGCGATCTCGTAAGCTGGGAATTACAGGGGTCTGGACTGTCAAGCTACTGGTGCCCTTCGTACTTCGTATATAGCGTACGGTGGACTTTATTTGATGAGATGATTGAAAGAGGTGCAATGGTGAAATCTAGACAGGTACTGCAATTTTCCATTGATAATCGCCATTCTAAGCAAGGCATTGCATTGATATGCGTTTATATAAGTTCTAATTGCCAATTTGCCATTTCAGAACGACCAAACGCATCCGACGTTCGGGGACTTGGGACACTGCCAGGGATTGCGCACATTACTGACCAATGAGAAGAGCCCAACGGTACTTGGAAATTTGGATTAGGATATAATTATCCGATGCACAATGTTTGGAGTTCTCAACTACATACTACAGTACTACACATATAACATACATGCTTTATTTAAATGCACATATACAAGACCAACGCAGATTCTGATGTCGAAAATACACCATCTTCGCCGTATCTCCCTGCGAGATCGAAAAAAGGGGCCAGGCCCGTTGTCTTGCAGGTGCTGACGGCCCACGGGCGATAGATAGACCAGATTAGCAGATAAGCTTAAAAGATTGGGAAAAATAAATGATAAAGAATGGGGGCACAAGAAAGCGGGAAAGGTCGAACGGGTCCTTTTAAGCACCTATCTGTCCATATAGAAATGAATAGGAAAGTGGGTTCTCCAGACCCGGGTACTTACAGTTAGGAACACTGCCTAACAACGATATAAGCAAGACTGAGTGAAATATCTCAGAGCCGAGCAGAAGCAGCGTGTTCACTTCTAGGAGAACTGTAGAGAACACACACAAGAGAAAAGAACAATTCGTTTAATTAAGATAGGAAAAGAAAAAAAAAAGAAACAATTCTCTACACCAACTAGTCCGTTGCTGCCCCGGAATATATGTCACGCTCACACCTCGAGATATCGCCTCACCTCACCGCCACGGCCAAAAACAAGACCAACCAACCACACCATACAGATATACCTCACTTAGGCATACAATTTCCTATTCACTATACCTCGGCACGAAAACACACATTTCACCTACTTAGTACCTAACCTGACCAAATAAATATATGCCGCACCCAACCGATCTCAAAACACCGCGCATCGCGGCAGCGGTCATGCCCGTGTCCTCCTCCCCATCCCCATCCATTACCACCTCATCCTCCGATGTAGAAAACGAAGACTTCTCCCCACTCTCCCTCGCAGAGGACCTGACACCCTTACCCGCATACAAAGCCGCCGGGACGACGGAGACGGATTTCGACGGCCTGCTGGGAGGCGGAGGAGGACCGCTGCGGCTCCGGGAGGATCTGAAGAATGGCTGCGGCGGCCAGCTCTGGCCCGCGGGCATGACGCTCGCGAAGTACATGTTGCGGGAGCATAGGGGGGATTTGAGGGGGAAGAGCATGTGAGTTTTATTTTGACTCCTTTTTCTTCCTCTCTCTCAGCTTGCTTTATGTTGTTTTATATTGCTCTTGCCCTTGTAGAGTGCCTTGTGGGAGCCACTGTCGCGGGAGGAGGGGTAGGAAGCTGGAGTTACATTTATCTCGTGAGAATAAGTGAAGTTAGTGAGGGCAGACCATGGATCGAAAAGCATCAAGGCCGCACCCCTTACACTCATACCCTATACTCATCCACACTCGCTCATATCCACGAAAATTATATTAACAAGAATCTCCACATGAGCAGACTAGAGCTCGGCGCAGGTGGCGGCCTCGTAGGCCTCGCTGTAGCCAGGGGCTGCGACCTAGGAGAGGGAAAAGGAGAAGGTCATGCTCCGCTATATATCACAGATCAGATGGAGATGTTCTCGCTCATGCAGCATAACATCGCTCTGAACGGGCTCGAGGGTAGGGTCGAGGCTTTGTTGCTGAATTGGTGAGTATACACACCCACACTTGTGTCTCTTCTCTTTCTATGGCGACCGACATAGCCCCGTGACCTGCGCGGTTTGTGCTATATGCCATGCTCTCCTTACCTTACTTTTCTATAATCTATCTACTTGTCCTGTCCTGCCTAACACTACTAACAAACCCACCCTTTCATTAGGGGCGAACCCCTCCCCTCACAAGTCCTCACCAACCCGCCAGACATCATCCTCGCCGCCGACTGCGTGTACTTCGAGCCGGCGTTCCCGCTCTTACAGCGGACTCTATCCGACCTGCTCACGCTCCAGCCGGACGCCGTCGTGTATTTCTGCTTCAAGAAGCGGCGGCGGGCCGATATGCAGTTCCTCAAGCAGGTTAGGCGGCGGTTTTGTGTTGTTGAGATTAATGACAACGAAAAGGGGGAAGGGGATGGACGCCCGAGCTGGAGCCGTGAGGGCTTGTTCATGTTTACTATCACGGCTAAGGATAAGGATAAGAATACAGAAGGGCTAAGTGAGTTCAAGGGTTAAGGAGAAAGAAAAGGGGAAGCAATAGAAAAGGAGAGGGGAGAACGGATGCAGGACGGGACGGAACGGAACGATGCAGGGCGGGGAAGAGGTGGGCAATCTGCCACATCATACACATCGTACATCATACATCACCGGATAGATGGAGTGATAGATGGATAGACAGACAGATAGATAGATCGCCGTTGCACCACGGGCGGAGACTAAGGTATGTAGATCTCGGCTGTGGCCGCAGATGTGTTGGCGGGAAAGCACGGAGTCAGGCGTTTCCTACAGTACACATCTCAAAAAGAAATAACCACTTACATGAAGTATTGCTAGCATAGACCTGGTTGTGCAGACCTATAGCACTCCGTCGCTGATCAAGCTCGGGCACACGCGCGCGTGACGCCTATGTATGGTGCGGCTGGCCACGCATACATTTGGCCCACCAACTGCGTCGAGATTCGATTGATTGGGCGGATCGTCTGGTCTGTTGGTTGGCAAGACGAGTTGACTATGCATAGGCTAACTGACTGGTTGGCAGGTTAGAAGAGCTTGATAACTGGCTGGCTGGAATGCCGTGGCGTATCTAGGTTAGGACGTGAGACATGCATCACACATCGGTGGGCGAATGGAAGAATACTCTGTGACTAATTTACTAGTTCACAAATGAAATAAATGAGGAGTTTACCCTTGCTCCTTGTATGGCTTCGATACTCAGTCAGTTGTGTAGGGTAAAACCTTGAAATAGTCGATCAAAGCCAATCTATCACTACTATCACACACGTTCATTGCACTCTAATTAAGGTATACTCACGGCATGGTGCAATGTATCGCAAACCCCGATCAGATCAGATCCGATCACTTATATTAGCGATCATCTGCGACGGAGGGTTACACGCAATTAGTGTATATCAATGACCTGTCACACCTACACTTACACTTACATCGAACTACCTCCTTGCCTACTATTGATTCTGCGGTGGCCCGTACGAGTATAATACTCTGTATGGGAGTAATCTACAACGCAGTTATTGTAGAAGTACATAAATAAATTAGTTATTCAACCACACAGCACCAAGCCAAATGCAGGCATCCCATCGCCGTTTTATGTATGTATGCCAAGGTATATACTATACAGTAGGTAGGTTTGCCGAAGATGGAGCATTGCAGTAGTATCGATTGCGACGCGACAAGACGGGACGGGACGGTATGGGGATGCCATGTCATATGTAGAGAACGTGGGCATGGCATGGCATGGCATGAAATAGACTTTTTAATTTCCTAACGGCTGATCGATCCACCGGACAGCGAGCGAGCGAGTGTACCGTGATTTCACGATCTCCGGTCACACTGCGGACATGTCCAGGTCACCGTAAACATACCTAATTACCGTTTTTCAACCGCCTGAACCATGCGTCTATACTGATGGGTACGGAGTACAGAGTAAGTAGGTAGTATAATGCGGGTGAGTAAAGTAAGTAGGCATCAGTCTCCAGCATCGATCATGATTCCAATACCCCATGAACAGGTGCTGTTTCCTGATCCTTCTTGATTCTTCATTTGTCGATTCCTATCCTTCTAAGTAACAACCCGACGGGCGTCTACACTACCTTAATTGCTCGCTGTACCCCGGATCGGATTCCCGCGCAGTGTTTGAAACGTTGGGGTCGCGGCGCAGTGCAGAGTCCGACGCACCTACAGTAGTATAAGTAGATAGGCGTGGTAGTGTAAGTGCACGCAGAAAACACATGGCACCGCAGCCTTGGCCCAGGCGACGTGGCCGACTGTCGAGGCTCTTTGTCGCGGTCGATCCACGGTTCTACTCCGTACCTACATCAGCAGATCAAAGAGCCACCGAGTCGTTTACTTAACCTGATGTACTGCGTAGAAACTGCATGCAAAGTGCCTAGGCAGAACGATTCATGGTTAGGCGTCCAGCCACTGTTCGAGTCACTTATGCTTAATTGCACTTGAGTCGGCGTTACCCAGCTGGTGTGATACTTGAGTCTTATCTTTTTGTTTGTCTTTCAACTACAGTGTTTAGGTTACTCTCTTTCTCTCAACCCTGGGCGAATTCGATGGTTTCGGCCAGCTTTCTAATTACCGTCTGGTAGTAATACTCCGTAGATAGGACCAGATGACGACGGCTGCTGACGGACTGGAAACAAATGAGCAAGTTACTCCGTACGCATAGCACAGATTAGTGAGAAACAGCTTTACCGTGAATTTTCACTGGTGTGTGGGCGCCTAAGCAGCTGAATAAGGGGGGAGGGGCGCAGTGTCCTGCCTGAGTGCTGTTATGTTGAGTTGTCCAGGTCTGGTCAGGAAAAAAAGCAGACAGTTGTTTTTCTTCCCCGACCCCTGCATGAAAGGGCACTGAACGGAGATAGAAGCCACGCTAGACCCATATAGGGTCCAGATCGCCAGGAACGGGGGGCGGAAACGGTGTGTCGACCAGGATCCGTTGGCCAGGGGCCAAGACGTAGCCGGCGGTGATTGGTCAGGGATATTGCTGACAGGACGGACGGATCGGTGCCTTGCATGAGCTTTGCGCAAGCGCCATCCAGGGAAAAATAAAGAGAGGAAAAGAGGAGAAGAAAACAAAGAAGAGGGAGCCCTTTTCCCTCTCTACTCAGGTACCTACACTATTATCATGCCGTGCTTAGTATCTAGCTCTCTACATTAGTAGTGCTGCCTAAGGTAGTGTACCATGTTGAGTTTTTTTCACTCTTCTTTTCTTTTTCATGTCTTCTTCCAGACCACGACTGAGTAGTGTAGTGCAAGATTTTGCAGTGTCTTACACTGGTCAGCCTTTGGGGCCGTCCCACTCCAGTGCGGTATTTAGGGATTCCAGCAAAGAGGGAGATTTGGTTCTGTTGGTCCTATTTTGGTGTACGAAACTACTTCGTAGGTATCTAGTCTATGTATCGAGTCAAACATAAAGAGGAGACTGAAAGGAACTCGAACGAACAACATACCTATAGGCAAATTGAGAGGGAAACGAGGTGGATAAAAAGCTTATTCATATGAAGTCAGTACGAGTAAGGCTCGATTTTCACAAATACTGACGCCAGCTAACTGGACAACTGGCGTGCCCCAGCTGGTCTGGATTGTTTCAGCCCCAGTTCGCAACCTCAGTGTTCCGCTCTTCCCATTCGATGTCCGGTAGCCCGGCCCTCTCCCCCTTGTCCTTGACTTGCTTCCCTCTCTCATGCTACTCAGTACAGTGGCTTCCCTCTCTAGCTCAGGGCTAGGAAGTATCTACATAGATTAGAATACCTATGAGTAGTATACAAGTAGTACAGTGGATAGCGTGTCGTAGCTGCTGTTGGTGTAGGTATCCGTCGTGCCAACAGCTGCTGTAGCGTAGCTGCGTAGGGCAGGCACGCTCCACGCACACACTCCGTACGTAGGAGCAGGGCTGGACAGGGGGCAGGTACGGCCGGTGCCTGTAGAGGTACTAATAAAAGAGGACCGAGCCATTCATTCCTCGTCTCGGTCCTCTCCCGCTCACACCTCACCTTTTTTTGATTATCCGGACTCGTCCATTCTTTCAACCTGAGCAGCGCTCACCGTATACATTCATTTCCTCTGAGGAAACAAGCTGCTTGCCACGCTCCTTCGTGAACCGAAACATCGAACTAAGCGATTGAGATTTCACTCGGACCAGCCCTGCTCCTGACAAAGTCCAGCTAGGACAACAGCAACAACAGCGCATACCGCCATCGTGCTTTCTGACCCTGTTTTAAACAAGATACCCACGGGCTGGACCTCTCTCGCATTTGCTGCCTTTCCCGACCCCAAACAACAACACCAGATAGCAAGAGTGCTGTACTCACCTTCACGACCCGGTTGTCACCATGAAGTCCGCATCCATTGCTGCTACTGCCGCCGCCGTCTTGGCAGGCGTGTCCATGGCCCAGCCTCATGGCCACGGTCATCACCACCACCGCGCGAAGCGGGACCTGGTTACTGAGTGGGAGACGGTCTGGGAAACTGTCACGCTTCTCGTGGACGAGAGCGGCACCGAGACCATCCTCCCAACTCCCACCGGCTCGGGCGCCCCGGGCGAGTTCTTCCAGCCGCCGAGCACCAGCACGCCCGAGCCTCAGCCCGAGCCCGAGCCCACCGTCGTCAAGGCCACTCCCTCTGCCCCGCCGCCTCCACCCACAACAACGACGACGAGCACAACCACTTCGTCAACGTCGACCCCTCCGCCGCCCCCTCCGGCACCTACAACTACCACCACTACTACGCCTAAGCCCGCGCCACCACCCGCGCCTACGACGGCAAACACGGCAGCTTCAGCCGAGTCTGCCGCCCCAGTTTCTGGCTCGTCATACGCTGGTTCGGACAAGTTTGGTACCTCGAGCATGGACACCGAGAAGTACTCGGGTGATATCACCTACTATACCCTCGGTCTGGGTGCTTGCGGATATGATGACAGCGGAGTAGACTTGACCAAGCACATCGTGGCCCTCTCGCACGTTGACTGGTATGAGCGCGGTTCTGGAACCAGCCTGGGTCTCAACATGCCCAACCATCCTTGGTGCGACCAAACCATCACCATCTCTGCCGGAGGCAAGTCGACCACCGCCCTGGTCCACGATATTTGCCCTGGCTGCGCGTCCGGATCCATCGACGTCTCTGAGGCTGTCTTTGAGGCTCTATTCGGAGGCCTTGGAGAAGGTCGCGCGGAGGCTACTTGGTCATTCGATTAAGCTTACAGGCTTTTGACCTTCAGTCCCAAAGCGAAGAGTAGCGTGTGGCTTTCCGTTAGCGTCAACTGCTCAACTACCATGCTTTGAGGGTTTCATTCTTCCGCATCAATAGAGGCGCGTGGGGACCAATGAATCGGCGTTGGGTTTACGAACAGGCTATGCCTCGGTATCAAAAAGGGAAAAAAGAAGTATGAGCGCATTTTAGCCCAACTTCAAGTTGCTACATGGGATGGGAAAACTAGCAGTTGGGATAATGTTTCTTTGAAGTCCGACGCTTCATGCAACATCAAACCCAAATCTGTGACGTTTCTCCTAGCTCTCAATCTACAATTGGTAGCTTCGCTTCGAGTCTGCTACTTCACGGACCAGACAAATTTTAGGGTATCTGCTTGAGCAGATAGATATAGAGATCTTGATCTTACCTTGGCGGGATACATAGACTTCTGATTCTCATGTACATATATATACCACACTTGAATCAAAATCTTCTTCAACACCTATACTCGTTGCCTATCTATATTATGATTTATGATTATGATGTTTGTGCAATTGAAGCAACTTGTCGTAGACTTGCATTAGATGCTGAGAGATTGATCACACAATGAAAATAAGAGGAATTGGGAAAATAATCTTGTGTCGGTAAACAGACGAAACAAGTGTAAAATTAAGAAACGCTCTGGGACTTGTTCCGAGCTTTTTGCCGCCGTAGTAATAGCAGTGTTGGCTGTATTCAAATGCGTTGAGTAGTTGTACGTATGATTCCCTATTTCCTGAATCTCCAACTCGCAGACTTTTAGTATATGTGTCCTTACTTCCTTTTTGCGCGTGCTCTTGCCTACGAAGTAATATATAGCTAGTTTTCCACGCGAATGGCCGGTTTTATGAACGTTTAACGATCAAGCATTGTGCGTAACACGGCTACATGTGTATATTTATATATTTCTCCTATTTCGTATATCCATTACAGATCCAGTCCAGACCAGGCCACCTCTACATTCCTTCATTCAAGAGAGGGAAGCCCCTCCTCTCCCACCGTGCGTTTACTTATATGTATATGAAGTATGTATGTGTGTATATGTATATATGTGTGTTCGTGCTTGTTGTGGATGTTACCGGCCCATATTCAACAACCCCTCGATATATTTATTCGTATCGACACCAATGCCCTGAGCCAGCCTACTCGCGCCCTCGGCCCAGCCACCACTACCACCACCACCGGCAACATTCTCCGTATACGAAGAGGCCGGGCCACTGACGGCCCGGAAACCCCCCGTGTGTTCGCCGGCCCGGCGGATGAGGAAGATCTCCTTGCCGACGGACGGTCTTGTGAGAAACGGACTATTACGGGGTCCGTTGCTCTCTCGAGAATCGGCCTGCCGTAGTGTTGGAACTGGCTTGTCCTCTGGCGTACTTACATTCTCTGGGTCTGGTTTAGGAGGTGGTGGAGTTATATCTCGCTCTAACATGCGTGTCCAGACGACCCACCAGCCTCGACTTGTCTTGCAGGTCCGTTCGAGCTCCGTGTATCCGGTCAGTGTGGCCGCGTGCATGTTGAGGATCTGGTTATGCGTGTTGACGGCCTCGGCCCGTGACCAGACGGGCGCAGCGTCTTGACTCACCATCTCCGCTGGTGTGGGTATGCTCGGTATGGTAGAATGGATTGTCATCGCGTTCGGGTCCCAGACGAGATCGAATATATGAGAAGTCTTTCCTCCTACGTCTGGTTTGTCCGGCCGGTAGGCGGTGGAGACCGCTAACGGTTTCCGTAACGGTGCGAGTTGATGATGAAGAGACCGGTAAAGCCCATCCCAGGCCAATGAGTCTGTCCTGTTCTGGAAGAGAAAGGTGAAGATAAAAGGTTTGTTAACGTATACAACAACACGCATCTTCTGCGTTTTGTTGCGGTCTTGGCTATCAAACTGGGAATTCGGGTCCGTACGGTCCTTGTGTCCGGATTTTGTCAAGGTCAATTCGGTGCTCTGACTACCCAGGTCCTCCATCTGCGTAGCTTCCTCGCGCTCTTCACAATCGAGCTCTACTGTGAGTGTTCGAAGGAGAATTCGTGAATTGTATTCTGATGTCTCCACCCCGTGTGACTGATTTTCAGATTCTGCCCCATCGTCGTTAGACTCTTCCATATCACCCATTAGTCCGACGAGATAATGTGCGCATGCGTCAGAAGGGAGTTTCGTAGTAGATCCGCTTCCTTTAGCCGGCTGGGGATTTTCTTTCGTTGTTGTCTCTGCTCCTGCCTCGGAACCAGCTAAGCCCCAGTGCGTTCCATACCCCATCTTCAGATAGCTCATAAGTTTATTCATATTGCCTTCATCGTCTTTTCCCTCGTCTGGCGGCGAGCTAGTTGTCTTTGGCTTGTTATCTTCTTGTGGCTGTGGATCACGAGCCGGTTGGCTCTCATCAGGGGGTTTTGTGTCATCGCTGGGCTGGGGCTGTTTTACGCCACTGGGTGTCGCAGGAGGAACAGACTTCTGCCTCCGTCTAGCCTGGCGTGTAGACGTTGGGCTGTCCTTCACGCCATATGCATTTTCGCCCCATGAATAGATGTCCTCCATCCAGCAGGTGATGTCACTTAGTGATTTCCGAGACAAGGCACCCACGCCTAGGAAAACGGCGCCGTCTTCGGCTCCTGGCTCATCCCCCGTTCCGAGCCACTGTATTGACGGCGTATCAGAATTTGCAGCTACTGCAGGCTCTGCTTCTGATCCGGGTTCGGATGAACCAAACCTCGAGACAACCAAATCCGTCAGCCCCTCTATCCTGCCAACGAACCCCTCCAAGACTTCTCTTTCGCCGCTGCCACGGTTTTCCTCACCCACACCGACGCCGAGTTCACCACAAGCGGCCAGCTTGATGCCTTTGTAGACATTGGTGGCGGGGTTGCCGTGGAGCATGACATCCCAGGTGGATAAGAAGAAATCCCAGAATCGACCCAGCAGTTTGACAAAGTTAGATCTCCTAGACTTAACAAATAGCGCGCTGAGGGAGGATGCATGATGCAGCAAGAACACGGAGTGTGCGCGTAGAAGATCGCGCATGAGCAGCGTGCTTGGTTTTAGTTCCCGTGACGAATACTCAACGTTTTCTGGCTGGTCCTCCGGCTTGCTAGGGGTAGGAGACCCGATCCTCGGAGGAAGGGGGATTCTGGTGAGGTCGATAGACTGCACAGCACCAGGGATAGATCAGCATGATCTCTTCGGCTGAGACATCGAGTGAAGGGTGTGTTTACCTACCGCTAATAACCACCAACCCGGCTCGATTTCGTGTAGCACTACTCGAGTCTTCTCGGTCTCTATGAAATTGACCGGCTCGCCGCTGGCAAAGCCACGACTGAACTCGACCATGCCTTGGGCAAGGCCGATCTGTCTCAGACGTTCATTTCGTTCCTCCTGCGAGATGTCCGCCGTAGGTTTCCCGCGAGATCTATGGCGCCTCTTCTGCGATTGGGCGTTGACAGAAGCGTAGTAGACGATTTGGTCGTCCATGGTCTCGTCGGTGGCGCCAAGAGACGGATTGAAGATGGCCAAGAAGCCCAACTGAGCGGGCACAACAGCCGGGGCGGCCATGATCAAAGCGGGCAAGACGTGCTAGCAAGAGTGGCCGGTAAAACAGACAAGATAGGCATAAGAGACGGAAAGCGACGGCAGGATGCTGTGTCCAGAGTTCGACTAAGGCAATCCTATGTGCGCTTCTTTGCCTTCTTTGACTGGCCTGACAAGTTGCAGGCGAGCTCCGCAACCAAACCAAGAGACGCCGGTTCAGCAATACTAGTTTAATAGGAAGCACCTGAGCTCGAGCACTATGACATTAAACCACTGGACGCTCCTCGAGGCGCGCCCGAGAAAGAAAATGCCTGAGACACAGGCAGCTTGGTACCTACTGGGGCAGCTAAGAGGTCCAGATAGAGTTGTTGAAATAGATAGAGTTCCAGTCGCCCAGATTACATCGGGCCCCACTTATTCTGCACCGTATTAATACCTAAAGCAGCACCTACCCTTTTTGGGACTTTCAGCATCCTGTTTCATATTTTACCACCCTCCGCTCTATCAATGCTCTCTCACCTAGGTTAGCAAGTACCGTCACCATGACGCAGTGTATTGAATAGATAGTTTTTAAGATTCCTATCACGGCTACAGAATTTTCCCATGAAAACTGGATGCTCCCTTAACAGTACAACACAGACGTCATAGCCCAAATTCCAAGTCCAGCTGTCCCTATATTGCTGGATGCATTTGCAAAGTGTCTGGCCCGACAAATGGTCTAACTTATACAACAAGTCTTGAAAGGTAATGCGGCAGGTATCCCTACTGTGTCCACCCAACTTCGGCCCTCGATGCTAGCCGACACTTCCCGTATCGGCGTAACGAAAAGCTTGATAATCTGGCCAGGTGAGACTGGTCCAAATAGGTAGCATGCTCATCTCGAGAGTGCTGGTAGTCCTTGTGACCTGGGACAAAAAGAAAGGTGTGGTATTGGGCCGTAGTTTGGGAGGCGAGAATCCCATGAAAACGTCTCCACCACGTGGATATAGATCAAAATCAATAACAGCTCCGTCCCATTTATCATGATACTCCGATATGAACAACGACTGGCCAGTACTCCGGCTAAAAGAAACCTCTTGCCTCGGGGGGAGGGACCGATACCTAATGGTCATAACCTGCACCTCGTTGCCATGGGCTAAACTCTGGTCAGTGATCGGCTTTATTTTGTCAATAGCGGTGAAGTCATGGCTTACCTTGCATTGTTTTGTGCCCTAAAACCAGTAGGAGTTGAGTTATTTTGCGCGCGGAAGGCACCTGTCGTAGGGGGCCCATACGGGCTTGGTGATCTGGATGAACTGCCGCTGGCAGGGAATAAAGGCACCGACGGGTCAATAAGAGACCGGCGTTGGTTTTGGTGATGACCCTGGTTGTCGAGGCCAGTGGGAATACTCAAACGTGCCGCACCAGTTTGGCGCCTCATGGACTCAGATGATATCGATTCGTTATCGTCGTCCAAATCCAGCCCAGGCTTGTAGTATCCACCCTTATCACCACGAGCAGTCGCGGCTAGGGCATCGAGTTCGGTGGTGCCTGTTAGCTGGGACTGAGACTTCATAAACGACGTTCGGTCGTCAGCCATGAACTGGTAGCGGCCATCGGGGTTCTTGCGGTAAAAGACCAGCGTAGTCGAAACAATGACCATGATCAGTAGCACCGTGGCGAAAATGGCGTTGAGGAAGAACAGGATCAGGCCGATGACACCGTTGACAAGGGCAGGCTGATCAAAAATATCAGAGAAGATGAGAAGGAAGATGGAGTTGATGAAGTTGACAGCACAGATGGAGATATTGAACGAATTGGTGCTCTTGTCCATCCAAGGCCGGAGTACACTGGCGGCAATGAGAGCGCCAGCCTCGATGAGGAGCAGCCCGATCGCCTGAACATTACCTTTGCCTTGCGCAAAGGCAATGAAGAGCGACTTGACAAAAGTGTAACCAAGAACCGGAATGACGAAGTAGTAAGCAGAGGCCCTAAACTGAACGTATAGGAAACCCCACTTGTTCAACGCGTGGGGATCCGAGAATAGGATGTACGCCGGATTGCGGTGCATCGCAACGGAGCGGCGTGCAATGCGAACAACCTTGAAGGCTGCCCACCCCAGCGTCACGGTCATACCGACGAGGAAGAAAATGGCCAACACGACTTCAGCGGGAGAGTCGACTTGAGTGAACTCCCACAGGCATAGTATAGTCATCTGCGGGTAACCAATCAAGGTTAACCGGAAGAGGATGCCCTTCAGGATGGTGAGCCATCCATTGCGGAACTCGAGGAAGGTGTCGCTCTTCATCCACTTCTTCTTAGCGGCTAGTTCGCAGTAGCCTTTGAATGCAGCAACACCGCCAATCGTGAAAACGACAAGAAGGCAGTAGAAGACGAGACCAGTGAGGAACAGATTGGTCGATTCTATATCAGCCCGGAAGGCAACACGCTGGATTCCGTATACAATGTAACTTCCAGAGCCTGTCGTAATGTTGCCACGCTTCGATAATGCACTGGCGGCACGTGGAAGCAGAGATGCAGACCGCCGGTAGACGTTCAATGCTGCGTCCGGCAAAACCGACAGACCGCGCTTCTCTACTTGAACGGAGACGGTAGTCAAGGAATCGAAGATGGTAGAAGGGGTGCCACCAGTGGCGCGCTGATACCAGGTGAAGATATCTTCTAAGAAATTGACGTTGATAATGCCCATCGTCCATTGGAAATCCTGGGTCCAAGACTGAACAACCGGAGGAAGGTGAACACTCATCATGCCGAGAATAGCCTGAGCTTGGAAGAATCCGAACAGAGATAGGGCACCCGAGGCAATGTGAGCAGCAGCGTTGGAGTGGCCAAGACCGTTCAGCACGGCAGACGAGCAGAGAACAAGACCGGCAATAATGGCGAGCGTCCATTTCACAGCTAGTAAATTGACCGTCTTGCCATTCGAAACATCGGCTTCAACACACGCTAAGCTCTCGTGGGTTTTTGTGTCGTTCAGCACAACTCGGACAGTGGCGTCCAAGTCGGGAAATGTGTATGCTATGCCAGGAATCTGGTCCTTAGCAGATGGGTCGACCTCCAAGTTGAACTTGAGTGGGATGTTGCCCGCAGTCATAGGACAGAGACCAGCTAGTCCAAGTTTGCAGGGATCGACACTCTGTTTGATGATTTGATAGCCGTAGGCGACGACGGAAACGTCGAAACTCACGTAGCCCTGGATCGACGACGTTGCCACGACATTGATGGCGGCGGAATTATTGTGCGGTGTGTACACGACATTAAAGAGGCTGGCGGTGAATTGAGAGTTCAGTTGACACGAGTTCAGCGAGGTCGATGAGAGCATCGCCTCTTCAGCACTGGTCGGCTGCACCGCAGCGAGGGCGGACAGCAACAAGGCTGACCGTACGTTGGGAAATCTCATGGTGAATGAGGATTCAATCAGTTACGGATCGAATCTGAATATTAGCAATACGGTGTTTATAAGGCACCTCTCGCGAGAGTCTCGACTACGCCTCTTTGTAAAAGAGGCGCCTTCGTTGGTTTAATTTTAGCTTGAAAGAACGTAGACAATCAATTACATGGGCGAAGTTGGCGGATGTTGGTTCAAGACAAAGAATCGTGGATGATTGGCCGTCTTCTTAGCACCAGCAATCGAACAGATGCAGCGCTATTGTGTTGTTGTTGGCGAGCGAGTGTAATCGATGATCGAGTCGGTCCCGTCGTCGCTCTGGCGGTGCTGATGAATTCGCGAGCGTCTGTCTCGTTTTCTCGAGTCTGTAACAAGCGAACGTAGGCGTATCGCCTCGGAGGACGGGTGGTCGACAAAAGTTAAGGTCTGGGTGAGCGACGAAGCAATGTTGTCAAGACAACAAAATTGTCGAGCGACGATTCCCCTTCGCAGAACGGGAGTACTGGCAGTCGTGATGCAATCGTCGACAAATAATGGAAACGAGTTGAAGAGGCGGAAAGGGTCAAAATTACACTAGTGGAAGAGTGGCCAGAATAGAAACGGTTTCAGAGAGTGACTTGGGTCGGCGATGTAGGAGTCTGGTTGTTTGATGGGTGTGCTAGAGAATCCAGCAGGAGGAGGGTGAAGAAGGGAGACACGCTTCGAGGCCGGCAGAGTGGTAAGTGCTAGGTTAGGTAGGTAGTTCGCCGGAACCCTTGGGGCGCTTGGGGAAGAAAGGGGTATGGATAGATCGGATCAGGGCGGCAGAGTCCCGAAGTGGTTAGTTACTGACAGATCCAGCCTCTTTACTGTAGTAACGGCCCGTCGTAGTCGTATCGCGGAGGGCTGGCGGCTGGCGGGGACTGCTCTTCCCGCAGGCAAGCTACTGAATTCGGTCACTGAATCAATCCCAATTTAGCTCAAGAATGCCAAACGGAAATTAGTACGCGTCAACTGGGCTTGTAATCGACAACCGACTCCGTATGTACACTATCTATTTGCATTTCCTACGAATGACTCGTCCTGTTGGATACGATGTTGGCGGTGCAGATGAAAGGCTTCACGAATGAAGGCCACGGCGTGCCGAGAATTGGCACCAAGTTGGTCAAGACATAGGCTTTGTCAATTTCTAGCCACATGATAACTTGGCTAGTTCTTCGTCACCCGTATTGCTGACGATCTGTGTATGTATTCGCAACAAAACTAGCTTCGATCACCTATCAGATCATTCACCAGAGCTTGTACGAATAAAATTCGTGGTCATTGTACAGCGGATCATCTGCATATCTCACAAAACCTACTAGCCTGCATATTAATAACCGGTTCTGCGACACGACGGTGTCACGATGGTAACAATGGCATCATACACAGAAAGAACATGTGCACAAACTTTCAATACTGCAGATACCTGCAGCTGCACCGTACGAGTACTACCGGTATTTCGCTAGTGCAACTTGGAAGACCAACCCGCGCCGATCAACATGAACACTAAATACTGTAGGTCACTCTTCTAACTACTGTATTTAGTGCCTATGCGTACTTTTCAAGATGTGCAAAAGAAACAGCTGAAACGGCCTGAATCTGAGGCATTACTATTATAAATAATGAGTACGAAGTACATACGAAGTAAGTGGGTAGCCACATGTATGCAGCATTTTTTGGTCTGCGACGCAGCATGTTTGGGAGGACGCACCCTGAGCCAATGACGCATTGCGGAGATGTACCTGTATCATCCTCATTTCATGCCTGGTCGGTTAGCCGCAGCACTGCCACTCTCAATTCTCTCAGTCTGTGCTAGCGGCCAGTAGCGGCATTGTAGGGAAGTAACAACTGCCAATCATCATAACCCACCAAGATTCGCTCACGCGCCCCTGACCCCGCCAAGACTTTCAGGTCTATCGAACATGGAATTTTACGATCGTCAACGCGGACAAAGTAGCGTCGTCGATCTTCAATTCGTCCAAATACCTAGTTTTGCACACGGCTCAAAATGGGATGCTGATGAGGCACAGCATTACCGTCAAATCATACAAGTACGCTGCAAACCAACAATAATAATTGTTCTGGCAAACAGAGCTTCCTGTCTCCGGATGTTTCCTCTTCTCTACATATAATCGGGATCCGGATGATTTGCCCAGTCTCGCTCGGCGGCTCCAAACACAGTCAGGGTCTCGGCGCCTGGCTCTAGCTCGAGTACGACGACCTCGTTCCCCACCGGTTTCAGGACGGTTCCTGGTAAATATAGCGACTGCTGCGGGCCAATGACCCAGTATCGGCCTAGATTGAACCCGTTCACCCACACGTTGCCTTTGATGCCACTCGGGACTGCGAGGAATGTGTCCCGAAGGGCCGGATCCGTGTTGTCGTCACCACCGGCGTCAAATGTCGCGCCATAGAAGACGGGCGGAGAACCAGCAGCAATCGTGCCTGAACTCCGCTGTGCATTGTTTCGGCTTGATAGCGACGGAGTCGTCTCCAGTGGCAGAGAGTAGATATTCCAACCCGAAAGTACATCCGATCCTACCGTGACGTCTCCTCGGATGCCCTTCCACGGATCCTCAAGCGCAACGAACGTCCCGGACTCTCGTGACCAGTAGTCCACGCGTCCGAGATTCTCGACCAGGAGCTGCAGCTTGTCGCCTGGCTGCAACGACACGGCCACCTGGGCTGGCCGGGAGTAGGTGCTGTCGATTACCCCCTTCTTTGTGCCATTCACATACACGATCACACGATCCCTGGCCCGGTCCCCAGGCTGTAAGGTGCCGTTGAATGAAGCTTCGGCTGTGTGCTCGTACAGGATAAGGCCGTATGCCTGGCCCAGCTGCTCCATGGCCAGAGGCGTCTCGCTCAACGTCCCATTGCCGAGAGTGTCGAACAAGCCAGCCAAGGGCTTGAGCTCAAATTCAGGAACTTCTAGCCGCGGCAGATTAGCCGGAGGTTCGGGGACCGTTCCTTCAGGCACATATTTCAATATGGTATCCCGCAACGTGGAATACAGGTCGTTTGTGCGTCCGCTCTCGTCAAGTGGCGACCCGTAATCGTAGCTCGTGGTGAAGCTTGCCGTGAAGTTTTTCCAGATGGCCCCGTTCGAGAACCCGAAGTTCGTCCCGCCGTGGAACATGTACAGCGAGATGGAGTTGTTCGCCCCGAGCACGTAGTCTAGGTCCGTTACGAACTGCGTAATCTGGCTCGGCCGTCCGACTGTGGTATTGTGCACGTTGTTCGCACCCCAGAAGTCCGGCGCCAGCGTGTAGTACTCACCATCCATCAGCGGCCCCAACTCGCTCTCATCCGTGATGTACTTGTCACGGGCCGCGAACCCGCTCCACGGATCCCCGTCGATTTCGGCTAGGACACCAGGCACCTCGCCGCCCGCGAGAGTCCAATCTACGCCGCCGTCGTTGGTGTACAATGGCACGTCGAAGTTCTCGCGCAAGATATCTCGCAGCCCAGTTGTGTACACGTGATCTTCGCCATACGATCCATACTCATTCTCTACCTGAACCATGAGTAGTGGCCCGCCATGCGTTATTTGTACGTCCTTCAAGTCGGCAGCGAGACGCACCAGGTATCTTTCCGCGGCCTCCATGAATTGCTCATTTGACGAACGCACTTGCATTCCGGGGACTGGTGCTAACCACTACATCACGCCGAGTCAGCCCGAGAACTGCAAGAAGCTCTTCCAACATGTTAGGAGGAAATAAATTTCTTTTACTCACCGCCGGGAACCCGCCCCATTCGCGCTCGCCGCATATATACGGCCCCGGGCGGAGAATCACATTTAGCCCTTCCTCCTGGGCGATGCTGAAGAACGCGGCGATATCATTACTCATGATACCAGCACCACCATCAGCGGTAGTATCCCTGCCCATTCTTCTTTTTTCATCTACGTCGTAGCCGCCTCTGTCGTTAATCCACTCTCCTTGCCGGGGCTCTAGCAGGTTCCAGTACACGTAGCTGAAGATAGTGTTGAGGCCCATAGCTCGCGCCTTCGCCAATCTGTCCCGCCAGTACGCAACGGGCACCCGCTGCGGGTCCATCTGGCCCCCGATGATGACGTACGGCGAGCCGTGTAGGTAGAAGGATGTTCGGTCATATGTGAAGGGCTGGGGGGTTGGTGTTGATGTTGGTGGTGATGTTGAAGAGGATGATGAGGGTACAGCAGGTGAAGCGGATATGCTCGCGGGCGAAAGGATGGCAGCGATGAGCGCAGCCAGAAGTATACTGTTGCGCATCTTGTTTATCATCGCGAGTGTTTTCACATAAGGCACGTTACCGCCAGCTGTGAAGCCCGAGTTTAAGAGCTTGGAACTACGTAGAGACGGAGCTACGGTTTTAGATCAGCATCATAATGTAATTCCAGCAGAGTATATATTCCGTCTATCAATCAATCTATCTATTCATCCACCCGCGAATTGGAGAAGGGGCAAAGAGAGAGCAGATCTATCTATCTATATTAACCCGAGAGCGAGATCCCCCGCATCCAAGAACCCCTCTAACCTAGCAAGCAACATCGTCTATCTATCCGGTCGTATCGCAATGAGAGAGGCAGGGAGGGAAGATCGCCATGAACAGCCGAGATCGTCGCTCTTGGATATCCCCATCTCCATCCCGTCCCCCGCTCCACTCTTGCTGGTGCATATATACATAAATGTAGCATTAACATTAACGTCGGCAATAAGGACAAATGATGATAAGAAACGAATAATGGATAAGTAGGTAGGTTTGTTCTTAGACGTAGGTATAGCTACGCCAACACCAAATAATGATAAAAACAATCAAAGGAAAACTATCCATATTCACATCAACCATCAACCTCGACCCACGCACAGCTACCTAACCTAGTAGTGTCTCCAGCTTGCAAGGCGCAGAGCGTTAGTTTTTCTTTCTTTCTTTCCCTTTTTTCTTCTTAAAAAAAAAAAAAGCTCGGTTCCTACCTATATATGTCTATTTGAGAAACCTACCAAGCACATACGACCATAGGATCTAGAGAACGCGGGGTCCCGTCCGCTCCCCCATAGCTAAGCTGGATACCGCCTCGTCAGTACTTTGGTTGGTGACAACAAGGGAATACGTGGTGTTGTATGTTTTTTTTTTTTTTCGCGTTTTCAACCGTTTATATATATCTATGGGTCTTCCCCCCCTTATCCCGTTCGTACTACGTACTGCAGAAAAAAAAAAGCATGCGGTGTGGGTAGGTCTATGGACCGACAGTGTCATCAGGCATGTTGAAATTGGACGAGAAACGAAACATCAGTTCGTAGATTGGCTATATCTATAGTAAGTAGACAGTTACCGCTCCGCCCGAAATACACGAAAAAAAAAGGACAAACGCAGTAAACTTCTGTAAAAACGTAAACACCTAATTAACCAAGCGCCGCCGACTCCACGCATGCGCGCCATCTAGCAAGCATCGTACTTTCTTCGTTCCAACTTGGGTCCTACTTTGAGACCTGACTTCACTTCATTCTAACCTAGCCGATTGACTGGCTGACTGACGGGCTGGCTGGCTACATACTTACATACATATATACATATATATATATATATATATATATATATATAGTAGTAGTGGCAGTTGTAGTGGCAGTAGTAGTGGCAGTAGTAGTGGCAGTAGCGAGTGATCTTAATCCGAGACGTCGAAGATCTTCTCGACGCCCTTCCACTCGCCCTTGCCCCTCTCTTCCCAGTAACTGTCCTTGCCGCCCCTGAAGCGCCAGAGCTCTTCGCCGTCCGGCGTGTCGGCGACCTTGTAGAACCACTTCGGCTTGTGGGCTTCTCCCTGGTCTTCCAAATCTCTTCGCCGGGCGCGCTGCGCTTCTTCGAGCTTGACCTTCCAGATCTCTGCGTCGTCGAGCTTGCCCTGCTCGGCGAGCCGCTGGTCCTGGCGGAGTCGGGTGTCGGTCGGCGGGAGACGGTTCTTTTCCACGTCCGTGATCTCGTTTAGACTTGCGGCGAATGTGGTCATGCCGTAGGTCTGTGCCGCGTTGGAAACTAGCTGGCCCGCTCGCCAGATCTCTTGGCCTGTGGTCTTCCCAGCCTCGACAACCTGCAATGATTTCGTCCATGTTCCTACGAGATTGACGCCAGCCGCGGCACCGTCCGATCCATATATGTCGACATGAACATCTTCGCAGCGGCCGCCGAACATACCTTTGGTCTTGAACTCGATGTTGGCCTTGGATCCAGTTGACTCGTTCGATACCGTCATGGTGCCAACGGGCTCGACGTACTTCTCACCCATCACTACGTTCCGTAGAAACATGGTGCCGATATTCCAGGAATATAGTTCATCTGTCCCATCGGGTAAGTGTAGGGCGACACGCACACGCCCATCTGTAGTGATCTCGGCGCTTTTCCCCCAGAACTTTTGTCCCGGCGCCGGGCTTTGAGACAGTGACCAATTCTCCGCATCCGCTTGCATGGCTAGCCGGACTGGCCGATGCGTGACTTTTTCCACGAGTAAGCGAAAGCCACCGGGTACTTCGCTGTCTGTGCGAAGCAACTCATAAGTTTCGCCGAGAAGGGGGTTGAACGGTTTTCGTATCGCCCGCTCCTTGGCACGATTGACGCTAAATGAAGCAATGGCGAAGGCGGTAACGAAAAGCAATCTGTCTCTCGGTATTTTCTGCCGAGATGCTTGGTCTAGGAGTTGTGCATACTCTAACTGCTCTGCTACTCTCTGCAGCATGGAAGTCGGCTCATTGGCCGACACAGGCATGCTGATGGTACTCAGGTCTTTACCGACGTTTTTACGGACGAAAGCAATGAGGCTGGGCGGGAGAACGGTAGCTGGGGGGATGGTAATGCGACGATCCACGGCTATGTCGATAGGCAAGGGATGTAGTGTTTTCGGTCTCGAAGGAAAAAGAGCTGCTACGCCGCTCTTATCACCTAATTCTGTATCGCTTTCAATGGAAGAAACCGACGAGACATCGTCGATGGAGGCTTCGTCAGCCGCAGACTCGGGGGACTCTCCATCACTGTCATGACGGTCGATCACTAAGACACTTCCGCTATTGTTAGGTTCTCCAGCTTCGGCGTCGAAGAATTCATCGGCGGACAAAGTCGATTCCATGCTTTTTCTCGCCGTGGAAGCTCTAGACAATGGTGACCGCCGTCTCTTGCTATTTGCAATCACATTGGTGAAATCAGCTACTACCAAATCTAAATCATTGAGAAGTGCAGCGCAATGATCATCCAAGCTTCTCTCGGGCGGGCCATGGCCCTTGGAGAGGCGTTTGGAAGCTATGCCGTTTGGCTTAGTGGTAGCGACGGTAGCTGGCGCTGGCACAGCCAGTGATGACGACACGGCTGGCGCTAGCACCCCTGGTGTACGGAGCGAAGCGCTCGATTTCCTCTTCCAAAAGGGCCGTCTCTCCGGCTGTGGTGCTGCAAAATAGCCGTCGCCATCTTCGGATATTTCCGTGCTACCAGGTGACAGATGGGAGCTGAGGGGACGCTGTGCATGTTTCGTAGTGGCCATGTCTTTGACGAGGCGGCGAAGGGCATCCCGTGTGCCGACTATTCGACTCACAAGGGCCTCGACCTGTTGCCAATCTCGGTCGACTTCTTGGTAGCTATTGGGAACGGGCGTATCTAAGGCAGGTGGGACGGTAAGCTTCTCACGATCCACCTGGCTGGACTCGGGCGCTGGCTCGACGCCTCTTGCCACTCTGCTAGCCCTCTCAAGAGCCCTCGCCCATTCCCTGAACTCTCTGTCGTTGGCGGCCCGTAGATGCCAGATCTCGGCGCCGGAATCGATACTGATCTCGCGTCTCCGTTCGTCGGCAGCAATGGCGGCTAGGCTGAGGGGAATGGCACCCCTGAGAGCCGAGCTGTTCCGGTTGTGATAGTACGATAGCGTGCACGACGAGTAATCTAGAGAGAAGAAGCGGCGTGCATGGCCCTGGCCCTTCTTCCTCCGTCTCTTATACAGAGTGCCGGTGTGATACGACGACGTGGGGCCGGCAACATCGCTTCGGCTGCCGGCCGACAGCGGCGTCTCCCCGGGAGTTTGGCCATGGAGGCTTTCGGAAGAGTCGGCTGGAGCGGCACCGAGGCGAGGGCTGGGCCTCCCCAGGCTCGTGCGGCTTCCGGTGGTGGTCGAGGGCGCCTGCATGTTGGGCAGATAGTGGGCGCCTTGGGGCGGGGCGCCGGTCGGGTACGTGAGGATGACCAGCGTGGCGGTCTTGGAGATCTGCTTGGAGAAGGTGTTGTCGAAGATCAGGCCGAACATGCCGCCGTGGCCAGCGGTAACGTCGTGGGTGCCCATAGACACCTTGTCCGCTTCGCATTTGCCGTGCCATTTGACCAGGATGAAGCCCTTGCTGGCGAGCTGCTCGCGCGCGGTGCTGGCATCCTTCTTGGCAAAGAGATTGCCCTTGCTGCTACCGGTGTCGGTGCCGTCGAGCTGTTCGAGAGAGCTATCAAGGTCGCCGGCGACGGAATGGAGTTTAGTAGCACCCGAGCCTGGGTGCTTGACAATGCCAAAGTTACTGCGGAGAGGGAACAAAAAGCACCCCGTCAGCAACAGGCACACAAGTCAGGAGAGCGCATGAGACTCATATGAAAAGGAGAAACCAGTTATAACAGAGGAACGCCGAGGGCGGAAAGGCAATAGGGAGGAGCATTACATCGATTTCTTGTCAGGCTGGATGCTCCACGACAAAGTGTGACCTTCTTCAACCCTGACCCATCGCACGATGTAGGACTAGACAAGGCAAGGCCGCATGGTTAGCGACTGACAGACTGACGAGCGCAATGCGCATTCGGCGAGAGAGACACGCGGGACAAGATGGCGAGTCGCACGCACCTTGCTATGGATCTCGAGGCGCTCGATCCCAGCCATGGCTGCTACTTATTATCGACAGGGACCAGGTCCGCAGTCTTATGTCGAGATAGACGAACGAGCGACCGACCGACTAACGAACCCAACGGGCGTGCGAACGAGCAAGCGAGCGAGCGACCGTGCAAACGAGAGAGAATGAAAAAAAAACCGAACAAACGAACGAACGAACGAACGAACGCGACGGCCGGTTACGTCAGGGCGGAAATGGACATGTCGAATTACCGTTACGCGATCAAGGGCCTCGGCACCTACCTACCTACTAAGGCGTAGTAGGCAAGTGAGTAATCCCGTTCGGTAGCGTACAAAAAGAAGCCTGCAGATACGTTTTTTTGTACGTAGATAGCGCTGGTGTCGTACTGATAGGTACTGGCCGTGTCCAGCTATAGCAATGCAATCGTTCGGAATCGTCGGGTACGTACGGAGTAGTGTACGGAGTAGTCTGGGAGGTTGGATGTCACAAGACGACGAAGTGTTGAGCGGAATGTTGAGTGAGTATTAGTAGATGTAGGTGCTGTAGGCAGGCAGCAGCAATAGTACCTAGCAGCAGCAAGTTCAATCTGACATTGGATCCAGCTCCTTCCATTGGATGCAACGGCTTACGGCACACACACCTGGCTGGTGCCGGGGCCGGCACAGCAGCTTCTGGGCATTAGGTAGGTAGCTGCATAGGGAACAACCGCGCTACCAATCATGCGCGAGGGCCCACCAACGTGCATCTACGCCCGGTACTGCCACATACCGGTATTGAGGGCAGCTTTACTCCTAATTAAGCAGGTCAAGTTAGGGAAGTTTACATAACATGTAGGCCGGTTACTAAATTAAATGTTTATCGCAAAAGATGAATATCTCGCGAGCTGTCACCATAATGCTTTGAACGAGATCGAGGAATAGGAGAGAAAACGTACAGAAATAAACACATCATGCGATCTGCTAAGCAAGGTCGTTGTATTTACATTTGGCCGTGACGATTTATTAGATGTAGCGGTTCACATGGCTTGTTACTTAGGCCATTTCATTTACTAAGTGTCGCAAAGCTTGCGAGCTATTCGAACTGTTGATTTTAATGCTATTAATGCAGATGCTATTACTACACCACCTATGGAGGCTAAAACACCACAACGTAGTCTCCGGGGCGCTATCTCGGGGCGAACGGAAACACTGCGTCAAGTAGCGGGTCACGCACGACGAACAATCCCGTCTACCTCCGAGCCTGCTGTTGTTGTCTTGTAATCTCGCTATTGAATCTCAGCTTGAACCCGTTGCAGAGAGCCCGCATATCGGGATACTGATTCTTCATCATTTCAAAGGCTTGGGGCACTACTTTGACGTTCCACATGCCGATAGGCGAGCTGCGGCTCGCTTTGAAGCACAGGCTGAAGTAGCCCGGATGTTTTGGGTTGATACAAAACATGTAAATCGATCGATTGGGATTGGCGTCCGAGTATGAGGTTAACCAGCGCTCTGTATGCCATTAGTATCATCCTAGTGAAATAAATGTCGTGGACAAGAATAGCGTTCTTTGCTTACCCAAATCGGCAAGGCTGCCCTTCTTGAATTTTTCGTGACCCATCAGTTCGTCGACTTTCCTAGCCATCGCTTTCACGTGGTCCGCAATCAATTCATCCAAATCACTGTATTGCCATTTGCCGCCGATACGGAGTTGCCGCCCAAGTGTATACTCGGTCTCCTTGTCAAGCTCGAGCACGTCGATATGCTGAAAGACGCCATCAGCCACTTTCCATGTTATAGTGAGATGATCATGGCCTTTCGACGAAGGACGGATCACCAGGTCACCCGGTAATTGAGATCCGAGATACTCCTCCGCCTGTGTCGAGTTGAAAGTTCGGAACAAGGGATGTTTGATGACTCGCTGGGTACGCCCGGTAGTCTTGTCCTTCTCCTTCATGTCTTCATTATCCTGGTCTTCCAATCTCCTGTCCCAGGTGTCGTTATGCTGATCATAGTCTGTCGGCCGCTTGTAGGGCTTCTGCACCACTTCTCTGCGCACTGATAGTTTCGCGTGGAAATCTTTGCGATTGATATCGAGAAGCTTGGCCTGTATAGTCTGGCCAACATGTATCGAGTCTCGCATCGAGCCGTTCCGGAGGTTGACGTCGTGAGATTCGATCCGTCCTTCGATGCCACAATCGAGTTTGGCAATGGCAAAATCCTCCTTGACAACACGTACATTGACAGGAACGTTCATGCCTTCCGAGAGTGATTCTTTCGTTTCGCCAGTAAACATGACGAATATTTGATCCGGGGGAAGGGGGACGATAGGTCGCCGCAATTCTTCGTAGGGGACTTGTAATTCTGCTCTGATCGTTTCCAAAGTAGCACGCTTCCTCTGGTTGAAGTTCTTCTCCAGCTGCTCTGCGTATTCTTCTAGAATCAACTCATTGACTTTCTCCTGTTCGTCGTCCCTGAAAAGCTTGCGAACAATAGCCCCTGGTCCATTCTCGTCTGTTTCTGCTTTCACGTCCTCTTCATCGAGCTCCAAAGCATCAGCGGCCATTTTGCGACCAAGCTCATAGTCTTCGGGATGGACACGGGTGTTGTCCAGGGGCTCCGAGGTGGGATTCGTGGAATCAAACTCGATCGATAAGAAACTAGCACAGTTATTCCAGACACGAGGCCCGACAACCGGTAACTTTTTGTTATCTGGGTCGCCAACAAGTTCTTCGCGAGTATTGACAACACCACCGTTGGTGTTAATAGTCTTGATAACGCTGGTAGCCTTTCGGGGCCCGAGACCGGCAACATAGGGAAGCAGATTTGCGGTGTACGGATCACCGACAGCTTCGTTGATATCGACGCCGCAGAGATTAACCATGTCTACCATGGAGGTCTCAAGAACTTTCCACAGTTTGTCCTGAGGGAGGAGGTGCTGGCACGGATTGAAGAGCAAAGTAACTACGTCTTTTCCTAATGCGGCATACTCCTTCATTGGATTTTGAAGATACCTAGCGAGGGCGATACAGTATCTTGTGACAGAGCCCAGGGTGGCATGTTCGGCCTGCGCCCGCGGGCTGTCTTTGTAGAGACGAGCTACTTCGTCGTTAACCACAATCACGTCAAGCGGGTCCGTACGGTAATCGTCCGTTTCGGGATCCAGGTATTCGGGACCCATAAGACGCTTTTCCTGGACGAGCGACTCCAAGTCTCGAACCAGCCTGTGTGTTTCGGTTGAAAAGCCGGAGACGGCGATTACGTCTGGCTTCCGGTGCTCGATGAGATCTGCGAAAATGTCTCGTTGACTTTCATCGTGAGCAAGATTAATGAATTTGCCATGGTCAATAACTCGACCATCTTCTTCTACCCAAGCCCAGAACACAGGGTCTCGGTTTGGATCGCCCATTCCATTTGATAAGGCGAGAACGCGCGGCGTGGTACCTAAAATCATACCTTTAGGCTTCAGAGGGGCTTGATCGAGCCGCTTGAGGTATTCCTCACGGCACAGTTTCAGGATTTCTTCTTGGCACGCTGTACGCAGAGAATCCTTGACTCCTTTCACGATGACTTTTTCGAGTTTTGGAAAGGCGGCGTCTAGGACTTTTTGGCGCTCGTCATTCCAAGCATCGGCAAGTTCACTGTAATTGTCTGAGGCAAACTCGGCATGGAGTTGTCGGCGAAATTCTCGCTCATTTTGCAACCGAATGGTCACTTCGACTAGACCTTCCTCCTCAGCCTTCATCATCTTCAAAAACAATTCTGGTCGGCGGGCTAAATCCGCAATCGTCTGGTTGATGAGATACTTGATCTCATAGTACGGATGTGCCTCGTCAATCTTGCGAAGGCCTTTATCTGTCCTATAACAGCTGACTTCGCCCATCTGATAGTACTGTACTCGAAAGTGTTTGCGCATTCTTGGGCTCATAAACAACTCCTCAGCGTACGCCTGCCGCGCGTGATATAGAACCTGGTCACCCGTAGGAAAGTCAGCATCAGTAAGGCTATCAGCCAAGTCAATGGGCAAGTTTTGTTCGTCATCTGCAATAACCCTTTCACCCTCACGAAGCGCATTTTGAGCAAGCCTGTCCGGGCTTATGCCGTATGCTCTGACGAATTTGTAGGCCCTAGCTCTCCGCACACGATCAGTGATAGAGGATTTGGCACTAGGGCGTTTAGTTGCTCTAGTGTTTCCGTTCATCGCTGCAATATCTCTGAGCTGTGTCGAATACTGGAAGTTGATGTAATCTTGGAGGTCCTGGAGTTGTTCCATGTCCACAGCCAGAGCTATCATTCTAGGAATCATATCATCATCCACACCGGCAACAGCTTTCAAGTTGTCGTATGTTTTCTCGAGAGCATTCCGCTTTTCAACGAGAGAACGAAATTTGATGTCCAGCTCCAGAATTCGCCAGAGATCGTCTTGCGTAAGTAGCTTCTCCGCGTTCACCATATACTCGGGAGCTTCAGGGTCATCACGGTGTTCGGGATTCCTCGTCTTGCGGGCATGGATGAGATAGTCTTTACGGTGTTGAAAGACATAGGGCACTTCGAGTTCTTCAACCACGAAGTTCTCCAAGACCTTGCCGACTGCCTTGTGGAAAGGCCCCTGCAAGTCGCCGGCAAGCTGCTTCTTGGGCCACATCAGGTTGGCAATCCAAAGCGATTCTTCCCTGAATTGGTCCGCCGAGATCTGTAGATGCTTGAACGGCTTACGATCAAGTTGGAACCGCTCCGGCTCGTCAGTAAATCGGATTTCGTTGTCTTCATCAGTCAAGAGCTTTTCAACAAGCTGGGACGGCTCAAAGACGTCCTTCAGCTCAAGAGTCTGTTCTTCCTGCTTGCGAACTTCTTCGTCCTCTTCCACTTCGAGGGCCCAGTCGTATTCGGCGCCATTGCCGAAGATAGCGTCCATATCATCTAGAGCATCTCTGTCGAGTCCAGTTCGATCAATCACTCGGCCAGATATACCCTTGTCTCGCGGTCGAGCAACCTCCTCATCCTCTCTCTGTCGTTGCAGCTCATCTTCGTCTTCGGGATAGTCCTCCTCAATGAAGCCCTCGAATTCGTCGGCGGCAGCGCGGTTTGATCGTCCACCGTACGGGCGCTCCTCGATTTCCTCGTCATCGTCCGAAAACATCTGGTCGAGTCCTCGGCGTTCAGCACCGCGTGCCGCATCGTCGCGATGGCCACGCTTCAGGCGTTTGAACTTGCTCTATTCTGTTGTGTTAGGGGCGGTCGTAGTGGTTCATCTATCAGCGTCTCATACCTGTGAGGGTTGTCTTCGTTCCCAGTCTCCAATTGACTCGCCGATGAGGTCGAGATCTTCCTCATCGAGCTCCTCTTCCTGCTTTCGATCTTGACGGCGCTTGCGTTTGCGTCTTCTGCGCTCTCCGTCCGAGTTCTCGTCGATCTCTTCGTCGTCTTCATCTTCGTCAACGATAAAGCCTTCGCGAACCTATCACGCGTCGGCAGTTAGCGACAGATCCCAAGTTGGGCAAAGACGAGCAGAAACAAGAGAGTCGGCGGTCGGCACCTTCTGCATTTCCTCCTCGTCATCATCATCTTCGTCTTCCTCGCTCGAGTCATTCATGTCTTGCTCTCGAGTTCGCTTCTTTTCGCGAGCCTCGCCGGTCTCTTCATCAAAGGATTCATCATCTTCTTCATCGTCAAGTTCGGCCTCGCCGATGATCAAGTCTCTCATGGAGTTGCTCATGTTTAAAGAAGGCGAACGAGGTGGATAAAGGTAGCCCGCGCGGTCGGTTGTGATTCGTAACTTTGGCGATGCGCACTGGCGGAGGTGGTTGTTTCTGAGAAGGAACCTGGCAGGGAGTGATGTGGAAGTTTTTGATTAGTGGGGTACCTAAGCTGGTTGGTAGAGATGGCAAGAACAACAGCAAAAAATTCAAGGGGAGGAACTTCGGAGGAGAATGGAGATTGTGGTACGCGACTGACACTTCTCAGCCTTGTACGAAGTAAATGCTGTGGGTACCTTACCTGCAGGTGCGCCCCCAGCTGCAGATGCTACCTAGGTACCTAACTAGCAGTTGCGAGTAGAAGAATATGCCCTTAAACCGAACAGGCGGAACCGTACCAGCCCCCGCTGTAGTTAGAAAACAGTGATTGAACTGTTTTAAAACCGTTCGAGAAATTCAGTACGTTTTTAAAAACAAACAGTTCACACACGGTTTTTTTTAAAAAATGTTTTATTCGCGTTAAACGTTTAAAAAAAATTTAAACGTGTTAGTTTATAAAGCGTTTTTATTCCGTAAAACGTTTTAATTTGCGAAATGTTTTTATTTCGCGAAACGTTTTAAAATATAAAGCGTTTTTTTTCGCGAAACGTTTTTTAATTGTTTTTATTACGAACCAACAGGGAAGAGACCCATTGGGCCGGCCTAGCGCGGGGTACAACGGTTAGAAAAGTCGAATGAATAATAGAATAAACGAATATGTATATAAAAGGGTATATAGGTACGTGATCTAAAATTACAATATTAAAAATAATCCGGAATTAAGATTATTTATAAAAAGTAATCTTTAGTCGGGATTATTTAATTATTAGTAAACTAGTGATTTAAAACTTACGTTTTAAAAAATAATCGGAATTTTATTTATTTTAAAAAACGAAAAAAATGTTTATATAACTTATAATGTTTCCTATATAACTAGTTATTTGTTTTAAACTATTAAATCTAAACTTTAATTAGTTTTTAAAATCTAATTATCGGGAGAAACTTTCTAACGATTTAATCTTTTATTATTATATTATTTTAATCTATTTAATATCTTATTCTAAATATAAACCAACTTTAACCCTTATTAAAACTTATTTGTATTTTATAAATATTCTTTTATAACGATCGTTATATTTTTAATAGTTTTGTTTAAATACTAGGTATTAAATAATAGCGGAAACACCCGAATCGATATAACAGTTTAACAAAATACGGCACAGTTAATTAACCAACTTTAAAAACGTATCAGCGTTTTAAAAAAAAAAAAAGATATATATATTACTGTTTATATTATTAACTACGAACAAATAAAACAGGTTATAAAAGTAATATAATAAACTATAACAGTAGTTATTAATAAACCAACGGGTCTAACGTATTAACTAATTAGACTAAAAAAGTTTAATAATAATAACGGAAAAATTCGAAAATTTTTAACGAAAATAAAAGTATATTTTAAATATTACGAAAAAAATTTTAAAACTAACTAGATTAATAATAAAAACGAGGTTAAAAAAATAACCGATCAAGCAAAAAAAGTTTTTCACGCGGCAGAGTACTTAAGCAAACTAGTATTTATATAGTTCGAACTAATTTTTAAAAACTATTTTAATAATACCGATAAAAAAAATTAAAAAAACGAGATTAAAAAGATTTTTAAAAATTACGAAGTTTTCGAAACTAAATTTAAAAAAATATTTAAAAACTTAAAAAAAAACGACAAACTAAACGTAAACTTTTATTTATTAAATAAAAAAAATTAATATTTAAATACGTTGTTAAATTTTAATAAATAATAATAAAAACGGAATAAAATAACAACGATATTTTTATAACGTTATTTTATAACGGATTTAAAAAAAAAGTTTAAAACGAACTAATACGAAACGAAAAACCTAACGATTTTACAAAATACGTCGTTAAAATAATTAAAATTAACAATCGATTTTATAAACGCAAAATATAAAAAAAAATCGAAACAATTATATAATAAAGATTAAATTAAACTTAAAAAAAAATAATTAACATTTTATATAAAACCGAATTAAAACTTATAAAACTTAATATAATAAATAAATAAAAAAATATACGAAACAATCGTTAAAATAACAAACCTAAAAATTTAAAAAACGTTAAATATTATAATTACGAAAAAAAAAAATATTATACGAACTATTGTCCCGAATTTAAACGTATTAAAAAAAAAATACTTAAAAAAAAACAAATAGTTAAAATAAACTAAAACGAGTATTAAGTTAATATTATATATTTAAATATAATAATATTAAAAATATTTAAAATTTTAAACGTATACGAAAATTATAAAACTTATAAGTTAAAATAGTTCTATATTAAACATTTAATTATAATATATTTTTAAAAAACGATTTAATACGGATATATTTACAAGTAAACAAATAATTATAAAATATATTTAAAACGGAAATACGAAATATATAAAAACGTTATACGATTTTATTACTTATATTTATACACGATTAGATTTTAAAAAACGAAAAAAGTAAATTATATTTATAATTAAAATAAAAAATACAACGGGTATTTTAAAACTACTAATTTATAACAATCGGATATTTTATTAACCGGGAACTAATAAACCGTAACGAACGAAAATAATAATAAAAGTATAAAAAATATTAATACCGATAAATTAAAAAACTAACCCGAAAACGAAAAATGCCCGGAATATAAAAACTACGAATACGAACGATATTTATATTAAAACTACGTAAAATAACTCGAGAACGCAGTAGTTAAAAACATTTAACGAAAATATACTCGATATAATACGAAAAAAAAAAACGAACTCGAAAAACATAGATTTAAAAATATAACATAAAAAAAATTACAAAATACCGATTATCGGATAATCGAAAATATACTAATTAAAATTTAATAATTAAACGATGTTATAATTATTAAAACTAATATTTTTATTTAAAGTTATACGAAAGTAATCGAACTTATAATATATAATTACGTGTACAACGGTATTATAATAAAAAAAAAATTTATAAAACTAGAACATTTAAAACACGATAAAATTTTATAAATTAATTATTTAATATATCGATATAAATTATATTTTAAAAAAAAACTTTAAAACAAATAGTTTTTATAACGAATTAATCGAAATACGATAATTAAACTATATTTATAAAATTAAATCAGATATTTAATAATTATAAAACGAGATTACAAACGAAAATACGTTATATTTACCGAAGATTTAAAACGATTTTTCGAATATATTTACTTAAACGGAAATATTAAAAGTTATAAATTAATATATTGTAAATAATACGTATAATAAAAATACAACTATTAGAAAATAAAAAAATTAACTAAATATATTTTAGTATAAATAAAACTAATTAAAAAGTTAACGGATTTAAACGAACTAAGTTTAAAAACGTTTAAAAAAATATTAAACGAACTATTTTTTAAAAAAACGCTATATTAACGCGGCAAAAACAAATAATACGAAAACTAAAAATCAAAAAACGAAAAAAAGCAATTATAAAATATTAACGATTTATTTAATTTATTAAAATATAATTAAATAAAATAAAATTATTAAGATTAATAATTAAAAAACAACTATTTATTAATTTATAATACAAAAAATACAAAATACGCGTAATAATTAATATTAACGCGGTATAAAATTATATTTCTTTATAAATCGTTAATTAAATAAATATACTGTTTTATATAAAAAACGTTTTATATATATTAAAAAGCTTTAATAGTAGTTTAATAAAATATAATAACGGAATAATTAAAAAAAAAACTATAAAACTCCCGATTAATATTTAAAAATATATCGAAAAACTTACGTTTAATATTATTAATATCGTATAATATAATATAATTTTAAAAATATTTTAGTTATAAAAAAGTAACTTATTAATAAACTAAAATATAAACTAATTTTAATAAGTTTTATTAAAAAAAAATAACATTTCTGTTAATCGTTTAAAAAACGAAACAAATAAATTTACGTATACGTTAAAAAAAAGTAACGATACTAAAAAAACTAAAAAAACAAAATCAACAAAATTTAAGTTTTGTTTAATTATTTAAAAATTTAAACGTATATTTAATTCTGATTTAATACCGGAAAAATATAAAAAATTTAACGATTTGTTTATAAAAAAATATAAAACAACAACAAGATTATTAAAACATACGGTTTACAATTACAAAATTAAATTGTTATTAAAAAAGTAATTAAAATTTTTCTTATTTTACCGACAAAACTTAAAATAACTAAAACTACTAAATAAATAGTTAAAAAAGAACCTAAAAAAAAGAACTATTACATTTTCTATATTACTAATACGATATTTTATCTTATAAGTACTAAAGAAACTAAAAAAAAACGGCAAATTTAAATAAAAGTTATATATAAATTATAAATATTTAAATCGAATTATAAAAAAAAATCGAGGACCGATCCTATAAATCGACGAATTACGCGATAAATTATATAAAATAAAATAATATACTATATTTAATTTATTAAACACCTATAACTAAATACGTATAACACAAAAATATAAATAGAAAACAGTATTTAATATACCGTACAGATTGTACGAGTATTTAGTTATACTATTTAAATTAACTAATATATTAGCAACTTTTTAAAAAATAATTACTACAATATTACAAAAATTTATTAATAAATTCGTTATAATATATTTTAACGATATTCTAATCTATTTAAAAATATTAAAAAAACATAAAAAACATGTTAAACAAATTTTAACAATATTATAAAAAGCAGATTTACTAGTACATTTAGAAAAAAGTAAATTTTATAAATAAAAAGTTGATTTTTTAAAATTTACTATTATTTTAAAAAAAAGTACAAATATAAAAATCCCGAATTAAAACAATAAAAAACTAGCCGATACCCTAAAATATTAAAAATATTAGATCGTTTATAAACTATATAAACTATATATAACTACTTATTAGAAAATTTAGCGGAATTGCGGCATTTTTTATAAACTTTATAAAAAAAGATCGAAAGTTTTAATAAACCGAAACTAAGTAAAAAATATTCGACAAAATTAAACAAAAAATATTCGACGAACTAATATTATAATTATTAAACTTAGATCGAAAATATAAAATTAAAACAAACGTATACGACGAATTAATAAACGGACAACTTAATTAACGAAACGATAAAAAACGTTTATACCTTATTACATTCTTTTTAAAAAAATTTAGTAAACCTGAACTAAATTACTAAATATACGATAAAGAACTAATAATAATTGTTTACGTATTTAAAAAATAGAAGTTATACTTTAGCGGAACAAATTACTTAATTAAAATCTATTTAGATCACAAAAATTTTACAACGTTTATAACTATAAAAAAACTAAATAAACGATAAGTACGATAAGTAGAATTCTTATCAAAGTTTAATTTCGAAATTATATACGTTAAAAAAAAAGAAAATATTAAAACCGACATTTTTAATCGAAAATACGAACTAAAAAAACATAAAAAACAGAAATATATTAAACTATTGTTATAAAAAAACATAAACAGTAATTTTATACTAGTAATAATATAAATAGAATTATTCCTTATTAAAAAATAAAAAGAACGATTATAGTAACAAAACAACAACGGTAAAACTATCGTTTTAGTTATAATTAGAAAAAAATTCGCAAAAAAATTTTACGAATACTTACTTTATAAATACCAAAAGTTGTTTAAAACTTATAAACGATTTAAATAATAATTTATAAAACCCGGAATAAAAAAAGTTTTTTAAAAAATAATTCGCGAGTGTAATATTTATAACAAATCTAAAGTAGCTAGATATAAACCTTATAAACTTATAAAACTTATCGAAATACCGGATAAAATTTAAAAAATTATCGTTTTTAATTTTATCGTTAAATTATTAAAATTACGAAAACTAATAACAGGAATAAAATACGACTTTATTTTAGTTATTATAGAAAAACTTACGAAGTACGGGAGGTTCGTTTTTTATTTAAAAACTAGTTCAACGGAAGAATTTATTTACGTAGTTATATAAAACGTAACTAGTTAATATAATTAATTAAAAAAAATCATTACTAATAAAAAACGAATAATAATATTAAAATATTTTTAATTATTTACGAAAACATTAAAAATTAAACATATTATATTAATAATATACTATTTTTAAACAGACGGTTAAATAGAAAAACTTAACCAAATATTAGAACAATATTTATAAAGTTACGTAAATTTTAATTAAAACAATTAAATCGAACTACTATTTATAACGGAGTACGTATATAATACGTTAGTTAATTAAAACATAAAAATATTACTATTTAAAACAAATTACGGATATAATTTAAAAAAAATTACAACTAACGTAAACAAGATTACTACATTATAAAGACTTATTAATATAAAAAAAATCATAAATATACAAAAAAGACTATAAAAAAAGTTTATTATTATTTAATAACGTACGAAAATATATTATAATAATAAAAAGTCGTTAAAACTTTTTTTAAAAAAAGGGTAAAAAGTGTATTTATTACACGGAAAAATCAAAACAAAACGATTAAACGAGAAACTCGATTTTAAAAAATTAGGACTATTTAAAATTATAAAAGTCCTATTAAATTTAAATTATCGATTTTTATTATTAAAAATAATACGAATATTTAAAATTGTTTATATTTTATCGTTAGAACTAGTACCGAACAACGTTAAATTTAAAACTAGAATTTAAACCGAATTAGAAAAAAAATACGAAATTAAAAAAGTACTAAATTTACATTAAACGGACGAAAATACCGAATATTTAATTAAATAAAAAAAATACTTACACGTATATAATATTTAAGAACTTATAAAGTATTTAAAAAACGTAACTTAAACTGTTACGAGTTTTTACTGCTAACACCTTAATCGACCCGGTTAAAACTAAAACTTAGGCTAAAAACCGATTAATCGACGTTATTAAAAACACCGAGTTATAACAAGTTATTAATAAAGCGTTATTTTTAATCGTTTAAAACAAAAAAAATACCGTTTTTTTTGTCTAATTTAAATATATTACGTTCGAAAAGCTCGTTATTACGACGTTTTATTAAAACGCGAGTTTTTCGGATACGTATAAAACGACTAACGGTTTCCGCTAATTTAGACTAAAACGCGGCTAAACGTTTATAAAAAAACAACAAGTTATTATTCGTTTTTTTTTTTTTACGATTTAATTTTTCTTGTTAATTTAAAACCCGAGATAATAAAAACGCTATTAGTATATTGTTATAAAACCGATTATAACGAATATATATTTAATAATAAGAAAACTTATCGGATATTCGACAAGATTTCGATAAATTATGTTTAAAATAATAAATATACGGTATATTTGTTTTACGACCGTTTTTATTAGTATACCGGTACAAAAAAGAACGTTCGATAGTAATATTACGCGATTTCACGATACGATCCGGTATAATTAAAAAAAAACATAAAAAAAAAACTTACTAAAAAAGAAATTGTTATAAGTAATAATTTTTAAAAAAAAGGTATAATATTACGAACTAACAAAGAAAAAAATTATTAAACTAGCTTAACGTAAAATACAACGGTTAAAAAAGTCGAATAAATAATAAAATAAACGAATATATATATAAAAAGGTATATAAGTACGTGATCTAAATTACAGTATTAAAAGTGATCCGGAATTAAAATTACTTATAAAAAGTAATCTTTAGTTAAAATTACTCGATTACCGGTAAACTAATAATTTAAAACTTACGTTTTAAAAAATAATCGGAACTTTATTTATTTTAAAAAGCGAAAAAGATATCTATATAACTTATAATGTTTTTTATATAACTAGTTATTTTTTCCTCGTTATTAAATCTAAACTTTAATTAGTTTTTAAAATCTAATTATCGGGAAAAACTTTTTAACGATTTAATTTTTTATTATTATATTGTTCTAATCTACTTAATATTTTATTCTAAATATAAACCAACTTTGACCCCTATTAGAGCTTATTTGTATTTTACAAATACTCTCTTATAGCGATCGTTACAGTTTTCTACTTGTTTTCCGCTTGTTTTTACCTCGTTTTTACTTGTTTTTATAAATTTATAAGTTTATAAGTAAATTTATAAATTTATAAATAAAAAAATCAATTAATTTATTAATTAACTTATTAATTAACTTATTAATTAACTTATTTATTTATTAATTTTTTAATTTTTTAATTTTATTATAATTATATTTATAAGTTTATAACTTTATAAGTTTATAAATTTATAAATAAGTTTACGGTTTAAATATTTATTACACGGGTTAAAATCGAATTATACGTTTATGATTTTATATATTATATTATTTTAAATTAATTATTATATAAAATTTAAAAACTATTACTTGTTTTAATTAATATATTAAATATTTATAACTATTATATACAAGTTCGTAACTTTATTCGTAAGTTTTATAACTTCGTAAATTTATAACTTATAAAATAATATAACGAATAATTTATAAAATAATATATTTAAATAACGAATAATTTACGGAATAATATAACAAGTAATTCACGGAATAATATAATAAATAACTTACGGAATAAGTTTTATAACTTCGTAAACTTTATAAATAACTCGCGAAACAAAGTTTATAACTTTATAAACTTTATAATAAAGTTTATAACTTTGTTAATAAATTATATAATTCGCGGAATATTTAAATAATATAAATAAATAAAAATAACTTTAAAAACAGTTTAAAGATTATTTTATAAAAGGAACAATAATTAAACTATTTTATAAACAGAAGCGTTTTTTAATTATAAAACGTTTTTAAATATAAAACGTTTTCCTACGGTCAAACGTTTTCCAATCATAACATTAAACACATAAAACGTTTAAATACATTAAACCATCTATTCACTATTTTAATTTCGCAACCATTTTAGAACTGTTTCCTGGATCCAGCAGGTCTTGGTATGGAACTAGGTTCCAATAGGACTTCGGGACTGTGGCAAAAGTGGGGCAAAAGTTTGACAGCTTGGTGTGCTAACTCGCCGCCTGTGACTCTGGCACCGCCCTGACATTCGCCTACCTCGCTCAGCACATGACATTTGATTTACTGATCATGTCTGAACGAATCATTTTAGCGGTATATCATCCGATTAATTCTTTCATCAGAGATAAAAATTCCCCCTCCTCTATGCAAGATCATAGCTGCTGCTGTGCACCTACATAGTTGGATCTTGCTTGTGAGCGTCCGGGACTCTACAGTCTCTACTGCTAACAATAGTGGGCGTGGACTACCGAGGTAGGTAGAGCAGGTTGCTCTGTCTTCAGATAAGATGCGAAAATGAGGGCACCGTCATTTGAAATTTAGATGTCAGAGAATCACTTTATCAATGTTCTTACAAGGTAATGGCACATTGTACACGGTTCCAGCAACCAAATTGCTCATCCTGGCCATACTCCATAGGACCATAGGCATAGTGTGGAAGCATCAATTGGGTTCTTGATTGACGCCAAGCTCTTTCATCCTTTCCTCCGCCCAGGCTCCCAAATTACCAAAATAGTCCTCCGGATCGTCACCACGCCAGTCTCGCAGTGCGAACCAGAGGTGTCGCGCATCCTTGCCAGCCTCGATGCAGCTCATGTAATCGGGTGCGTAAAGGAAGAGGGCCTGCCAATATTCGTTGAGTACACATTGGTTATGTAATTACCAAGTACGGGAGCTACCTTAACGAAGCACATACCTCAAAGTATAGCCTTGGCCATGCCACGACTTGCTCTAGCTCGTCTGCGGTTACCGTGCGAGGCAAACGGGTCACGGCAGGGGCCGCATTTTCATCAGTTGTCAAGTCGACAGTCACTGCCATTAATGGGTCGGACAGTATTGCTGGTACGATGCATCCAGTCTCCCAGTCGTATAGAGACGTTATAAGAGGCAGGTTGTGCGCAATCATTGTGATCGACATGTTGTGAATGCCAAAATCGCCGTGGTCAATAACGAATCGGTACAAAAGGTCTTCCCTGTCACCTATAGGCAATATATGTGGGATGAGACGAAGGAGTGACTGCTTGGCAGCTGCGGCAACTGGACCGACTGTGTTATGGTCGCTCTCCCACCCGATCATGTCGCCAACGTTCTTGATAGTTGCTTCAATCTTGGAAGTAAAGAGGGCAATACAGAACTCGCGCGTGGGAGCAACGGGAATGGGCAGCGACTCCGGCTTCTGTTCGAACAGACGCTCGCGGAGCCAGGTAGAGGCGAACGCCGGCGGGACTTGGAAGTTGTACAGCGTTGCGCGGACATCAGCTGCCTGGGAAAGAAGGCAAGACTGAGAGAAAAGTCAGCATATGAAGCCGGTCCTAGTATACGCCCGTACCTTCTGGACCGGGTTGAGGCCTCTCCACACGTTGTTCTCTCCCTCAGTTCTTTGAAGTACCAGCAAGCGCCGGCCTGCGATGTCTTTGGGACGTTCCAGTTTAGAGCCTTCGTGCTGCACAGGAATACGATGGTAAAGTAGACGAGAAGCCAAGATACCTGGCTCTGACTGCAGGAGCTTATACACCTCGGCCTCAAATTTGGCCTCGGGGACTTGCACATGAATCGGGAAGCCATCATAATCAGGCATATTGATATCGCCGCGGGCTAAGCGTGCTATCACGTCCATTCCGTCAGACAGCTTGAGGTGAATCCCCTTTCGGCATGCAGCGCCGTGTAAGCATGGGATGTATGGTAATTTCGTCCCTAACCACAACTTACATAGTTATTAGAGCCGCTCGAGAGGCATGGAATGTCAATCACTTGGGCATGGAGATTCTCCTCGATTTCCTGAATGAGCAGGTTTACATCCCACACGTCACGAAACGGGCTATTACCACTGCGCACCAGGTCGAGCAAATGCTGGCCATCATAGTCGCGCCCGTCAGGCATCTTGGGCCAATCATCATGGACTGACATGACGAGGCCAGGGAATTGGTGAAAAACGATATTGGTGACGGGTATAGTAAAGAATACCGATAGAAATGGAAGAAACAGATAAGCCAATGCCTCTGCTTTCCTCTGATTCGTCCACCAGAAGCGACTACTGCATCACGGCGGGATCGACAGCTAACGGCTAGACGTATGCGGAAGCAGCAGTTCTGTGCGGGCCAAAACAATTGTAAGCTTCATTGGTTCGGCGTCCGAGCTTTTGGCGGCCTGCAGTGTTTACGCCTAGTCCAAGTGAAATCTGGTGTCCGTGAAATTGCACAAATTTTCACGTCAATCTCTTCCAGAACTGGACGACAATCTTGAGCAGACTGAGGTATCAGAATTTGGAGATTGTCTTGACTTGAAATTGCTAAGCTTCCTGTTGACTAGAGCAACGAGCTCATCGGGTTTTACACGGGGGTTGGCCATTTCGTGCTCTAGAGATTAGCTCTCGTCAAGGTATTTGTTCATGAGACCTTGGGAAAACCCGTGATGACTAAGGTAGCAGAGTGATCGTGCAGCGCTGCAGCGATTGTCGACGACATGTCTTTTGAAATCTCCTTTGACGGTCGAGAGTCTCCGGCATGATAACAATAGATTAAAGAGTACAGTTGGCCGGAAATTCAGGTTCCAGGGACTTGAATTCGACAATGGAAGGAAATAGAAGAGCAGGGGGGAAGGTTTGAGAAAGCCACATAGGTATATATCGGCATCATGGCTTGTTTCGGCTTGTCTATCAAGGGCAAAGGCGACGAGATATATGACACGCCGAAGGGCTAACTGTCAGAGAGAGTTGGGTTACACAAGAAGTCTGTATGCAGCTAGGTGGCAGTGCAAGGTGTCGTGTGAGTGTACCTAGTTTGGGGCTCAGTAGTTGGATAAATTGATACTTGAATCTCTGACATAGCCAGCGTGTGTCTGACGGCATACGCCAAGAATCGCAAAAAGGCAGACTCAGCAGCGCCACGTCCAAGCTAGGGCCATGGCATCACTGCAGCTTCAAAGGCTCTGCGTAAAACCTATGCCTAGACCAACGCGTACGCTATCCCAACTGCCGAAGCCGAACCACAATCAACGAAGCTCGCGCGCCAACGCCCCTGAGCTTCGAGGCCTTCGAGCGGAGACAACAGGGCAAAGGATATCTGTTCCCAAGCACCCTGCTCCTGATTTCTGAGTAATTTTAGCTCTGAGTTCGTCCGCAGCCTCGGCATACGTTGTAATTTATATTTATCCCCAAGTTATTCGAGTCATACGCTTTGTTATAGGGAGGTCGCGCCGTGAGAATTGTGACGGAACAGAAGTGCAACACTGAACCACTACACTACCGGCAAAAGTATAACTAATACTTCCACATGGTGTGTAGTCATGGGGACCTTTATATGCAAAACGTCATCGGATAGGGCTCGTGTGCACAGCGAAGACCAAAAGTCTTGTATTAATCCGGTCTTATAACTCTTCTGTTGTTTGTAAAGCTTGGTCTTCGTCTTCGCTCAGGCTGATCTTTGTCATGGAGTCTCAAGCCACTACCGAAGCCAGAGCCAAAGGCGGTCAAAATCGACGTAGCCCACCTACATCGAGGACGCTAATAAAGCAGTACGCATGCTATACATTCAGCTTATCGCACAAAGTGAGGCCTTATATGTAATGAAGCATCGTAACGTCAAGTATATCAATGGAGAACCGTGAGGAACAACCTAGCTAACTAGTCTTCGAATGTGACTAGGAATAAGAGCAGGTCATTGAAGCAGAGGGCATGACATAACCACATGAATAAGTATCATAGTATAGGTAATCAAACATGCAGTAAAGCAACAAACTGGTAACGAGTTCGTGAACATAAGTGAGGAAAACCTAGCCTAGCCGTCTATCTACTAGGTCGCCGAGGAGGCTAGGAATAGTACTTCAGATTATATAGAGCCAAAGCGAAGCTTAAAAGCAACTAAAGCCCCTCGGATAATCCATTCGCACTGTCTTATTATATAGAGCTATAGAAAATTAGAAATCCACAAAAATTCCTCGGGTCGAATAATTCGCAGAGCCTGGATAGCTGTTGCTACTGCTTAAGGGAGAGGTCGTAGACATTGACACTGGGAAATGAGCAGCGATGGTTTAGCACGATGGCTAAGGTTAAGACTTGGTCGCTGCAACGTGATAGTACCAGTCAGCAGAAGTATCCCAGAGCTAGATCACACACTGACCTTGAGGAGACTGGGATATCAGAGTTTGAGGCTCGTCTTAGTTCACTCGAGCCTTCCCAGGTCCGTATATTACAAGCGTGCTGTCTTGCTGCAGCGAGCGCTACGCAGGTTGGTCCGACTCGGTCTACCGCGGGCGTAGTACCGAGCCTTGGATTATTATGGTATTTTGAAATTAGTATGAACTCCGGCTTCCTCGTCTTCTTCTCTTCTATTTCTTGTAACCCCATCCCTGCAGGCTGTAGCTATACTTGTTCAGAGCTTAATCGGGTTTTCGGCAGAGCCAGGAATTCTCTTAATCTCAATGGGATTCTGGGCAGAGCTTAGAAGAGCTCGCGGAAGGCGTGGCGGTGGCGGTGGCGGCGGCTGCGGCTGCGGCAAACTCTAGATGGAGTAAGTCAAGTAGGAAGCTGCTGGGGTTGCGACGCTCCTTTTGCTCCGGCCGCAGCAGCATGGGAGCCTAGCATGATGATCGATACAACCCGGAAATTCACAGCGGTCATACCTATCACCGGCTATTTCTTCGGTCTTCTGTCCTGGCAGCGCTGCCATTCATGGTCACTTACCACGACAAAAGCGTGTCGCTATAGGCGCGCTCATCCGTCACCACAGCCGATGGATATTTACGCATAGTAAGGCAGGAACCTGACCGTGTTGTCTTCCTACGTAGTTGCTGTTGCCTTGTTGGCCATAAAAAGGAGCGATTTCTCCAGGTAATAAGATTTCTCGTGGCTAATCACGCAGCAGCAACTGCTTACTGAACTAGGCAGCGAGTGGTACGGTAAGTTGCTCCTTCGGCGTGTCACATATCTTGTCGCAGTTGCCCTTATAGACAGGACACGACAATCCAGATGCCTATATGGATTCCCGTCTCTGCTCCCCCACTCCTCTCTCTTCTCTTCCCTTTTATCTTTAAGACCGAGCCTCTGCAATCTAGATTTCTGACCAACTGCACCCTTCAATCCGTCATTATGCCAGACCCTTTTACTATCACAATGGGCGTCTGTTCCATTCTCGTGGTATGGCTACTGTCCAATACTCGGCTTGGACATATGATTAAGAAATATTTGCGGCTTGAAATTCCAAAGTCGCCTCTACCAGATGAGTTCTGTCCTAGTTGCTGCCACCTTCAGGGTGAAAAAGTACTAGTGATGAGGGCGATGAAGTCTGTGATAGAGAAACACTACAGTGAGACTCCCAAGCGTCAGGGGGAGCTTGTCGAAGCTCTGTCTTCGGCCATCGTTGCAGCGCTGCACGATGTCTCTGTTAGTGACCGCACACCTGCCCGAGAACTGATGAACGATAACCTCCAGGGGATCAAATCTCTACGGAGCGAAGTGCAAAGTCTCGGTGGTCAACTTCAGAAGCTTGTTGACCTGGTCGAGGGAAAGCTTAGCAATCCTCGGCAGTCAAGTGACGGCGCAAATCCAGGGGATCACCATGACTACTCGTAACCTGGCGTTATGGAACACGAACGTTCTAGCCTCCTGGTAAGAGGTGGGGGTGCCTTCCGAGGTGCCCTTCTCCAGCGATGGGACTGCATCTTGACGTGATGCTGGAGCTTACCACCTCCGGGTGAACTAAGACAGTCCCAAGATCTTATACCTCAGCCTGCTCAAGGTAAGTTTGTGAGGTACCCTTTCAGGCATCTATCGCTAAAAGCATCAGCGACCAACATAGGGCAGCATTCAGAAACAAGTATTCATTGTGATGGATCTGGCTGGAGACGATTTGGTTGAGACACTGCTTTCCTAATGAACATCACCTAGACCACTTGGCATAAATAGGATCATATACATCGTCATGTGGTCCTATGTTCGACAGCATTCGGATGAGTCCGCGAGAGAGGGAGGAAGAGCTACCTTGGAGCGTCTTGGAGCCCAGAACGTGGCTTCTGGGGTGCCGGGGGGATGTTTATACCAGGGCGGCCATAGCCACCCTGATGCGTATATGTAGGTCGTCTGAACCTCCAGACTACTATTTGGGAGGTCCAGGAGTCAATTTATCTTTCTATTGAGCCCTAAACTACACCTTCGCTGCGACCTAGCTGTGAACAGACTTCTATTCATTCTGTGACCCCCCTATTTTATCTGACAAGTCATCCATCATGAATCCACCTATGCCTCACAGAGCCGTGGCATGTGTCGCGTGGCGGGTCCCTCAAATCCCTGTACGTACTGTGCCTTAGCAGCCTCAGCCATTTTGGATCCGGTGGTATAGAGCAACAACCTAGATCGTGATACTTTATAAGCTTGAATACTAGACTACGTCCTGACCCTGACCACGAGATTGACACATCCCAGTCAGTTTCGCAAACAGAACATGCCCCTGTACCCTCGTATGACGAGTTCTCGGAAAGTTTCGCCCCAGCTTCATGGAACCTAGGATGAAGGACACCATAGGAATCATTTTCTTTTCCATGGATTGCGCAATGATAGCAAGCATAGTCTAGGAATAGCGTCTTGAGGATGTTGCGCAATGATTTAGTTGAAATATCTCGTCCCGCCATCTCCAATCCCGTAACATGAACGATCCATGTGGAAGATAAGAGAAGGTTTTCGCCTATCCATTTCGCTGTGCGTGAAATGTCAAGGAAGATCCTGTACTGCGTCGACGTAAACTGGCAGTTCGAGAATCGGGTTCCCGTAAGCGACAGACACGAGGGAGGGATTCCATGCCCATACCCAAATAGACGATGGTTTCTAACTAGACGGGTTTCTAGAAAACTTATTAATGGACTCTTGTCTGGGCACATTAGATAGGTGGATAATGGCCCGCCGACGCCGAATGATTGGTTGATGTATGGTGTCTTCGGATAATAAAATCCGCGCCCTCTAGAGTAGAAGGGGAGCAGTTTCCCTGCAACGGGGCAATAAACCACCCAGCTGATATCTCGCTCTAAAGTGATCAAGAGCATTTCTTTAGAATCCGCGTTGAGCCTCTTAAGGCTATTTCCAGATAAAATTGAGAATAAAGCTTTGCAAGTCAGTGCCAAGGACACGGCATCGGCAGCAGTCGTTGTTTGATCGGCGATATCGAGGATCATTTCGACCGGCAGCATCGATAGCAGAAGTGACTGTCGTTGTTCATTTCGTGAGTGAAGCTCGGTGTTGGGAATTGTGGTCGCCATGGCGTTGATTCGGTAGCTTTACTGTTTTGTTTGCCAATTGCTGCGGGTTTGAAGGTGTTGTTGTTGTTCAAGGATCCTGTTCGCGGCTTCAAGAGTTGTGCCAGGTGAAGCTTGCTGTCCCCTGCTTCGTGAGACTGTTCCGCGCGGTAGATCGTTGCCACTATCGTGACCTGGGTCGATCAGCTCAATCGAGGTAGCTTGGAAGCTGTACGGTTTCAAAAAGTGTGAACTCGGAGAGCTTGGCTCAATAAGGTAAGCTCCAAAGGGCTCCAAAGGCTCCTAAAGCTTTGGCAGCTTCGAAGGCTCAGGTCTAAAGGCTCCAGAAGGCTCAATTCTTTCAAAAACGTAATGAAAAGTAGGAGGCCAATAGCTGTGGAAAATTTGGCTGCCAGGTGCGCTCTTAGACGTGTAAGTATCGCTGTGATAGGTGTGTGTATATTGCTCTCTTAGATCAGTGAGTAAGGGCCGTCACTTCTGTTTCTTAAGTGATTAAATAATATTCTATATTCTAAATATTCTACTGCGCTACGAAGGCCTCATATACTCTGAGGCTTCAAACATATAGTTTAGGTAAGCTTTCGCAAAATAAACACAATTAGAGGAGCGATAAGAAGCTTTACACTGTCCTTGAAACTTGGACACCTACCACTATACGATCTAACCCGAATAGGCTAGAGAACTCCTACGTTAGAAACTACCTAGGCCATATTGGAAATAGTGACACGGATCTTCCCGCTGCATTGTCTGCGATCTTGCATAGGACCCGCACAAAGAACCCGTTGAGTTCGTTGGTTCCGCCACTTCGGTCATCAAGTCTACGCGATGACTGGCTTCCCTTATCTAGGTATTCTATACTGTATTTTACCAGATAAGGCAGAAATACTAACGGCTTCTGAGTTTATATCTTAAAATGATACAGCGCGGAACCTTTCTTGGTCAGCTGTTACCGATAGTTTTCAGAATACGGAAATAACACATCGTCGCACTTTTCTGGCCGGAAGGAAGGATTCATCCCGTTCTTAATAGTAGACGATTACCTGGTACGGGCGAAGGCTTATGCCGGCTCATTACAAGTACTACCCTGTGTCCAGTAGATTACGAATCTTTTCAGATGCATGATAAGTATCGAGTCTTGATTCTATAAAATTGGCATTAGAATACTTGCTCTTGTGGACGTGGTGAATTTCCAAAGGGGCGCTCGGCCGCCAGATGTTTGTCGCATCTGTATCATACATATCTATAGATTAACATTACTTAATTCTATCGTAATACAAGTAGTTCCTTACACAGTGGTATAAAACCTTCTACCAATTTCCTGACACACCATTTCGCCCCCGTTACCGTAATACGTGCGATATTGATAAAGGAGAAAGTGGTAGGCTGCCTCCTAGGTAAGGGTCGTTTTCCAAACTTCGAGTACTCTCAGCAGCTGCCGGATAGTGCTCTCCTTCTCTTAACCTCTTGAGTTCAATATTGGAACTCATCGTCCGGTTCGAGTTTTCCACGGTAGTAGATAGTATCGGCGTGGAGAAGAATTTACGAAGCACGGGCGCCGAAAGAGGAAGGTTTGCGTTGATAATGCCCATTTGTGGGGTAAGCGCCGAGAATAGGGCTATTCTCGTGAATGTGTACGTCTGGTCGGGAGTAGCGACGTCAGATACGAAAGTGATGCGAATGGCCGTTATGATAATGATTCTGGAAAACGCCTCGCAATTAGCACGTATAATAGGATATTAGAGGGTCTGGAGCGAAGTGAAAACCTTACAGGATGCCTAATCCAAAAACGATCGTCAGGGATATCTTCTTCGCAGTAGCTAAGTGTAATCTCCAAAGAATCGGCATGGGAAGGAGGATGACGATGATGTCCATGCCGAGGTCTATCGATGACAAAACTACGTAAATCGCGGTCGCGTCGTTACAGTGCCCCGGTACGGTCAGAAGCCACTGTTTCGCAGGCGGTGTGCAGAAGAATACATTGCTGAAGGTGGCTGTGATCAAGAAGACGATGTTCACGCCAATCAATGCATATACAAGTTGCTGAAATCGTTTCTTGCGAAAGACCACGGTATAGAAGTGCAGAATAGAGATTTTGATTAGAGACACGGGAGTAAGCCACATCAAGTTCATCACGTAGAGAACCTATTATAAACTGTTAGAATAAAATGATAGTAGTGACTCGATGATACTCACCTTGCGAAAGGCCACAAGCCTTTCTGGACCGCCGATCCTCTCTACTTCGTCGGTATGAAGTCCGAGGCCACAGTCTACAATTAAAACGACCGTCATAGCATACTCTGCGATCACGACAATCTGCCATGTTACTGTGTCAGTGTTCATTGGCATGCCTGATTTTCCCGAACTGAAATGTAACGAGATAAACGCACCTGGGCAGCGAGGATTATGAAATCATTCGCTTGGAGTCGAGTTTTCTGGAGCCGCCGCGACCAAAGCCTTATTCCCATAGAAATAAAGTCGAGAGCGAGGAAGATTGTTTGAACGATAAGTTGAGTTTTCCCATGTCGGTTGTGGCGCAGTGCGCCCGCGAGCGTGCCTGACTGCTCAGACATCGCGAGTATTGGTAAGCGGTGAAACGCTGATTTGAGATATGTTGAGGTTGTATTGGACAATTATTCGCCGTGGCAAGGGTAGATAGATGACGATGTTAGCCAGACAAGGAGTCGCACACGACGATAACAAAGACATTGGACTTGAATCACACTGTTACAAAGAGCTTGCAAGCTAAGTTATTAGTTACACCTCCACCAACGTCAAGCGTTACGAGGATCAAAAGAGCTCAAGTAGAGTGCTGTTCTTTATTCAGTATCAAAGGCTGGATCTTGGTACATGTCATGTTAATAGCTGTAGTTAATTATCTGTGCTTACTTCAAACAGCCCACAGTACGGTCAGGGGTCGGAGAGCCATAGTGTAAATTGATGTCTGTCTGCAGTCAGATTGGATGCGAAAGTTTGTGTAGGGCTGAATGAACAGGTCAATTAGCTCCTAGACCTCCCAAATCGCCAAAAGGAGTCCAACTGATCTACACATACGTGATACGTACCTACATAGTTATAGTTACTCTATCTACGAAGTATGTAGGTAGTGTATAATATATGTCCCGAAGTACTGTATCACGGCACCTTATGATACCAATGCAAAGGTAATTTGCAAGACTAATGAACCTAATGCAGATAAGCCTCTATCACCTGAACCGAGTAAATCGCAAGTATACCCGTGACGCCGGAGCCGTCTATGAATATATCCGAGTCGGGGGCCCGTCGTAAAGCAGACTCTTGAGTTGGGACACGGCGATTTCCGATGCCTAGAAATTGTTGAATGACAAAAAGTCGGATCGTACTGTACCGCCACGCTGGACCGTGGAACTCGTCTGTTGTCTTTGGGATTATTGCCGGTGATTATCGTCGCCTAGTCTTGGAGATCGTTGTCTCCTACTTTCGTCTCAAACCGGGCCTTACTTGTATTAGATTAAACTGTCACATAGTGTTCGTAGATTGGGAAATAATGTTCCGCAGACGATGACGGAAATCGAACAGCAAGGACTGGTTACACGCAGCTTGGCACGCTGGGAACTAGCTCAGGTTTCATGGATTCAATTGCAACGAAAAACTCGCAGTACTTAAATGATCCAAGATTCGACCTTCGGCTTCCTCTACCTCTTCACGAACATGACTCTGTAGCTCTAATTTAAGCCCATAGTAATGATCTTCTGTCTGCACAGAGAATTCTTCTGCTGCCTCCCGTCGTTGAAGGATCAGCTGTTCATCGACATAGTCTATTACGCGGTTCTCCAAGTCTTGGAGCTGCTGGGCCACGTCACGTTTAAGCTGCCCAAACCTATTGTCTATCAGTTGGGCGCAGATATCTTCAATATATTTTCGATCCAAGCGTTCAGTTGGTCTAGCTTCGGGTTCAGCCGTGCTAGTCCGCTGTCGTTTATGTGGACCAGCCACTACAAGCCAGAGTGTTAATGAACATGGACCCGCAAAACGTACATGCAGACTTACCTGCAGGCGGTACTTCATCGTAAGATGGTGGATTCTCGGCGGGAGACTCGATTGCGGGTTCAAGCCTCTCATTATTAGGAGCGCTGTCCGGGTTGACAAGACTATAACCCTCGATGATCTTCCCTCCAGCACCAGCATATAGACTAGAAGCGTTGCTATAGGCGATTATAGAACTGAGCTCGCCGCGAGACGCCGCGTCGCAGAGTGCATGCAATCGCTGCCGTGATAGGCGTCTGCATGGTATCTTGGCGTAAATAGAAAAAGCCGATTGCTGAACTACTGCTCTGAGGGAGTCTAGCAAATTACCCGACGTTTGATTCCGCGGAGCTAATGACTCCCTTGGCACAACAAGCACGGGTAATCTACTCAATTCAAAGTGCAGACACACGGTCTCGTGGCCAAGTATTCCCGCTTCTGTGGTACATGGCGAGTCATCAAGAACGAGGCCACGTATACGCTCGGGATGGATGAAAATGAAGACGGCAGTATTCCGTGATCGTGGATGGGATTTCAGAGCAACGGTAGCGCGTAGTATGAAGAAGGCTTTACTGGACTGGATATCATAGTGTAAGTCCAAGTTCAGGTCAGCCAAGCACTGGTCCTTGCCGTCAGACGTGCGCCATGTTATAACGGCTGGCTGAGCTGTGATGTCTATATTGGAGTTGGCGGTGAATGTGGTCGGAGCAATTGCTGAGTCTACATCGGAGCCCGATGCTGTCGACGACATTTAGACGGCATCACCTAGATCACGTCAGTTCATGGAAGACCCATCAAATGCAGATCAAAGGATAAACATATGACCCCCCTCTGTCACAAGCAGTATGTGCAGAAGATCCCACCCTCCCAGGCTTCTGGTAGAGGAGCAGCCTTGACTCCAGATCTAATGGAATCGCATGATAGAATGTCGGTCGGAATAAGCAAGAGGACAAGGAGGGGAAATGGAGAGGGCATTCGTCCCCGCACGCCTTAGCCCAGCCATACCGAACGAGGCGACGGCAGTCATCGCAGGCAGGCAGCCAAGTGATATCGTGCAAAGCACTCCATCATCTCGACCCCTTGCCAGAACCCCGGGTCTTCCATCGGCCGTAGGCGATGGGTAGAAGCCGGTAGAAAGATGGTTCTGGTTGCGAATGACAGCTCACACTCGCCGTATGGCCTTGAGCAGGCGTGCGTTGATCACCCGCGAGGAGGCGGATACCTTTAGGGCGAGCCTTTTGAATCAAAAAAGGATGATGCGCGAGGCTTAGGGCGTGGAAATGGATGTCATTGAAATGTTGTGTGGAGTACGGAGTACTGGTAGTGATGATAGGTATGAACAATTAGGCTGGCGGAGAGATGGGACACTGCAGCGAGACGCGCTTTAGGCAGCTTTCTGATCACGTGACTAAAGTGGAGTCTGATCAAAAAAATAAAAAAGAATCGAAGCCGGGCGCTCGACCATCTGATTGCTTGTACCATGGATGTCCGAACCTGTTGCAATTGCGTGCCCCGCTTCGACCGGAAAACTCCTTTAGGAATTTGTCCTGCCGACTATTTTACCATTAGCCCATTGAGGTCTAATTGGGAACATCTGTTGGAAGGGGGATGCCTTTTTAAAACTATATGCCTACCATCAGGCGCAGTTTTAGGAAGTCATGGTGGGTAGGTACATAGGTACAAGGCCGCGGGCCGTATGATTGTGACGAGAATTTAGATGGCTGGGGCCGAACTCTGTACCACAGCGCGCCAGGGGGTTTCGTGGGTATGTACGGAGTACTGTACCAAGGGATACGGTACTGCCCACAACCACAATAATCTGCCTTGAGACATCCGAGCCGTTGTTTCTGCCATACCTGCTGTATTGCTGGTGGGTTAGATAAATCGACTCTATACTCCGTGCAAAACCAGAACAAGTATCTTGTTAAATTCTGAAACGATCAAAAGGAAACCTTTGTCCTCTACGGAGTACAACCGTTTTCTATGTCCGTAGATGTTGATTACCTGTAGGTACGGAACCTAGCCCTAGCCGCAAAATACATCACTACCTAGACTGAGCTTCGAGTTGTCTGCTGAACTCAATACTCCGTACGAAGTACATAGTAACATATTACCTAGGCGGCATACTAGCTTGGTCACTCAGGCTGTTACATCTGAGCGAGAGAAGATCAAACGGTTACCTGTGCAGCCTGTGTAATGGTATGCTACAGGTTACTGGGTACTCGCATGCACATCGGTTACTGGGTACTCGCATGCACATCGGTTACTGGGTACTCGCATGCACATCGGTTACTGGGTTGGGTTACGGAGTATCCAGTGAGACAATCCTGGCGTGTTCGAGCATCAATTGTGAGTTAACAACACGTACCTATTTGCCTGCTTATCTGCCCATTCTGCTGCCCTTAATGCATAGGCGCGCCTATTAAATAGCAGACCTTCTGAGCAGACAGTACGGAGTAATTAGACAGGTATTTACCTTACCGAGCGCCTGGGTCAGCTTTAATTTGATCGCGATTCACCCCAACAAATGATAACAGCGGATAGGTACCGCAGCCAGTAGAGAGCCAGGGCGTTTGTTGGTACAATGCCCCCAAAACATTGTACGCAACCCTAGATACAACTTATGTACGAAGTAAGCATCTACATACTTCGTACTTGGTCGAGGGACGGAAGAAGTTGGAAAACGTTGAGAACCGTGAGGGCACCTGCAGTGACTGCCACACCTGTTAGAGAGCTGGCTCGTATGATGGCCAGACCATCAGCCCACTGAATTAGCATGTCATGCGCTGCGTGCCTGCGAGGTAATCGTATTTGAGCCTGCTCTGATTGGTTGAACTTTCCCTGTCAGTAAACCTTCCCAGCGAGGTGCAGCTCGATCACGGCCGTCGTAGCGTGTTCGCGACCCCTGACTATCCCTTGTAAGTTGGACACCCCCTTGTATGTACTACGGTACACTGCAGTTTGGAAGTAAATACGTACCACCAGTCTCGAGAGTTCTGACCAAGCACCGGGAAGGTGCTTTCGCTCATTATAAATTCAAACTGCCTGAGAAACTACCCCTTCGACCTGAACCTATTTATTCCACAGAATTTCTACTTGTTCTAGAGACATTTGCTTTCCCCCAGTTCCAACTCACCAACCAACTCCGAGATTTTGCATAACTACAACTCACGAGTCGCCTCCACCCAGATCTCATACTCGTCTACTGTACCAATCACTGTACCAATCACAAGACAAAGACACATTTCCAAGTCCACGAACATCAAAAATAAAAACCAAAGAAGTCATGCCGCCCACATACACTATGACCGGCCATCTGTGCAAGCAGATTCACAAGGCTTTCAAAGAACGGCAGCAGAACTCCAAGCAAAACGCAAGCTCAGCCCAGCAAGCCCCGTTCGCACAGTCTACACTGGACAAGCGTGCTTCAGTAGACAGCAGCACCAGCACAGCATCCGGCGCCTCATCAGCTCGCCCGTCCTCGAGTTCCAGTTCGGACCACGGCCGTGCCTAAGACAAGGCCTTTCCAACTTATATTTACTTCTCGGCAACTCACTCACGCATGTACGGCATAGACCTGCTAAAAATCGGGCACATGGAAGGAAACGGCGTTAGGCTCCGGAGAGGAATATACCCTTCGGTAATCACGGTTTATGATTGATGCATTTGTTTCAGGCACTGTTTGTTGTTCACTTTCTCTTCACAATACTCTCCGAAGGCGGAACGGGGGACCAGACACGCGCACCACCAGCACGCACGTTGTCTGTCTATATAAGAGTTGGAATTCGAGACGTGTGATGAGTCTGCAGGGAATGAGGGTTCAGCTATGATCTGTTGGCGATCGGTTGGGGGTTGCTGGTCTGTTCGACATGCCGTTTGGTCTTGCAAGGGTGTGGAATCCGGGGTGGAATACCTACCTACTCGAGTAACCTTACCTCCCTAGCCTGGGTGGGATGCATAGTGGTTTGGCTGGCGCGATCCTCTCCAATAATGACGCAAAAAGCACCACACCGCCGCAATCACGTAATCCGTCCATTCCATCGTCAACTCTTCTCCCGGCGTCCACGAGCCCGCTAAGATAGTTTGTCATGATCACGCGACACCCCTTAAGGACGAATATTAATCCATTAATCACCTAACACTCACTCCTCTCTTCGCCTAATGATCTGATACGCTCCTCGCGTACCTTTATCCTGTAGTTCAGTGGCCGTATTTCGTACGTATTCGGTAGTTGATGAGTAGCAGCTGACGCATCGAAACTCGGCCCGGTACCTGACTAGCTCAGCTAACCAAGCCCGCCTGCCGGTCCCTGAAAGCCAGGATACCTACGGTTCCTTACCTAATCCACCGGCGCCGGCCGAGCGAACTCAGCCCACGCGAAAGAGGCCACCGGCCAGTACTGCACCGGCTACCGGCTGCCGAGTAGCCGAACGCCGACACAGCAGGACGACGAACCGGAGCCGGCCTAATTTTCATTGCCATTCATGATACACTATTTTTATCTTCTTTATATGTTTTCAATCTCACGTAAATTTTCGTCTGCGGTGCATGGACTTAACGCATTTACACTAAATGCTTCTGTAATTATACTGGTACCTACGCTAAGTTAATGTACCGTACCAGTATATCTCTTGGCATAGTGAGTGGTATGCATTTAGGACGGGAGAGCCTCATTGACATGGACATCGACTTACTCAGTGCATGCGCTCTCGTACGGAACTTTCAGCTTTGCTGGATGCATGCAACCTCGCCTTACGGTAGGTACCTTACATACATACACACATACTTGGACCAGCCTGTACGAAGCCATGGTTAATTATTGGCTGTTGGATTACGTACATGTAGCTACCGGAGGTGGATATCGTGGTGGTGAGCTTACTAAACATACATGCATGTCTACTTCGTATGTATGTTTCAATTGCGGAGGCGGAGGAGAAGGATCATTAAAGTCGCATGCGCAATTAGGTAAATTTTCGCTGTCTATAACTATTCATTAAGCTACATACATACATGTAGGTAAGACCTAAGGTATGTAGTGTAGGGCATCGCGACGGCATTGTGTAGCTACAGGGACTAACAAATCCGTGCCCGTATTAATTGTACCTCGACCACAAGCGGCGGATAGAACCGCGCGGATAAGATCCCTAATGAGATGGGTAGGGTCTGTGCAGTTTTCATAAACAGTAGCCCTGCGGCGTATTGTATTGTAGATTAAGTGTCTAGTTTAGTCTACTAGCCAGAAACTCTCTCCTCCTATTGATGGAGGGAGAGATTCCTGTTCTATTCCAAAGTACCGCAAAACAAGATATATATACGGGGCTGACATATACATGATATCCGAGGTCCATCGCAGAATCCGGAGGCAGCAGGTCATCTGCTTATCCTCTAACAAGATGATCCCTTACCCGGAGGAGAAACTTGGACAGTGTTATTATATCGCTGCTGGTGGGTCGGAATCGTAGGTGGCCTGCTTCGGGTGAGAGCTAATGCACGACGTACGCGGCTATCGTTATATTAGGGCTGCGGGAGTGCCATATTCAGTCGTGTTAAATCCGACGAGCCGACGTATTCGTAGTCCCAGCTCAAAAAACTCGAGCTTCAGCTCCACGCGTATATAACCCATCCAGGCAGCTATGAATCGTATAGCGTTTCCTGGGGATAACAGGCTGCCGGGGCTCTGCCTGATCTCGTCCACCTGTTCGCGCAGTACCGTGCGCGCACAGTAGTGCGCGAGGATGAGGAATGTGCGCATCGGGCCCTGGCGGGTATGCAGGCTTTCGTCAAGGCTGCGCGTGAGGTCGTTCGTCTTGAGGATGAGCAAGATGATACGTGGGACTTGGCCTAGCATAGTAACGAGGTCGGACAGCAACCCCTCCTGAAGCGCATCGCCCATGTTCTTCTTCTCTTCTTCAGATCGTGATTCGAGAATCGACGAACTGACTACTAAGTAATCTCGGCCGGTAATGGCACTTGCGAATAGGGGGAATTGCTCCTCGCTGATGCCCGCTACATCGTGGGCGTGCTGTTTCATTGCTTCCATATCTCCATCAATGACCGCCAGCCACATTCGGGCGTACGAGCGTTGTAGATTCTCGGGAATGTCTCGATAGAGTCCATGGTCGTAAATGATAATCTCGAAGTTCTTGCCCCCTCTCCTCTTCTTGGAGGTCTTCCGAATAGCTATATTCCCGCCGTGCGGATCGCAATGCAATGGCGCATTCTTTCCGAATATCATCTCGTTGAAGATGTGCGCCAGCGTAGCCGATACTTCATCACGGTCGATACCGTTCGAATCTAGATAGTCGAGATCGTCTAGGCGGCTGCCCGATTCGTTCGCCATAACTAGAATCCTCTTCTTCGCCCATATCACATCGGGTATCACTAAGGGAAGCTCGGGTAGTTTCCGGAAATGCTGTTTCGTACGAATCGCATTATTCGCTTCCAGTTGAAAATCCAGTTCTTGTGGCAACGAAGCCTCCATCTCAGATGACAGCCACTCTAGATCATATTCGGGAAAAAATCTTTTCAGCATGGAAAATGTGAACTTGGTTAATGCCATGTCGAGAGGTGCCCACTGAGCCAGACCGGGGTGCTGGACTTTCACGGCGACCTGCTGTCCGGTTTCCTTCACGGTTGCGAGATGGACTTGAGCGAGTGAGGCCGCGCCTATCGGTTCGTGTGCGAAGTCGGAGAAGTAGTCTAAAAGTTCCTCGCCGGTGTCGCGCCTGAACATCTCCTCGATGGATTCGTATGAAGACACAGGGCACTTGTCCTGAAGCGGTATAAAGGTACTCGTCCATTCGTATGGTAGAAGATATGTCATGGCACTCTGAATAGACCATCAGCACTTCCCCCTATCCGCAGGTGAGCCCAGCCAGGTGAAATACCAAATGTTGCCCCAGCTTGATAAATATACCGCCATTCTTTTCTAGCACCTTCAGTGTTCGCACGGCACACCTTTTATGGCATTGTTTTAATATGGTCTCCCGCTCGTCAAAGTCGTCGCTCTTCTCTCGTTGGTTTAGCGAGGTTCGATAGCTAGAAGAAGAAGCATCAAATCAGTATTCACACTTAATAGGCTATAGGCACACAAATTCGCAACTCACTCGTTAATACATAGAGCCAAGGCCGCGGCAACCCTGCCGGTGCGCTCAGTTACATCGTATCCGTATTTTATGTCATCGGTAAAGGCGAGCATGCCAACACCAGCAGCGCCTGTTGCGGTGGCGGTCAGGACGACGGCCCTGGGTCTTATTCTCGGACCACGCCCCGCAGAAGCAGTCGGACGAGTTGAATACCGTTGGGACCGTCGTAGCCAATTGGCGCGTTTGAGCAATTGTATGCGGCAAGTGGTGCATGTAGTAAAATTGTTACTACCGATGCGGCTCAATGACGCAAGCGAGAGAGGCTTCATGTTGACAACTAGGGGCCGCACGTGGGGAGGGATTGAGGGATTGAATTAGCATGTGAATTGAACTTTCTACGCTTTACGCGCGAGCGGTAGAGAGGCAACACCGAGCTGGCTAAGGCATTCTTATGTCCTTGCCATCACTGTCCAAATGTATCAGAGCGGCCTGTGGTATCTTAGGAGCAATGTTAAGACACGGGTTGTTGAGTATCTGGATGAATCGACTTTGTTGAGTTGAACCGCCCAGGTTTTTTTTTCTCTCATCGGCAACCATCGGACTGCTCCGAGGTAGTTCTAGGTTTTAGGTACCGGGGTAGGATGACATATCGCAGTACCTAGGTACATGCAATTAGCTGCCCCACTTATAGATCATTTGTTCGATCCCCAGAGAAGTGCTTTTGTTCTTTTTTTTTCTTTAAAGAAAATTTAAACTCCGAATAGATAAATATACTAGTCAACGGATCTACTTTTATGATACGGCTAGTACTACGGAATAGTTGAGTACTTATATATATTAGAGAGTAGAGCATGAGCTTCTGCTTGAGACATAGCGGTGCGCTAAGCTGCGTTGTAGTAGCTTAGCATCTGTGGGTACTTCGTAGGTGCACTGTATTTAGTGAACCAAGGCGTGGATACTCGTACGTGGGCAGAGATCGCTGTCACGGCTACATGTACCTAAGGCTAGATAGTAACACTTGCTGTTACCAGCAGCTTGAGTGTTACCTAACTCGCTTCAACATTTAACTCCTTTACCATCCAATGCCGGCTGTGCGCCTCCAGTTGTCGCTGCTCTCTTGCCATATATACCTCTTGTATATGCTTTCCTTAGACCGTGTTATTACTTTTTGTGCTCTATATTCTATTATCCATGATTCTTGTCCAGGGTTATACTGCTGTCTGGTAGGGATAGGGGTTTTATCTTGCAGCTTAGGTATAATTAAGCCACTTGCCCAAGTCCAAGACAAGAAACAACTAATACTACCGACGCTTTCGATTGGTTTCCGGAATAACATACCTGTCCGCCTTTTGAGTACGGACCGATTCCCAGAAGTCGTAATCATCGTCTCGAGCCCTGCTCCTCCGCATCACCGGCATCTCATCAAGACGTTCCGTAGCTCGAGTCCTCCTCCTTCTCCGGAGGAGCATCGGCGTCCGCAACTTGGTCCGCCACGTGTGAGCTTGCAACACCAGGGGCTTCAATAGATCCTTCATGGCCGACTGCACCCGCGTACTAAGCGCGACCGTCAGGCCGGTCAGGATCAGGAGCGTGCTCGCCGGCAGGCTGATGGCGCCGATGACCTTCAGACTGATGTTGTCGCCGCCGCCCCACTCCTGCGTGTTCATGCCGAACAGGCTGGTGAAGAAGCTCAGCGGCAGGAAGAGCACGGTGAAGGAGGTGAAGATCAACAGCGTCCGGTTCTGGGTCCGCGCCAGCTCCGTCTGCAGCCGGCTGAACCGGACGTCGTCGACGCGCTGCATCATCTCCAAGAGCGTCTGGTAGTCCTTCCGGACCGTGTCGATGCGGTCCTTCATGTCGCTTGCCTGCTTCTTGTACTCGGCCAGCCTGGCAAGGGCACGGTTTAAGAAGAGGACCCCGTTGCGCGTCATGTCTACGAGCTCGGGCTTCAGGTAGTTCTCCCGCATGGTCTCGATGATCGTGGATTGCTCGGTGAACAAGTCGCTTAGCGTTGTCAGCTCATCGTCTGCGTCCCGTAACTCGAGCAGGACGGATGTGTCTTCCCGATTCATGCGCTCTGCCTGTTCGAGCTCGCGCTCTTGACGCTTCTCGATAGATACCCGCTCCTTCTCTGCTGTTTCTGCGGAAACATCCGTGATTGGCATCAAGTGCGGGGCTGCTTGTATTCGGAATCGCCGAAGAGACGATGTCATACGTTCGGACTAGATACGTTAGTTAGCTCATGCATTGCTTGATGAGTGCTAGGTTTACGAGTGTGTACCATGATACCAATTGCCTCCTCAAATATTCTGAAAACTTCCAAGTCAGGGTGCGAGTTTTGATCGAGTAAGATGGTCACGGCATGTAGCGTGACGAGAGCCGCAAGGTCTAACGCGTTCTCGCAACGTACCGTCCCACTCAACTGGTTGTGTATAGAGTTCCGCAGGTCGGCCACTTGGAACAGCGTACCGTCGGTGGGGTTACTCTCGCGTTCTGGGAAGAAGGTCGTCAATTTCGTCGTCTCAAAGGCCCAGAGCCACAGTTGGTCGACCACTAGGACTTTTCCGTTTAACAAACCATGTTCCAGATCGTCATCCAACTCATCTTCGTAGTCTAATTTATCTTCGATGCTCGAGCTCCCAGGGTATACACTGGTGAAATCTTCAACCGATCTTCTCGCCCTCATGTTGTGTACAGGATTGTATGAGGTAGATTGGCGGTTCTTTGGCGGCGCAGCGGCTACGCGACTCTCTCTCGTGAGTTTGTAGAGCATCTGGTTATCGTCACGAGCAGAGGTATCCTTCAGCCATGGCTGGCCGTACTGATCGAGAGTCCGCCTTATATTCAGCGGCAATTCGTTGCCGACCTCTCCCCAGATGACACGAAGCTCGAGACTATCTTGCTCCGCAATGTCTAGCGGCACAGGATAAGTGCGGCCATGATGCAGCCGGCGAAGCAAAAGCCGCCGGCGGCGAACCATGGCGATGTATGTATCATAATGTAGATATGGCAAGTAGAGATACAGATGTGACGGTGTGTTTGGATTTGGCTCACGCCCCAACGTGGGATCCTCTAACCCAGGTCACAAAACATTAGATGCCGTATTAATAGCAAGTCTAAAGCAGGCGAAGCTGGAACTCACGGGTATTTAAGCCTTCAAATCCGCAGCCTGGCTTGACATTGGGAGCATGTGGCTGAGAATTACGCATTCGACTGCCACCTTGCCAATTCTCATCAAGCAGTAAATTAGGGTAATCCCGGCCGTCTGCAGCCGAGAGGGAAGCAAATATTTCTCTTATCCACCGAGGATTATTAAAAGGCACATGAATCCATTGATACTTGCGTTTATGTGGATCTGGCGCCGAAAGCCCCGCTGGACTCTCATCTTTTAACATCGAGGTAGACTGCAACAGATACCGCCTAGCAGCCTTAGAATCGGGATAAGAGTTCTCTTCAGTTTCTACGATGCCGATTTCAGGAGCATTCGCTGACATGGCTATCGGGCCACCGGGTATGTCCGCTGATGCTGCGGGTATGTTGGGGTTTGTCAATCCGGGCCCCGGTGCGATGTTGTCAGGCGTGCTCGTAGGCGTTATGCGTATTTCAGGTATAGCTAATGCGCCCGGGTGCTGGGAAGGTCTAGTTCCAAGATCAGACAGTCTACGGGACGTCTCCAGATCTACGGGTCGATCTGAGGTCTCACTAGCGACATGAGGGGTATCAGAGTACGCTTCCGTGACGCCTCTAGAAGGCCGCGATCGGGCGCGTGGTCTCGGAGAGATGGTATCAAGTCTTTCCTGAAAACAGGCTTCCAAACCTTTACTAAAAAAATCGTCGAGGGAGTGGCGTGAGTTGTAGATCAAATTAGACGTGCTTCGGGGATCGGCATTTTCGTACACAGCTGTGAGCTCGACCTTCACGCGCCGAGAGAGAACGAGTGGCGTATGCATATATTTCGCGGCAAGATCCTCGGCTCTGCGCACTGCTTGTCCCAAATCTGAGAGATAGTGATGCAGTTTCACCCTATTTTCTCGCCCAAAAGACGCACAGCTCGCATGGTCACTAGCCAAAGAAGAAACCTGCTCATGTTTCGTTCCAAGTAACGCAGACTGAACAGGTACGAGAGGTGCAGAAAAGAACACCTCAGCAACAGTCCCCGAGTCTAACCCCGAAAGCTGTGTATCTATTGCCTCGTAGAAGCTCCAGACACGAATGTCACCCGCAATCTGGATAAAAGAAGTATGCAGCTCAAGCAAGTAAGGGTTGAAAAGTCGCAGGTCTCTGGTAAGGGAAAGCGGGAGAGGGCCCTCAAGAAAGAGCGTATGCTGCACACCAATCCTCAAGCTAGGCATGGATAGGTACTCAGACCCGAAATGTGGTGTGCCAAAAAAGGTGATTCCGTGGCAGTTTTGGAAAATCCATTTATACTTATCATCGTTGTATTGGCGCTGGGTTGCTTTGGTGAGCGCCTTCTTGACTATCAGTCCCCCGATACTGTGACAAATGAAGAACAGCGGCCGCCGTACTCTTGGCTGCCCCTCACGCCATATGATTTCAAGTAGATCATCGGCTAGTTGGTCCAACGTGAGACCGTCGTGTAGCTGACAGTGACGATAGAGGAGCACTCTCGCGGTGCTAACCGCCGCGCGTATCCCGTGGCGAACCCAAATGCTAGAAGCGGCAGGTGGATTGCTACTAAAAGCTGGGTTCAAAATAACACTCCCGGGGAGCTGTCGGATCGCGGGATCATTATCGTCAGTAGCAGATGGAAAGGTAAAATAACCATGAGGCAACGGCTCTCTGCCCCACGTGTCGACAGGCGATGCGCCTACGCAGGGCACGGCAATGATGTCGACGGTTGTTGTATTATACCCCCCCAAAGTGCTCACATTGCCGTGTATATACTCGAAGCCCGCTTCGTTGGGCGGCGACATTTTGCGGCATTAGCTAGACCGCAGAGCTGCAAGGAGATAAAGAAGAGAGACTCCGAATCGAAATATTAAGTGAGATGAGATGACATTTGGGGGCTTAATAGGACTGAGATCGACACACATCGGGACCAATCACACGCATTTCCACACGTTGATTTCTTCACGACCCATGTAGTAAGGCAATCTCATCCTTGCAAGAAAGCCAGGGCGAGGCGAAACCGGTGACATTTCAAGACTTGTGGTAGTCGTTAACGAGATGCGACGATTTTTGCTTTGCTGCGGACATATTTCAGTTATCTTTGGGAAGATACGACGGCAAACGAAGGTTCATACATACGAATTTGCTTGCGATAGTTAGAATTTGCGATGACTTCAATTTAGCTTCAACATAGCTAAGTAGATTGGGACGCCACTGGACTCTCATGCCACAACTTTGTGGGTTTTAGTGGTAGTTCCGACATATTCACATTGACGTCTCTTTGCGAAGCTGGGCACCCTCTGGCCCGTTCTAGCCCGACACACCTGGCAGCCAAATTTTCCACAACTGTTGCCCTCCTGCTTTTTATTGCGTTTTGAAGGAATTGAGCTGCTAAAGCCTTTTGAGCCTTTGGAGCGCCATCTAGGTTGCGATAGTGGCAACGATCTAGGTCGTGGAACAGCTTCACGAAGCAAGGAACAGCAAGCTTCACGAAGTACGGATCTTGAAGCCGTGAATAAGATGCTTGGATCTTGGCTGCCAGGTGTGATGGGCCAAAACGGGCCGGAGGATGCCCATCTAGTAATGAACAGCATGTACCTAGGTACCTACGCAGGCTACCTACAAGGGCCTTTTATTTTGCGCCAATTGATTGGATAATCGAGTCCTACTTTGGCTTCCAAGTTGGAGGAGCTGATCTCTTTACGCGTTCTTCCGCTTTAGTGCACCTAGGCCCGCAACCGCGTCTGAACGCGGGTCCCGTTTGCCCAGGTAGACAGTCTACAACAACCTCCTACTTTGTACCTTGTTTCTATTACAACAAGAACGAAGTCCTCCGCATCCCAAACATTAACATCGACCACGGACTGCATACCTTGAACTCGATCCTGCCGAATTGCAGACTTGCCACATATAATCCCAATAGTCGACGTAGTGACGAGATGTTAGATACAATGCCTACGCCGATATTTAATCTCGATTTCTCATCGCCGCATCGGCCGGCCGTTCCCTCGCCGCTGGCTTCCTCTCCCATACGCCCCTCCCAAGCGTCTCCGCCGCTCTCTCCACGCAATCCCAATACTCTCCCACGCCACACGATGTCATCTCCGATACAAGGCCCGCCTTCCAAGTTCAAGTATGCGTCTCGGAGTGCCAAGCCCAACCCGTTGCGACTGAGCCGCGAGAAGGCCCAAGAGAGCCGGAGAACACTATTCTTGAAGAACGTACGGCAGCGATCGGACGACAAGAAGTGGGAGCAGAGAGGTGGCGACCAAGAAGTACGTTGCTTCAGATGAACGCGGCTTCCTTAGAATTCCTGGCTCACATCTCCCATAGGCACTCAAGCTAGAATGGCACAGACTGAATAGGCAGTGGCGGCAGGAGAAGGACGCGGATATCGACGGCATGGTCTTCGATTATGAATTTGAAGATGTACCCGCGGACCAGCACCCAGTTCAGGAAGAAACGGACGACATGATGGTTGATGCTATCGCTCAAGAAGAGGAAGCCGAGCTGGATGCTATGATATCATTGCTCGACACCAGCTCTCCGCAAGCATCACACCAGGCTAATCCCTCGTCCTTATCGGATGATGAAGACTACGATGCTTTATTCATGGACATACTGTCTCAAGAAAGAGACGTCCATGACAACGGGTTCACGTCGTCGGGCCAAATGGACATGTCATGAGCAGTGCGCGTTGGCAATGGATTTGTTTTTGTGTCGGTTTTTCAATCACGGTCGCGATGGCGTTACTGGAAAATGGTCAATAATGGATGGTAGGATAATCACGGGCTCTATAGTCCCAACTTGGCTGTACTAGCTATGTACATACGGTACCATACATAGAGCAGCGGCATCTGGAAGCCGCGAACCCCAATGGATATAAGTGTCTGTCACACAGGTCTATACTGATATTTATCCTATTGTGGTGCGCAAGAATCCTCAGGAGCATCGAGGACTTCCTTGGCTGAGGGCATATCTCCAACTAAGTCATGAGGTGGCGATCCCGCCGCTTGCATCTGCGTTGATGGTCAGCAACTATGTATAACCGGGCATGGGACTGCTTACTTTCTGCATCCTATCCACGATGTATTCTCGATCTACCGCGTTAGAGTCAGAATACGTGGGCTCTTGGAACTTCGTGACCATTTCGGAAACCAGGATTTGCTGCTCCTGATATCGCTTCAGGTCGTCTTTCCCTAGCGTTTCCTTGTTCTTCTCCATCCAGTCGGGGAACTTGTCATTTAGCTCTTTCATGGGTTCGTATAAGATCTCCTTGTTCGTGAGCTGTTCCATCATACCCATCAACATTTTCGAAAAATCCTCTTCGCTGCCATCGCCTCCAGGCATATCTTTCATAGCCTTCATCATCTCGGCAATGAAGTCGTCCTCGGACCCCTCCGCTGTAGCGGCGGCGGTTGCTTGGTCGCCCGACGCCTGCATTCTGGCCATCGTCCGCTTGATGGTCTCCTGAAAAGAAGCATCTTGGCTAAGCTCTGCAGCCATCGCCTCAGCAGATTTTGGTATCGAACCGGATTCGTCACCCGATCCTGATAGTTCTTCCCCTCCAAGCCCCTTGAATATGTTTTCGAACTGGGCTTGCATATCTGGCTGTGGCACAGTTAGTATAGGGAGTTTATCAGCACGATAGTGAAACTTGCCGAACCCTCTAGATCGCCCATTAACTCCGCCATGCCAGCTTGCAGCTGCTTCTGGAATTCTTCTTCCGAAAAATCATCCGCTTCCGGCAGGGATTCTTCTGCGTCTGCAGCTCCGTTGTTCGTGGCCGGCCCCGCACCGGTAGAAGTAGTTGCTGTCGCCTTCGGTACGTCCACATTAGATTTCAGCTTAATAGTAGAAAAGTCATCGAGCATGTCGTCCAGATCATCCAGGTCATCTTCGTCCGGATCTGCCGCATCGTTCGCATCCACGACGGGGTTTTGCGCCGGGTTAGATGTTCGATCTATCCGCTCAGATTGGTCGCCGCCTACGACGGCCTTTTCTGTCTCCATCTTAACAAGAAGGCCACAAGGCCGCTCTCTCCTAGAGATAAATCAGGCCAAAGAGCAATTGTCCGTGCTGATGAAAGAGTGAAGGTCACGATCTTAGTACAACGTTTATCGATATAGAACACTCCACTGGCCTAGTACCAGCTGTCTTTCAGGCTCTCAAAAGATATGTACAAGAGAAGTTCACATATAGCTTGCGCACAGCTTTGCTTGTGATAGATGCACAAGGTGAGATCTCAAGGTGGGACAGAGCGTATTTAGGACTCAAGTGGAATGTGACCAGAAGATGCCGAGGCGTTGGGTCTTGGCAGTCAATTAAGGTAGGTAGCTCCAGAGTATGCACCTACAGGCTGCGACTCTGGCTACAATGGGGCTGACCTGATGTGGCCTCCCACATTATCCTACGTTAGTCTCGGCCAACGAAGAATAACTGGCGATTTTATCTTATACTCCTTTCTATTTCTAAGAGTTAGAAATCAAGTGTTTACTGAGATAAACAGATGAGATTAACTACCGACCTATTATATAAACTCATGATATCTAGCAAAGCTCAGGACCTTTTTATTTTATTATGTCCCCCACTGAATTCCTCTACTGGCTTGAAACACCTCCAACTATGTGCTTGGAAAATATGGCGAAAACATGATCGACTGAAGAAACAATCAATGACTAGATACTTCGTATTCAAAATATAATTCGATGTTTTCAAAGCGCCTTCTATGTGAAGTAGATACCATGCAGAGCATAGCAGCGGAAAGGGGTAGGGCCTGGCAGGATGATATCCGTGGCCATCTCAGGTAAACTCTTAGCCAAATGTGCGCATACTTCTACCCATCACATATACGGAGTAATGGGGTAGACATCGGGGTACCGGCAGTATATCTTGAACCCCGCTATGGGTCGGTCTGCAACGGTCGGCAAAATCGGAGTGCCTAGGCCTCAGATAGGAAGGGCGAACTTGGTATTCTGCAGTCTACTTTGTTGATCAGGCATGCTCTAGGTAGGTATTCCGTACACTGCTACAGTCCAAGTTCGGCAGTAAATATTGAGACTGCAGGTAACCATCCGGGTACCTACCAAACGTACATCCGTGTGCACAAGAAAGTTACAGATCGTACACGTATTTGAAGCACCTATCTGGAAAGAACTTTGCTCTATGTGTACCTCCTGTCAAAGTGCAACGATAGGCTGTCTCACTGTGCCCAACGCGGCTCAAGGGTGTCGCTTCAGCGGTTATAAGAACAACCTAAGGCAATAACGATCCCCCAGTTCTGCCCCCAGCATCCACCTTTGAGAGGCTTATAGGCACCAACTTGCACAGACAATACTTACCTAACCCACCACCATCCGTTCTCCTTGACAAGCTCCGCTGAATCGGGTTGCGACCGTTCGCCCCAGCTAACTCGATCTACTCTCTGCCCCGCGGTACTGTAGTCTGTGCCTCCATACTTGCATCCAGCCGCAACTTACGCGCTTTGGTTTTCCTGCCTTGCACATACAAACACTGCACCATCTAAGTAACCAGGACGAAGCTACCCACATCGACTCTAGGCGACTCGCATCACTTTCAATCCGAGGTCTTGTCTGTTTTATCATCAAGATGTCGCTTTGCACCTTGCGTCTAGGTGAAGAGAGGTTCGTAGACCACAGCCAACACCGCCAGCCTCCAGCCCCAGTATCCAGCCCTACCCGTGCGATAGCTGCCGCAGCAGCCCATCTCGAGACTGGCTGATAGACTGACCATCATGAACACGGCAGAAAGCACTGGAGAAAGGACCACCCGTTCGGCTTCTGGGCGCGACCTGTCAAGAATGCCCAGGGCGTCCTAGATCTCAAGACTTGGGAGTGCGGTATCCCCGGCAAGGAGAAGACCATCTGGGAGGGCGGTCTCTTCAAGATGACCATGATATTTCCTGACGGTACGTATGAAGCACTGCCGAGGCGCCCGGGCCGCGCTTGGAAATTCCCGTCGCTAACGTGACCGGTCTACGCACAGAGTACCCAACGAAACCACCAAAATGTACGTATCCACCTGCTTGCCCACGAACTAACGGTTGTCCCACGTCGCATCCGTCTAACATTCATCTCTCATCGCAGGCAAATTCACGCCGCCGCTATTTCATCCCAACGTATACCCTTCCGGGACCGTCTGCCTCTCGATCCTGAACGAAGATGAGAGCTGGAGACCGGCTATTACTATCAAACAGATCGCTCTCGGTGTTCAGGATCTGCTGGACAACCCCAATCCCGATTCCCCTGCCCAGGCCGAAGCCTACAATCTTTTCAGAAAGGATCGTGCCGAGTACGAGAAGCGAGTGAGACGCGAGGTTCGACAGAACCCTGCGACGTAAGGGCATCCCACTTGAAATGAACACGAGGCGCTTCTAGGACGTCACGAGCCAAACGCGCGTTGAGATTAAGGCATGGAGTTCAGGTTCTTAGGGATCTTACAATGCGGCGTTACTTTGCGGGGCCCAATCCAGCTTCTGATATGAGCGCCATTCCGAGAATGAGCTAGATGGAAGACGGAAAAGGCATAAAGAGACGATTGACATGTTTTCATATGACGACCCCAAGAGATACTTGACGTGGAGATAGAAATTCGGCCTGCATATCACCGTCGGCCCATAATTGGCTTATTAGTCATTATACAATTCTCAATGTTATCGTTCGTGTTTTGATTCAACCACACACCCGTTAGCCCTCTGTGAGCAAATGGATATGTCATTATAGAGTCTCTAGGAGATACAACACGTGATATTAATGAGTGAATTGCTAGGTAGTGACAAGCCACCATCGCTTGGGATTAATCAAGACGTAGTGGCAGTGTTACACATAAATTCATCTTGCGTGCATTGTTCATCTACGGTATTCCATTTGATAAGTATGTAACACCTTAGGTTAAGTCATCTATCATACATGAGGGCGGAAGTAACAAATATACTGTATTTCGGTGGTCTAACGAGACGGCTCGCATTGCAGAAGAAGTCTAGACCCGTGACACAAGATAGGCCGGGTCACACCACGCAACCGGGGCCCTGGCCGAGGATGCACGTTTGTAAGTGTGTTTTTCTCTATCGGGTCAGAGATCGGGTTTAGACCCTTAGAACGACGGTAAAATGTAAAAGGCGAGCGGGATTCCTCCTCGGCAGGTTCCCGGGATCTACTATGCCAGCTTTAGCGAGATCTACGGTCGCAAACATTTTGGCAAATCAACCAAGATTGGCCCAAGTCTAAGTGCAGTGACGGTATCGCCGAGATCGGCACTTGTCCGTTATCGCGAAACAGAATTGCAGTCACCATCAGATTATTTTAATTTGGACACAGAGTGAGTAATAGCTCTGGGTAGTCGCCAGTAGTCTATAATTGCTCTGACTAGATAGTTTTCCTCTAACATATCTGTCCCTTTTTCTTTTTCCCCTCGTATAAGCTCTATCTGCTGTTTGGGTCTTATTCTCTACAATCTAAGATTCTACTAGCTAGTCGACCCCACGTCTCTCTACTCTAAAGACACGTACATACATCACTAGACTTTATCAGAATTCTCAATAATTTTCCAACGAGACAGCAGCACGTGCGTTCACCAATTGAACGGAAGAAACGGGCAAGAGAAGGCACGATGTGTGGCATATTCGCTTGTCACTGGTGAGTTCCCAATTCGTCATCCCTACTTCCAATTCCTAATTCCCAACCACCAATCCGATCTCCGTCCCTTCTCTCCATTTTCTTTCCCCTCCTCAATCCAGTCTTTACTGTCCTTCACCCCTCTGCCAACCCCCGTTCATGGCATGAATGGATCGCAGATGCGCCTCCACCGTTACCACTATGGCGCGAGCTGCACCCCGCTCTGCATGACCATGACCATACCATGACCATGACTGCATATCGATCCGCGCGCCTGGGATGCGACCGCGGCACGGCTCGACAATTTCGCTGATCGTGACACGTGCGCAGTCATCCCGACGTCCAGCGCTTCAAGCCGACGGCGCTCAAGCTTGCGAGACAGTGAGTACGGCCCTCTCCCAGTCTACAGACAGCCAATTGACTCGTTGCGCGCAGAGTTCGGCATAGAGGCCCCGACTGGAGTGAGTCGCAGACCTGACCCGCCCTCGGCGGGCGATGGCGCTGTAGAATCTGGAGCTTGGATATGGAAGATTGGTTCTAACTCGTTGTGCGCCAGGCGGTAGTGTTATTTCCAAGAACACAAGTGAGTCTGACTAGAAGACAACGAGTATGGCGCTTGGCCTACTAACAATGATATAGTCCTCTGCCATGAGAGATTGAGCATCGTCGGTGTCGGTACGTACAGATCACGCGAGCACTGCATCTGCCTCCTTACCTCCTCTTATGCTGGCCGCGCTGACCGTGACCGCAGAGTCTGGCGCCCAGCCGCTCACCAACGAGGATGAAAGCATCGTCCTGGCCGTCAATGGCGAGATCTACAACCACAGGCTGATTCGGAAAAACCTGAAGAAGCCCTACCACTTCAAGACCACGTCTGACTGCGAAGTCATCATCCCTCTTGTAAGGACAGCCGAGCCAAGCATGCCGTGTCCCATGCGCAGGCCAACCATTGCTCACCCGCCACCTAGTATCTTGAACATGGCCTCGACGCGCCCAAGTACCTCGACGGCATGTTCTCCTTCGTCCTGTACGACAAGAACCTCGACCGCACAATTGCCGCCCGGGATCCCATTGGCATCACCACGTTCTACCAGGGATCCAACTCCCAAGAACCCGACACCGTTTACTTCGCTTCCGAGCTGAAATGTCTACACACTGTCTGTGACAACATCAGCTCGTTCCCTCCCGGCCATATCTACGACACCCAGACGAAAGAGACGACCCGCTATTTTCAGCCGACATGGTGGGACGGATCGAAAATCCCCGAGACTCCGCTTGACCTGACCCTGGTGCGTGAGACGCTCGAGAAGTCCGTCAGGAAACGGCTGATGGCCGAGGTTCCTTATGGTGTTTTGCTATCTGGGGGCTTAGATTCGAGTCTTGTTGCCTCTATCGCCCAGCGTGAGACCTTGAGACTGAAGAAGGCTGCTCTGGCTGCCAACGGCAACGCCAACGACGCTGTAGAAGATGCCGATACCGGCGAGGGCCTAGTAGGAATTGATGATGAGAACAAATTGTCCACCGTCACCTACCTGCCGCAGCTCAACTCCTTCTCCATCGGCCTGCCTGGATCTCCAGATAACGAGGCTGCCCTCAAGGTGGCCAAGTTCCTCGGCACTAAGCATCACGTCATGACCTTCACCATTGACGACGGTCTCAACGCCCTGTCCGACGTCATTTACCATCTCGAATCATACGACGTCACCACCATTCGCGCCTCTACGCCCATGTACCTGCTTTCGCGGAAGATCAAGGCCATGGGAGTCAAGATGGTGCTCAGCGGCGAGGGCAGCGACGAAATCTACGGAGGATATCTCTATTTTCACGCCGCCCCCGACAAGAAGGCATTCCACTCTGAGACTGTTCAGAGAGTCAAGAACCTCCATCTCTCCGACTGCCTGCGGGCCAACAAGTCCACGTCGGCATGGGGTCTCGAGGCCCGTGTCCCTTTCCTAGACAAGGAGGTAGACACTCCCAAATCCTACGCAGTCTACATATATACTCCTGTATATACTAACAATTAAATTTCTCCTAGTTCCTGGAAGTGTCTATGAACATTGACCCGCAAGAAAAGATGATCACCAAGGAGCGCATCGAGAAATGGATCCTACGCAAAGCCTTCGACACTTCGGACCAGCCCGACGTCCAGCCATATTTGCCTGAAGAGATCCTCTGGCGGCAGAAAGAACAGTTCTCCGATGGCGTTGGCTACGGTTGGATCGACGCGCTCAGGGACAATGCCGAGCTCCACGTGACCGATGAGATGATGAAGAACCCAAAGCCCGAGTGGGGAAGTGATATTCCCGACACCAAAGAAGCGTAAGGCGTACCCCGTAACCAGACTTATACTCGTAGCAATCTGACTAAATCCTGTCATCAGGTATTGGTACCGCTTGATGTTCGATGAACACTTCCCCCCGCACTGCGCGTCGACGGTCATGCGGTGGACACCGACGTGGTCGAAACAGTCGGATCCCAGTGGCCGGTAAGCCGAACCCCTTTTTTATCTTCATGGTTACAATTATAATTGGTTGGAAAATTTTGTTTCTAACCTGTTCCTGGTCCAATATAGAGCTATTTCCACCCATAACCGGAAATATAAGGACGCAGCGTAAGGAACAGGGCTAAGAATCGCCCTATGTCCAATATGGGGAAGGTAAGCCTCACCATGGTTGGGAGGCTGTGTTAAAAAGGGGCGCATGTGTCTGTCTGTTTGGATACTCAAGGTACTAGGTAGATGGATTTGACTTGGTATGTAGAATTTTGCACATCTCGAGTGCAACGGATCTTCGACCGGAGAAATTCAAAAGAAATATTTTCCACAATTGGTATATGCCATAACATTGTTGCAAATAAGACAACGACCAGAGCCGGATATAGACCGTTAGTATCACGTACGCGCCCCTGCTAGTGAGGTTGTCACATCCGCTGAAGAATCACAACAACCATCATAAGCGGTTATATATATATATATATATCTTGAGCTATAATAAACGGTTCCGGAAAAGTGGCTAATGATTCTTTTTTTTCAACAACCTCGGGCCTGGTCCTCGGCCATTCACTTCCTCGCTACCGCAACATTAGCCACGAAACCAAGCTGCGCCCGCCCCCCAGGAAGCTCCTTAAACCCCTCCGTCCTCCTCACCTCCCGCTTAATAATCCCAATCGCCCGATCCCAATTCCTCTCATCCTCCTCCAACCACCCAGCCGTCGTCGTCCCACCAATAAAGCTCCAGAGCATATTCGCCCAACCGTCCATCTCCAACCCTGTCGTCACTGACACCCGGCACTTGTGCATTTCTATCTTATCCCCCTCAAACCCTCCCTTTTCAACAACGCTTTTCAGGAACTCTGGATCCGTCCACTTCTCCATCCCAGCGCGCGGCAGCGGTGTTCCCTCAGGACGGGTCGCCTTAGCGGCGGCGTGGATGGGCGCGATGTTGGGCACGTAGTTCCATGAGTTGAAAACGGCCACGCCACCGGGTTTTAAGGTCCTGTATGTCTCTCGCACAGCATCGACGCCGTCGTTCGGCAAAACGAAGAGTAGTGCGTTGCACAGCGACAGATCAAAAGTGTCGGACTCGAAGCCCACCAGCGCGTTCGCGTCCATATTGACCGCTTCCGCGGGCCAGGATCCCGCGGCTGCGCGTGAGCGGTAGAGGGATAGCGCGCGGTCGTTTATGTCTGTGGCTTTGATGGAGATATTATTCTCCAACGATTTGCCCTGGTTCGTGATAATAGAGGACATGATGGCGGCGCTCGCGGCCCCGGTCCCGCATCCGTTGTCGTTGATTACTGCCCGAGAGGGGATGGGTGGGAGGTATGTGAGGGAGGCGGCGGCGAGGTTCTCCATGCTGTCGGATACGAGCGAGGCGTAGAGCTCCGGGGTCGGCGTGAGGGCTTGCTTGGGTGTGAATGCGCTGGTGGTGGGCGAGGAGGAGTTTATTGTTCCTGACATGGTGATTGCACGATCCTTTATGTATACTTAATTATTAATGCAGAGGGCAATGAGTAATTACAGCGAGTCGAGGAGAGCCTGGTCACGGTGATGCCGCTTCTCGGAGCGAATGCGATGATTATTAACTAATACTCGGTCATCAAAGAGGTGAGCTTTAAGTCAAGAACAGGTATAATATATCAACTAGAGATCTTATATTCTATTTCGTAAATCTCGATTTCAATGGGGTCAAGCGAAAGGATAGCAAGACAAAGGTGGAGGATTTGTCAAGGACTTCCGAGCTTTCCAGTGATGTATCGTTTCGGGAAGCAAGGGGGAATCTGGGATGAGAGGTACATATGTGACAGTAGCACAAGTGTGTTGGCTGTAGCGCCCGTTCATCTTGCATATATATGATATTTTACACGCCCTCTACTAGTAGGACAATACAAAAAAACATACTTGTCTCGAATGGATGTCTTTCATTACGTATGGTTGAAGTGCCTCATGGTCATGACATGATCTACCCTAGCCTAGATAGGTAGTTACCTATTCCGGAATCCCTCGTATCGCGCTTCACGCCGCAACGTTGTAACAAAAGTACATGCAACAGGAGGAATCAGCATGTTGGCAGAGTAAGGCCAGCTGGTTCCTGGTCTGTATCATGCTGCTCAAAGTCCAACTAACACATGAAGTACCGCTAATAGCCACTCTCAACTCGATCAAACGCCCTAGTTGATGCGGTTGGAATTTGGCACGGCACAATGTTAGGAGGATTTACCCTAGAGTAATTATATCCACATGTTTGCGCATATAGGTGCATCGGATCATGCTTGAGCTATTAGGGAGGCTGAAGAATCAATTCATCAACCTGGTAATTACATCTTCGCCAGCAACTTATTCGCTCTGCGACGCCTGTTTCCTGACACTCCTCATATGTCTATACACCGCGATTTCCACAAGCACTTGGTTGTAAGTCCTTTTGCATACACAATGTCTTTTTTAGGATTTCTGAAGTTGATAGTAGCCGGATGACAAGTTCCCATAATACGCCGCCGCGGCCTTTCAACTACATTACTGGGTCTTTGTTGATAGTTCGTAGTCTACTGTTGAACCAAATTTGCATTTAATTAAGGTCAGACAGCTCTCTAAAGTTGGCACAAGTCAGGAGAATCTGCAAACCTAATAGACTCATCGACATTCATACTAATATTGATCAAGTTTGAAATGCTCAGCAAGTAAATTCTTCCTAGTGGGGTTCCTATTGTCAATGATTGGTGTTTAATTTTGTTGATTTAGCCGAAAGTTCCTGTACCACAGTATGGAATTATAGTCACTAATAAAGAGAAACCTGAAAGGTAGCGCCGCAGTTTCGCAGTGTAACACAAACAAGTGGAGATGTTTATTTGGCCAACTTGACGGTTTCTAAAGCTAAGAGCTTTCAGTGCACAGTGATGGAAACCTAAGCACAAGGCGAGGTCTATAACGCAATGAACATGACGAAGCGCATTTAATGCACATACAGAATAACATGGTGATGAAGGAGTGACTGGAGGGCAAGCCGGCCAACTAAAGAATCCTAGCTTAATATATAGTAAATAATTTTGGACATAGAAAAAGCTGAACAACCCCTATTTGAGCTCTCTGAGTATAGAGGACTCGTGCTGTCTTAATAACATTTACCCATCAATAGAGAATTCACATGAGGTAGTTAGGTAAGCTAGTTCTTGAAAGCAATTCCAGTAAACCTTGTTGACGTAAGGTTGACGTTATAGCCACAGACCCATTAGTATGTCACGCGACTAGAAAGACGCGAAACTATATCTCAGACCACCAATTAATGACGGCGATGAGCTCAGCAACTCCAACGAAGAAGATCGAGTCCAAAACGCTACAAATAAGAATAGATAATGCGGTCATGCGTTCGCATCCCCCTATTTTCTGTTCCTGCAGATGGTGCAGCACATGCATCTCCCAGCGCCGCGCTCCCGGCTAAGGTTCAGCTGCAAATGCTTGGTCGAAGTTTATAAATATGATCTAAGTATCGTTTTCGCTTACCTAGGTATGCCGCAATCGCAAGGTTTTCGCCCGCTCTACTATACGATATTATAGATGCAAGTGGGCATGTGGGCAGATGTATTAACTTACTACCTCATCTACATCAGCCACTCCTATGCAGACTGATAAATATCATTATTCTCTTTTATTCAACGCGCTCGCCGCGGTCCATACATTGTAACGGATCTCTTAAACCGGCGCTCTGTCCTCGATTTGGTTCGAATTGAGCTGTCGCCTGTCCGCAGGACTAACCCGTCAGCGACAATGAGGAAATTCGGCAATATCTACGTGATCGCGGCCACGTCGGTGATTGGTGCGTGACTCTGGCCTCTATCGACCCCGACTTTCGTGTGTTTTCCAACACGATAGACTACTAGACGACTAACATTGAGTATTGATGACAAGGCGGCGCTCTCTTCGGCTTCGATATTTCGTCTAGTGAGTACTTTTGAACATATTGTTCTTTGAGACGGGTTTGAGAGTACAACTCGGCTCGAGGAGCAAGTCGGTGTTACATCAGGCTGCTGCAGCTTCAAAATGCGTGTTCATCATGATACTGTGCTGAATACTAACTGCGGGCATTGCAGTGAGCGCCATAATCACAACGAAGCCTTATAAATGCCAATTCAATGCGCAAGTAAGTCCATATCTTCACGAGCTGCTCACGTACCGCGTCTTATGATTAATAATCGGTTAGGGAAATGATCCCATTACGGATCAATGCCGAGGGCCTGACCCTTCACTCCAAGGTGGTATTACTGCTGCCATGCCCGGAGGCTCATGGCTCGGTGCGCTCTTTTCCGGATGGGTGTCCGACCGTCTCGGGCGTAAGACAGCAATTCAAGTCGGCGCCGTAATCTGGTGAGCGAGTCTGTAGTAATGAACAGGAAAAATTCATCACACAGAATTATCAATTGACAAATTCCCACGCGATAGGATCATCGGCTGCATAATCGTCGCCGCATCAGCAGACGTCCCCATGCTCATCGTCGGGCGCATCATCAACGGCTTCTCAGTGGGCATCTGCTCGGCGCAAGTCCCGGTCTACATATCCGAGATCTCGCCGCCGACGAAGCGCGGCCGCTTGATCGGGATGCAGCAATGGGCCATCACGTGGGGCATCGCCATCATGTTCTTCATCTGCTACGGGTGCAGTTTCATCGAGGGCCAGGCCGCTTTCCGGCTGCCCTGGGCTCTCCAGATCGTACCGGCTGCGCTACTCTTCGCGGGCTTGTGTATGCTGCCCGAGAGCCCTAGATGGCTGGCTAAGAAAGACCGCTGGGATGCGGTCAACGGTGTTCTCGCGCTTGTTCATGGAAAGGGCGATCCCGATGCGCCACTTGTTAGGAACGAGTTGGCAGAGATTCAACGAGCTGTTCGCCTCGATAGACAAAATGCCGATGTTTCCTGGTTTGAGTTGGTACATCCTAGGATGATCAATCGGACTCATATAGGCTTGTTCACACAAATTTGGAGCCAACTAACCGGAATGAACGTAATGATGGTTAGTTCAAGCTTCTGTGATTTTGGGTTTGAGAATTGATGAGTTGCTTTGAGATCTATAGCCGCTCTCAGTATCTCTGCATGAGCACATTTGTCCTAACTGACTCGAAATAGTATTATATCGCCTATGTCTTTACCATGGCCGGACTGGGCAGCGACCTACTCCCCAGCGGCATCCAGTTCATCATCAATGTAGCCATGACGGTTCCTGCCTTGATCTGGCAAGATAGATGGGGCCGCCGTCCTACTATGCTCGTCGGCGCATTGCTTATGTGCCTCTTCATGTCTCTTAATGCCGGGCTGTTTGCCGTATATTCCCGGCCTGCAACGGCCCAAGACCATTTCAGCACCGGGGCAATCTCTATGGTAATTAGAGGCCCTCCCGCAAAGGCTATCAGTAAGTGCTCTTTTGCCAATATCTTGTTTTGACGTCTTCTGGAGCGCAAAAAGCTCTGGTTCGTCCAAGATCGTCTCGAAAAGGCTTTTTCCGATTTCAATCGCTCGTATGGCAATGACTGACTGCATATGCTATAGTTGCGTCAACATACCTCTTCGTGGCCTCTTATGCGCCAACCTGGGGACCAGTCAGTTGGACCTATCCTCCAGAACTTTATCCCCTTCGTATACGTGGTAAAGCCGTCGCGCTCGCGACATCGGGGAATTGGCTGCTAAATTTTGCCCTCGCGTAGGTTTCGCGAACAAGGGTATGAGGACTACATTTTGCTGACTCAGGTGGACGCAGGTACTTCACACCGGTTGCGTTTGCGACAATTACCTGGAAGACGTACATTCTGTTCGCCGTCTTTTGCGCATCTATGTTCATTCATTGCTTCCTTCTCTTCCCTGAGACAGCAAATAAGCCGTTAGAGGAGATAGCAGCTATTTTTGAGGACAGCGGTCCGGGATCGATCGAGTATATCGGTACCCCGGCTTGGAGGACACGCAACGATCGTGGCGCTGCCCTGCACCTCGAGCGCAATATTGTTGATCCCGAACAAAAGCCTGCAGATACACCCAGCAGCGACGAAATCAGGTCGAAAGATGGACTGAAAGCATCATCTTAGGCTCGGTATGCACATTACATTGCCGCCTTTCCTGAAAGGGAGGATATGGCGGGGGAGACGACGTACAAGCTCCAGTGTTCGGAGTACAAGGTATACTCATATTATGGATAGTATACCTGGTGATCCGGATTGCGTGCACGCCAAATTTCGTCTCTCATGCTATGGCCCGAGTTCCTATAGGCCGGGGTTCCTGCATGTATCCTTTCGGGATGAGCGGTTGGGGTGGAGAATGATAGGCGGGATGAGAGCATTTGAAACGAATGAGTGATGCAAGTTTTGCCGTACAAAAAATTATTTTCTTTGTTTATTTATGTTTTGTACGGAGTATATCTTAGCTCCAATGCAATTATACCCAATCACAGTCTGTGGTCTCAATTCTCCGACGCTGGCAACGACAGTCGTACGGAGTAGAAACGAGATGGATTGTACGGAGTACCATCCGTATAGCATCCGTAGTTCTACCTGAGCCGGCGCCGTCAATGCATACCATCTGCATCTCGGCTATTTACTTGGCCGTTGGAAAAGGCACGTCGATGCAATATGAGGTCAATACGAGAGATAGCGTGCGGTGTGGTTTGTATCGTGGTATTGCTAGTCTGAAGGGGGACAAGATGCCAAAAAAGGATTTGAATTAATCAGGTGATTATGCAGAGATAAGAGCCAGGATTGACGGTAGGATGGTCGCGGAAGAGCATCAGGAGGGCGGCAGAGTGGCAGCAGAGACATGTAAGAGCCATGTAAGTGCAGTGCAGGTGGTTTGCTGTGCTGTCAAATGCAGCGCAAGTTCACACGACTCGCCAAGCAGGGCAGTCTAGACCATGGCTAGGACACGACGGGGCAGCACCGAGCAGCACCGAGGAGGCAGAGCCAATCCACAGCGGCCGGCTGAATAATTTGGAACCCCCCAGTCAGCAGATTGTGGCCAATCACGAGCGGCACGGCTTGCACGGCTACAGTAGCAGGGAGGGGAGCGCGCATCGAGGGCAAGGTGATGGTGGGGAGCAGGGGTGCTAGACTGAGGTGGGGGGATCGGCATGTCATTGGCTCCCGGAGACGCCTAACGCCGTTGAGGAAAGGGCTGGCTGCCACCATGTAGCATTCCTGCTTGGGGAGCTGCAAAAACGGGCCTCATAAGAGGTAGGTAGGTAAGTGCTGCATGGTCCTCTCACCTACGAGAGCTATGCGCACCTCCTCCTCTCCGTCTCTCGTAGGGTACGAACCTGGAAGGCAGGCGTGCCGGAGTTGCATACCTACCTACATACATGTATGTATGCGCGCAGGTGCCTTCTGCTGTTGAAGCGGGGCGGGCTAGGCTAGGCTGGGCTTGCTGACCAATGAACAGGGCTGACATGGCCATTCTTGCCATCCACAGCCACTGGATACCCATCCGAGATCGTCTCGCAACCTGGGCTCAGTTGTCCGAAACCCATTCGCTTAACGGTCCACACGACCTGGGAGGAGGAGGGAGTCGTAGCATGGTGTTGCGGTACAGGACAGATGTGCAGCACAAGCCAGCAGGTTCTCTCCCACCTACACCCGCTCTGTCGTCTTTGCTGTCCCGCCAGCCATGACCCGCGACATGGGCGGCCAACCGCCATGCCAAGCTAGGTAAGTCAGAGAGGCAAGAGGCAGTGTACGGAGCGGGCACACACTCATTTTCCCTAGGTAATTGCCTCCTGCCTGCACTGTCCGCACTACCAGCCCAAGGCCCAAGGTGGCTACAGCCCAGCAGCCTGGCCATTGCCCCCCATCGCACGAGGGTGCGTGCACCAGCGTGCCCCCATTGGCAGCGTCGTGCCAATGACCAGGCCAGGCCAGGCCGACTTACACTAGCGTAGCTGTCCTGTCTCTATCTAATCCACCTAACCTAGATGGACCACCTACCTGATGCTCTACCTAATCTTTAGGTTAGTCTATCTTTCTCTACCTACCGGTATCTGTCTACCTATCTACATACAGCTCTGCTTCGTACACTACAACTCTGCTCGACCAAGCAAGACGAAGAAGACAAGCAGGCGGCCAGCCAGCATCGCCCGCCCTCGTTCCCTCCCCCCAATCCCCATCCCCCCTTCTCCATCTCCATCCACGATCCCTCCCTCCCGTCTGTCCATTCACCCACTCGCCCACTCCTCCACCCATCCCATCCACTCAACCCACGCGCCCACCTCCGGCAGAGGCATGTAAATAATAATAAAGCGCCAGAGCCCGCTCGATTATCCAGCCTTGCCAGTAGCCTCTCCTTGCAGCCTGATTTCCCAATTCTTCTAATCCGGCCTGCTGCCGTCCTTACCAATCCCTCGGCTCCCCCGCCGGTCCTGCGCCAGCCTTGTCCAATTACTGCACAGTCTCTAAATGCTGTCGTTGCCGTATCTGTAGAAAGACCCCTGCTGGTGTCAATTGCTCCTAAGCTGTCTCTCGTGGCGGCTGCCCGTCTCTCTCTTCCTCCGTCCCTCACTTCTGGGATTCTCTCCCTGCTGCTCTTTCGCCGTGTTTTCACCCACCTCGATGGATCAGCCTGCTGCGAAGAAGAGAAGGCTGGCTCCCAAAGTTGAGCCTCAGCCGAGTCCCTCCCACCCACCACAGCCGCCGCCTCCTGCCGCTGTCACCCCCACCGCCCCCTACGCCCACGAGCCTACGGTATGACAGCGCGCAATGAATTGTTAGTCCTACGTCCTCGACGCTGACAGTCCTAGACACAGCCAAACCAGCACTACCAACAACCAGAAATCCCGCCGCCCCCTCCGGAACGCCATGAATTCGAATCCTTTGCGAGGCATCTCCAGGATGCTGCCATGCTCATCTTCCGGCAGAGCCAGAGATCTCCCTACAAGAAGGTCTCCGTACTACTACTCCGGTGGGAAGATGACACCGCTGCCGAGCTGGAACTAGTGGCGCTCGAGCAAGTTCTCCGCGAACGATATAGCTACCACACTCACCGATGGGTTATACCGGCAATAGCCAGTCCCAGCATGAAGCTGGGCGTGCGAATGGCCTCTTTCCTCGAGCCCGCCGGCCCCGACCACCTGTTGATCATACACTACGCTGGATACAGTTATGTCGGCGCCGACAGGCAGCTGTACTGGGCGAGGTAAGTGGCAATCTGCCATTATGCTGGACTAGTCTAATAATTTGTCAGTAACACGAAGAGAGATGCTCCCAAGCTTAAATGGAATGGGTTCCGGTGTCTTTTCGAAGAGAGTCCGTCTGATATGCTCTTGCTATTCGACAGCGGCGTGGTTCAGGAACCAATGGCGAAGAGCGGGCACAGCACCAAACAAATTATTGCGGCTGGTACCCCCGATCATTATTCACGGGAACCTGGTGCTCGGTCCTTCACAGCCAATTTGACAGAAGCATTCTTGCAGCTGGGTACTGGACGACCCTTCACATCAGAGCATCTGTACCAGGAAGCTGCTCGTTTAAGGCAGCATGAACTTCTCCAGAGCCCGGGGCTGGCCAATGGAATTGCTACCAAGGGCATACCCACTCGTGACAAGTTACCTCTACTGTTTGCCATCAGCGCTGGGCATAGCCAAAGCTTAAGCCTTTGCCCCCTCACACCGGCTCTGGGACCCCAACTGCAGTCTCCACGAACTACGGCCGAAGCAGGTGCAAGGATATCGCGAGAAGATAGCGCCATTCATCACAGCGCGGTTGCCGATCTTACGTTCGATGAGCCTCGAGTCTTGGTCTGCACAACATTCGTTGGCGAGCCGAGCCCCGACATGTCCTCGTTCTACCACTGGCTCCACAATACACCCCCCATCGGCTCCAAAATTGCGGTCGAAGGGATGTTTCTTGGACCACCGACCATGTTACTGATATCGATGCCTGTAGCTGTTTGGAACGTGGTACAGCATGACAAAGTTTGCTGTTTTCTGGGATATGTCAACTCGCACAACATGACTCACCTCTATCAACGATTGGTTGGATCCATGTCCGTGAATAAGGCGTCGGCGAAAGACATGGAAGACGGCAGGATGTTACTGGAAGCTCGGGAGATAGCTGCGACGACGCCCGTTGTCCGCCGGCACCTGCTCCCGGAAACTCCGATTCGTGCCGACGGCGTATCGAGAACAGACCCAGCAAGCATATCCCAATCTACTCCGGCTGTGTCCTATATCAATGCAACGCCGAGTAGTGTGGTGTCTAGGAAAGAAGATGTTGAAGATTCTGTAGAGATACAGGAGGCGGCGGAGCGGCTCGAAGCCCTACGTGATGTCCGTCCGGTCAATGACGATACTGCTGGTTCTATACATCTTCAGCACTCTCCTAGCATACGTGCTTCGGATCTCAGAGCAGATGAAAGACCGCTGAACGAGGTCCATACCAACGGTGTAGATGACTCGCGCTACCATGCTGAGATGGCCATACCATCCGTTCGGGCTAAGCCAGGACGTCGTCCTAGCCAGAAGCCCATCCCGAAGCAAGAGACCAGGTGTGGTCACTGTAGCCATGCTCCCTTCAAGGATTCGTCCTCATTACGAAAACATATAGCTGCAGCTCATACCCGCCCATTCCCCTGCGCCTTCTCGTTCGCCGGCTGTCCCAGTACTTTTGGTTCTAAAAACGAGTGGAAGAGGCACATCGCATCGCAGCACCTTTGTTTGCAATATTACAGGTGCTCGTTGTGCCCTCAATCATCCATCGAGGGCAAGGGGAACGAGTTCAACCGCAAAGATCTTTTCACACAGCATCTGCGGCGTATGCATGCACCCTTCGCCATCAAGAAGGCGATTTCTAAAGATAATAAGCTACAAGTAGAGTGGGAGGCCCGCGTCAAAGTTATGCAGCAGTCGTGTCTGGTGACCCGAAGACGGCCACCACAAAGCTCAGCTTGCCCCAAGTCGGACTGTTCTAGCTCATTTGAAGGAAACACCTCCTGGGATGAATGGACCGAGCACGTTGGTCGGCATATGGAGAAAGGCGAAGCGGATCGGCTTGGCGTCGACCGTCTCCTCGCAAAATGGGCTCTAGAGGAAGGGATCATCGAACGTAAAGAAGATGGACACTATCGCCTCTGTAGCGGTAATGGCAGCAGCGCTGAAAAAGACAACAACCATAACACCGAATACCATTCAGACGGTAATAAGCGAGACCCAGAAGAGAGAACCATCATTGCGGCCAGCACGATTGTTGATAAGATGGACGTGGACTAGCCATGACCTACCTATATATGCGAGAATGACGAAGAAGAGACTGGCCCGGTCAAAAGTTTGGCCTAACAAGCTGGCCACTGGCTCATATCTGGTCTATAAAAGCGGCTTATCGCCAGAGCTATGCCAACAGCTCGCGCATGAGTTCTTTTTGTTTTTGCTGTTTTGTTTGCCCATTTTGGTAGATATGATTGACGCTACATGACGCGATGTTTTGTATTTACCGCTAGGCACTGCTGCTACGTTCTGCATCAGAACATTCGGTAGCAGCTTGTTACTGCCGTATTCTTGTTCTATCTGCTGTATTAAAACGATACCCAGAGCTCAAACTAACCGTATCTAGAGCAGCGGCAATACATACGAAGACAAGAAATCATGACATTCCGTCCATTGAGTCCAAATTCGTGATACCATACTCTTCAGTGCTTCGCCTTCGTGCTCACCGCCATCAGGTTGGTATGATAAAGAGTGCTTAGATAAGCGCAGATCTGCTTGAGGAAGAAGGCGCATACCATACCCTTCAAGATTGCAGAGCTTGCTATCACGCCACTACCTACTAATCTTTCCCCGTTATCCATCAGAGGTCAGTATGTACCCCAAATACACCCGTACCAAGCAAGGGGCCTGGCTATAGAGATCGCTTGTCCGTCTCTAGCTTGTTGCTGCACGGCTGCCGATAGTGTTTTGAGTCTGTGTTTATTTAGTGATTCAGAAGCTACAGTAGATGCATCTTAGGATACCCCTCTTTGTCTAAATTCCGGATACGACCATGCCACACCCTGTTCTGCTTTACTCCGTGCCTAGTTAAGCATGAAGAGGTCCCGAAGGCATATTTGATGATAAGTTAGTGTGCGCTAACCTGCGGCTGGCTCCTTTGGAATTCTCGACTTTTCTAAACTGCTTGACTCACTCACCTTTAGCTATGATCTATCAAGTTCGAGAGTGTTATTTAGATTAGGGAATAGACAAGAGAAAGCTATTGTGAGCAAGTACGAGAGAATCGTGCATATAGGCTACTTCTTACAGAGGCTTCATATCACCTACTTCTTCCTTTTTACAACATTGCTATGATCCTAGACCACCACACTATTGAAGTATCTATATATGTGTGTGTAGATGTATCAAGCTACCTACCCTAATCTCGGAATGATGGTTCCAGACCTTCGTTTTCAAGATCTGTTTCTCCACGAATGGGGTCTGCGGGGGAGGGGTTGAAAGCCTGGGTTCGTTCCTTTGCAATCTGGTCAATACAATAGATGACTGCGGAGCTGGCGCCTGTTACAAGAAGCTGATTAAATACATTTTTAGAAAATCTATCTATTAAAAAGACAGAAAAAGTATATTCACTGGGAGCAGATCACACGTCAAATAATCTGTGTCTGGGACTTATAGACTTACCCAGCTCGGTATTCGGAGCGGAGGCTTCGTCCATGGACATGTTGCTCTGCGAGTGGGCATCTCCAAGGCTACACACCCATTGGAGCGCATCAGCCTTCGGGATTAGACTAAGTATACACATATGTCATAGCTAACCTCTTCCAGCCGGAAGTAGCATGATATTATTAACAAGTGTTCTAATGACGAAGGATGGAGTATCGATCTCCGTACGGAATAAACATGGACTTAGAGGGGGGATATAAGTACGAGAATACGAGTATACATGCATAATACATAAGACACTGTATCATAGTGGTTGTGGGATTTTCATGATTGTGTGCGTCCCGCTCGCTCAACATATATAGCTTCAGGCTTATTTGTGTAGAACAAAAAGAGTCGCAATGCTGCTTACCACGAGCTGGCTGCGGGCGAGCTTACTCTTGCTCGCGGCGACGACGGCGCGGGCGACGCTTCAGGTCATCCCAGGGGCAACATGGACGGCGGTTCGTTCGTTCCTAGCACTCCTCTGCATTACATCACTTACACACCTACCAACTTGCTTCTGCTCTTCCCGTCTTGACAAATAATAGCTAAATCAATAAACTGACCACACGCACGAAAAACAGACCAACACAGGCGCCCACGTGCAAGCGCACGGCGCCGGCGTGATCAAAGTCGGGTCGACGTACTACCTGATCGGCGAGGACAAGACAGACGGCTCCGCATTCCAGAACATCAACTGCTACTCATCAACAAACCTCGTCGAATGGACGTACGTAGGTGCCTTACTCTCGCGTACATCCTCCGGCGATCTGGGGCCGAACCGCGTGGTCGAGCGGCCTAAGGTCATCTACAACGACTCGACCAAGAAGTACGTGCTGTACATGCACATCGACAGCAGCAGTTATGGTGAAGCCAAGGTTGGTGTGGCGACGGGCGATTCGGTCTGCGGCGCGTATGCGTACAGGGGCAGTTTTCAGCCCCTGGGGTTCCAGAGTCGGGATTTGGGGCTTTTTAAGGATGATGATGGGGCTGCGTATTTGTTGACTGAGGATGTAAGTTATTGACCTTATTAATTCTTCTCTTTCTTTCATTTTTCTTCTTCTCGCACCCTGTATATCTCTCTCCCAACTCCAGTTTATCACCTGCTTGTCCAGTATAATACAGTTGCTCGCACTAACGAACAAACCAACACACACAGCGAGCCAACGGCCTGCGCATCGACCAGCTAAGCTCCGACTACCTCTCGGTCTCCAAATCAACCTATCTCTGGTCCGACTCAATCGAAGCCCCCGCCGTACTAAAACGCCAAGGAACATACTACATGTTCGGCTCGAAGCTCACAGGCTGGGACCCGAACGACAACGTCTACAGCACGGCGACCTCCCTCTCGGGGCCCTGGTCCGCATGGAAGACCTTCGCGGACGCCGGCTCGAACACATACTCCTCGCAGACGAACTTCATCCTGCCCTTCGGCAACGACGCCATCTACCTCGGCGACCGCTGGGTCTCGACTAACCTCATGCGCAGCACGTATGTCTGGCTCCCGCTCACGTTCTCCGGGACCAACACGGTCTCGATGAAGAACTACGTCAACTGGACGCCGAATGCAGGGGCTGGGACTTGGGCCGCGGGGCCCAGCGAGACGACGCCCGAGGCTGAGGCTGCGACGATTGCTAATGGCGCGCGCACTTTGTCGTGCTCCGGGTGCAGTGGGGGTACGAGCGTGGGATATATTGGCGGGAGCGACGCGGGCTCGGTGACTTTTAATGGTGTTAGTAGCAATGCGGCCACGCGAAGCTCTATTCGTCTGAAGTACTTGAATGGGGATAGTACGCAGAGATATGCTACTGTTACGGTTAATGGCGCGAGCCAGAAGATTGCGTTCTTGCCTACGGCGGGAGGAACTCCGGGTACGAGTGTGCTGAATGTGGATTTGAAGAGCGGCGCGAGTAATACGGTTGTTGTTACTACGACTGATGGCACTTGGGGACCGGATATGGACCGTATTATGGTGCCGAGTAACTAGATGAAGATAGGGGTTGTTGTGGCGGAATTGGAAGTAAATATATAGTCTGGTAGCAACGGTATACGTGTAGGTAAAACAGTGCCGGCGCCGGGTTAAAACCTCCTATAGGTACTATCGGGCCGTATACACTCCTATTTCGCGTCTTCTATTTTTTGTATGGGTGCTGTTGCTTAGGGCGTTAAGTTACTCGTTCCTTCTTCCAGGTTGCGTGTACACGTGCTTTCGAAGGGTAGCTGCCCCTTTTTGCTGCGTGCGCGCACTGCTCTAACTCCCGCACAATTGCGCAGCTAGCCCACCATTTTTACCCTTTCTTTTACCATTTTTCTGCTTATATTCTGCTAAACCATTCTCTTATGGCTGCTTCGCAGCAGACCTGTTCGACCAAGCGGTCTACTGCCCCTAATACCAATGCAGTTTTGTTGCAAATACTAGAAGTAAATTATATTTTGAGGTGAAACCCATTGTTAAAGAAATTCTTGCTTCGACTTGGTGCCAATATTGCAGTACGATGCAATAGATCACCAAGCTTCCTTTCCTAATTGTTCATTGTATAAATCTAGAATCGATGAACTGTTATCACTACTACGGAGATTGATAAAAGCACAATGATCGTAACTCGTGTTGAAGCAACTTATCATATAAGGTATATACTTATTCCAAGAATGCCCCCATAACTTATAAGCAAATTACAACGCCCAAGGCATCAACGAGCACATATTCAAAAATATTCAGGCGGAACAGACTCTTAGAAGTTCACCAAATAACGGCAGTAATTCCGAACCCAGGACTGAACCACTTGAATCAAACGCCCATCGTCGAAGCGGTAAATCCGTCAAGGAACCATGACATAAGAGAAAAGTGAAAGAAATTTGAGGAGCTCGCGAGCTAGTCCAACTACGGTCTAGCCAATGAGCACCAGGACATGGATATGCGGGGAAAAGCTTCTCCACAGTCCCCTCATCCCCTTGTCCTACCTCAATTGGAATTTCTCTGAGCCAATTACAGATGATAGCCAAGAAGAGTTGCGGGGTAAGCTATGCAGAAACGGGACAAGTGAATCTTTCAACCCCAGAAATTCCCCCTCAGTCTAGCAAGGGCAGCTGCCAGGCTTCAGTGCAGATGAACGAATCTTGGAAATTCTTTCAGACCTTTCATCCAACGGCGGCAGGGGCCCAGAAACGGCCCCGCGAGAAGGACCGCGATAGTGCCGGTATGACATGCGCCTCAGACCGCATTTGTCTAGACGAACCTCGGCCAGCAAGCTCTGTGAGTGCTCCGCCTTTAGAAGCTTTCATCGAAACAAACCAAACGCTTTCACGTGGTTGAGATTCATATCGAGCAGCGGCCAGACCAGGCGGATCTATGGATCAATATTTTAAATCCAGCCAGCCGGTTCGCCCGTTGTATCATGTCTAAGAAACCAAAAGGTACCAGTGCTAAGATCCGTCCGTACCCGGGGACCAACCCGGGGATACCCAGGTTGAGCTTCGGTCTTTGCCAAGACCACCGAACGTCTGCAGCTAGAATTCGCCTCGGTTCGAAAAAAGTAGGAGGAAAAGTCTTAGGTAATAACACGAGAAGGAGCAGCAGCAGCAGCGACAGCAACTGCATCATCAATGCTTCAATCTCTCCAATGAAGACAACAAAAACAAATTCATTGTAGCTTGGTGAAGTAGGAGTGCAGCCAGAAAGACCGAAGTAAATGCGACCTACTTACATCATACACAGCATTGGGGAAAAAAACAAAGATCGCCAGCGAACGCCATGCGGGGTTCGTTCGTTCGCGCCATACGCACAGTATTGGAAGAGAGCTCACCATCATCGACAGGGACCCGAGAAGACGGTGACGCTAGTGGCTGAAGGATTCAATTGCTGTAGGCAGGTAATCTAGTCTTTGACGAAGTATCTCGACTAGGTAGGTCAGTAAGTAAGTATAAATAAGTAACGAAGAGCTCTCCCCATCGCGCGCGGACCTCACAGACAAGCCGTCCACCTGCGTGCTGGGTATACTCTTACCCAGGGACTAAGCTGTACATCTGGTTCGCACACAAGAACACATACCGGCATAGTGTTCGTGCACTCTAGCACAAATGGCGAGCCTCCTATTCATGGCCGTGGCCGTTTCGGCCGCTGCCCTCGCCGGTAGAGACTATCCCGCCGATCCTCTGTCTGCGTGTCCCGGCTATGCGGCGTCGCATGTGAAGACTACGGATTCTGGTCTGACGGCAACGTTGACTCTTGCGGGCGAAGGGTGTAATGTGTACGGCACCGACTTAAAAGATTTGGTCTTAGAGGTTTCGTACGAGACCGGTTAGTAGATTACGCTCCCCAATAATGTTATCTACTGTACAAGCAGCCGACTTACACCAAACCAGACTCTCGCCTCCACGTCAAAATCCAAGATGCCGCCAACGACGTATACCAAGTCCCGGAATCCTTCTTCCCACGCCCAAAAAGCGACAAGGGCAGCAGCGCTCGGAAATCCGCCCTGAAATTCGACTACGTGAAAAAACCCTTCAGCTTCACGGTCTCCCGCACGGATTCCCACGAAGTGCTCTTCGACACCTCTGCCGCTCCCCTCGTCTTCGAATCCCAATACCTGCGCCTGCGGACCAAACTCCCCGAAGACCCAATCCTGTACGGTCTGGGCGAGCACTCGGATCCATTCAAGCTGAACACGACGGACTACATCCGCACGCTGTGGTCCCAGGACGCGTATAGTGTCCCGGGGGGCAGTAACCTGTACGGGAACCACCCGGTATACTACGAGCTCCGCCCGGCTACGGGACACGCGCACGGGGTGTTTTTCCTGAACTCGAATGGCATGGACATCAAGATCGACAACACGCCGCAGGAGGGGCAGTATTTAGAATATAACACGCTGGGCGGCGTGTTGGACTTCTACTTCGTCGCCGGCCCGACGCTGGTCGACGTCGCGCGCCAGTATGCCGGTGTCGTGGGCCTGCCGGCCGAGATGCCGTATTGGGGTTTAGGATTCCATAATTGCCGATATGGATATCAGGATGCGTATGAGGTTGCGGAAGTTGTGTATAATTATTCCCAGGCTGAGATCCCGCTCGAGACGATGTGGACGGATATTGATTATATGTACCGACGACGGACTTTCAGTTTGGACCCCGAGAGATTCTCTCTTACTATGATGCGAGATCTCGTCTCCGTAAGTGTTTTATGCTGTTCTTAAGATTGAAAGTATGCTATTTCGCAACACCATATCCGCTAACATTATCATTCTAGTACCTCCACGGCCACGACCAACACTACGTGATGATGGTCGACCCGGACATCGCCTACCAAGATTTCCCGGGCAGCTTGAACCGCGGAATCGAAGACAACGTCTTCCTGCTGCGCCAGAACGGCTCGGTATGGAAGGGCGTCGTGTGGCCCGGCGTCGTGGCTTTCCCCGACTGGTTCGCCGCCAACATCACCAAATTCTGGACTAACGAATTCGCCATATTCTTCGACAAGGACACGGGCGTCGACATTGACGCTCTCTGGATCGATCTCAACGAACCCTCCAATTTCCCCTGCTACTTCCCCTGCGCCAACCCCGACCAAGTCGCCATCGGCTTCACTCCCGAACCACCACCGGTCCGCACCCCACCGCGCCCTCTCCCCGGCTTCCCCTGCGAATTCCAGCCCGAAGGGTGCGGTGCAGAGACGCGCTCTGTAGAACTCATCCGTGACAGCAAGCCCGCTGACTTCTTCCCGCACCTGACCCTCGCAGCGGACGCAGGAGCTCAGGGACAGCAGAAAGGCCTTCCGGGCCGAGACTTGCTGTACCCTAAATACGCGATCCACAACAAAGCCGCATATATGGACAGCTGGAACGCAGCCGAGGGGGGGATATCCAACAAGACGGTGAACACGGACGTGGTGCACCAGAACGGGCTAGCCGAGTACGACGTGCACAACCTCTTCGGGAGCATGATGTCAGAGACATCCTACGACGCCATGCTGGCCCGGCGTCCCACCGACCGGCCCATGATCATCACGCGGTCGACGTTCAGCGGCGCCGGGAAGAAAGTCGGGCACTGGCTAGGCGACAACCTGTCGGACTGGGACCACTACCGGCTGGCGGTGCGCAGCATGATGGCCTTCGTGGCCGTGTACCAAGTGCCCATGGCGGGGACGGACGTATGCGGTTTCGGGAGTAATACGACGGAACAACTATGCGCGCGCTGGGCCGCGCTCGGCGCCTTCGCGACTTTCTACCGCGTGCACAACGAGCTGGGGAACATCCCCCAGGAGTTGTACCGGTGGCCGGCGACGACGGCGTCCGGGCAGAAGAACATCGCCACTAGGTATCGCCTGCTCGATTACTTGTACACGGCCATGCATAGGCAGAGCGTGGACGGCACACCCGCCATCAACCCCATGGTCTTCCTGTACCCCGAGGACAAGAACACCGCTGCGCTGGACTTGCAGTATTTCTTCGGCCAAGGCCTGCTCGTGGCCCCTGTGACGGAAGAAAACGCCACTAGCGTTGATGTTTATCTGCCCGACGACGTCTTCTACGACTGGTACACGCACGCGCGCGTCCAGGGCACTGGGAAGGACATCACGGTGAATGACCAGGACTGGACGGACATCCCGCTATTCCTGCGCGGCGGGGTGATTTTCCCCGTGCGCGCCAACAGCGCCATGACGACCACGGCGCTGAGGCAGCAACCGTTCGAGCTGATTGTCGCCATCGGAGGCGATGGTACTGCTTCCGGGGAGCTGTACCTCGACGACGGCATCAGCGTCACGCAGCCGGCGCACCGGGTCTCCGACATCAGCTTCAAATATGCGCGCGGCCGCTTGGATATCTCCGGGTCTTTCGGCTACACGACCGACGTGCGGCTTTCCAAGGTTACTTTCCTGGGTCTGCGTGGTGGTGGTAAGCCGCATGGAGGTAAGGGCAAGTGTAAGCGGGGTGTAAAGTCGTTTACTATTGCTGGTCGCACGGTGGAAGCTACTGCGGATGTTGATGACGGCGATAAAGATGTCGTCACTGTTGAGGTGAATCAGGACTTGACGAAGGCGTTCACTATCGAGGTGAATGATGCGTAGGTAAATGGTGGCGGATTTATGTATACTGTGCCGGCTTAGCTGTACATACATAGAAGCCAGGTTGAGCTGAAAAACAAATAAATAATTGCTGTACACTAGAACGTGCAAGTTGACCGGGGCATAAGAAGCTTGTATTTTAGTGTGTCTGTGTTTCTGTCTCCGCGTACTCCTGAATTTTCGGTACGGCCGATACAGCCATGACTTTAAGTGCTGTCCCTAACGCGAAATTTACTATGATGGAGATAAGAGCCCATTAAATCTCTAAGGAGCAACACGAATGCCATGGATATAGAATGCCTACAGGCAGGGGAAAGTTCAACATGTGAGACAGAGATCCTACTAGGTAGATAAGTGGCATCACAGTAATTGGAGAGAGTGCGAAGGGGAACAAGGGTACAAGTGATAGCAGGCGCATATTTCCATATTACTATTCGGGCTGCGTGAGATAGTGATCATAAATTCCGTGACATTGCTCGTCATTGCTTAAAGAGATCGTATCATGCGCTTGCTAGTCACACATTGTGTTGGTCTTGTACGAGAATCCGGGGTATCCAATCATAGTTCGAAAAAAGACTAGATCTTCTAGGCGGAAGAAGAGTCTTCGATGGATGATATGTATGTACACAGATCTAAGGAAGGGTATTGTGGCGCTGTTCAACACATCTCGCCTGTTGTGATCTTAGGCTTATTCAGCCAGCAAATCGTCTATTGGGTGTTCATCCCCAGCACTCGGAAAGTGCTCACAGGTTGAGATGTGATCAAGTTGGCACTTGTTCACTATCCGAATAGTTCGATAATCGAGGGCTACAACTCGGCCATCGTGCTCTGATGGTCGTGGTACACTATAGCCACAGTTTCGGGGTAGTTGAAAATGCACCGCTCCCGTAGGACAGATCCCTTTGGCAAACAGCAATTCGGGCTGCCCATCTGTACGCTCTCATAGGAACTTCTACATTCATGAGGCGTAGCAAACACCATCTTTCAGGTCGCCTTACAGCTGTAGATTGGTTGCAGGAGCTCGGCTTGGTCCGCCGCGAAGATGAGCGGCCGAGTTCTTGAACAGGCTCTGCCATATGAAAGCCTCGCTGAGGAGAAGCTCGATATCCTTCTCAGTCCAGTTCTTAGTGGGTAAAGCCTGTAGAAACATCATAATCTCCTGAAAATCCATCTTAACTAGCTTGGATGACCATTTCACTAAAAAAGCAGCACAAACGTATAAATGGAACTCGGAAAAGCCTTGCTCTTCGGCCTATCATCCGTTAGAGCTAAGCATATGGAGGGAGAGGGAGCCGGGAGGCACTTACCAGATATGTATCCCACATTCGAATCGTGTTGCGGACGCTGATCTCCCGCATGAGGAGGCAGTTCATCCAACGGAAACTAAACTGAATGAACTCGACATGCTCGCTCTCCAGATGTTTCGCAAGTCCCTCATCAATTCTAGCGGTAAGATCTCGAAGGGAGGCCACCTGCCTTTGTATTCCGGGCTGTGCGACGATGTAATGGTCCTGAATACCGTCTAGGAGTTTGGTTAAACACCAGTACGAGTCCGCCTCGACTGCGTCTAGCACAACCTTCGGCAATTGACCAGGGTCCATGCCGCTCTCGATATTGTTATCGGTTATATAACTGCCCAAGAACACCTGCCAAAATGGCGTGACTAGGTCATTGATGCCTTGCACGTAACCGCTCGCCGGGTGTCGGATGGCCCATAGGTATAAGATCCGTTCTAGTGACCTCTGGGTCGCTTCGTAGCTGTAAAGCTCGATGTGTGGGTTCGTCCTAGGGACGTCGATGCTGATCTGATGCCAGATGGCTTCGTCAAGGCCTCTTGAGCGGCCAGTTGAGTTCTGACCGGCACCCGTTCGTTCAAATGCTTGACGTACTCCATCCAGATATTCTTTACGCTTTCGTTCCAGTGTGGCAACTCGCCTTTCACTACTTGTCGGTAGGTAACTAAGTAATAACTGCCAGGTCATTGCGCGAACCTCTTCAGGTACCCCGCTCCACGCTAGAGCTCTAAGGTCCAGTAAAGGGATGGTGGTTGCTTGGAGAATCTTCTTGAATTTATTTATTTTTGTAACACGAGAATTAAGAGCGTCGATCTCCTTCGGAGTAGCATTAGCTGGAGTGGACGGATGATCTATGAGATGTAGGGCATTTGCGGGGTCTATGGGCAAGTTAGCAAGTCCACTATTGTACATAGATGAGAGACAGAGACGCGGAACCTTTTAGAATGTCTTTATATTGTGGCCTTAGTATTTTTCCCTCGCTCTTCTTCGGCATGGGGTATACGAGCGTGGGTCTTTCTATCGCTATGTCGGCACTATTCGAGTACCGTCGATTTGAAGGGTTGAGTGATGTATCTAAGGCTGGCTGGCTCTGGGAGGCCAGACCATTCTGTGCAGCGGCCTCTCTGCGGCGGGATCTTCTCTTCATATTCGATAGACTAGGCAGTCCAAAGTCGTCTCCGTCGTCATCATCGTATCCATATTCGTCGTCGGCTTCGGGATCCTCAACATTCCAATCGGAGTTGGTCGTTGACAGGAAATTGAAGTAGGATTTCAAGGGGGGAGAGGAAAGGGACGAGTTCGGTTTGCGCGATGTGGAGCCGCCGTCGCTTTGCCTCGCTTTGTGGGAAGAGGAAGAAGGGGGCGACTTGGATCGCGATGAGCCGGACACATTCCTGAGCTACGTATGAGTATAAGAGTTCGAATATAAACGCAGAAACCGTAGCGACTTGAAAGCCAGACGCATGCAGGTGTAGCATCACATACAGATTATCGAACTTGAGCATGTCGGCATGGGAATACGATGCGCCAACAACAAGATTCGGATCGCGGCCGGTTCGTTTCGGCGTTCCTTCTCGCGTGCCGCGCCAGAACGGCGACGAGGACCTGATAACGGGGGGAATTAGTTCCCTGGACAGAGTAGGCGCATGTGATATAGACTACACGACATGCGTTTGTGGTGGAGGGAAGCACGAGATCGGCTTCAACTCACTCGGATCGGTCTATTCTTGTCGAGAAGCCATGTCAATTAGCAGCCAGGTCGCAACCAAGACTAGACAATAACACCAGGGGAGAGAGTAGTGCGCGGGCTATGATTGTGCTAGGTGATCGAGAGTCGGTTGATGTCTCGTCGTCGACGCAAGTTGGATGACGATGCAAGTTGGATGTAGAATATTTGGGAAGTCTTACCAACCTGGACCATCTCCTGTCGCCGGTACGTCATTGTCAGTCCTCTACTCTTCTTCTAAGACGGCTCTGTGCGAGAATCGGAGATCGATGCATACCTGCTGCTGCTGTTGCTGCTGTGGCGGTTTCTTACCACCACTGCCCGAGGACGAGAACATGGTGGTAGAATTGGTGAGCAAGGCTACGAGGACATTCTCGGTTTGGATCAAAGGTGCAAATGCTTGGTAGGTATGATGGTTGGCAGATTAGTGAGCCGCCAGACAGATGTAGATGCAGATGTCGGCCTGTACCTGGCGGATTGGCCCTGCGAGCTAATGTGCCCCTCATGCATTTACCTTTACATATTCTAAGTGTATGCTAACCTATACAGGCATCTGGGCACCTACTGTATGTACCTAACATGGGGCATTATTTGTACGGAGTAACTCAAAGCCTAATAGCGACTCTGATACCGACCTCCCATGCAGAAATGCCACTGATTACCGACATCATGCACTTGAAACCCGTTAGCTAGGTAGATCGAGGTATCTCTTTCCACGAATATTACCATGTGCTGTAGGTCCCAATAGTTCTGCCAATAGGTACTCCGTCAGTAATTCGTTTCGATGTTAAGTGAATAGCCCGCGATGAACGGTAAAACCAGCAGTTTAGGTTGTAAGCTATTATTATTAACTAGCTTGAAAAAGTAAGAAGGCACTGAACCGTAACCTACATATTTAAGAAGTCGCGGCCACGCCATGTACCTAGATAGGTACCGTATGGAGTACGAAGTACCTCGTACCTACTCCGATAACGTTATCGTCGTTCTTGCCAGCCGGACCCACAGCCGCAGGCGCGACTCGAGTTTAATTCCCATTGGCTCAAGTTCGACTGCTTGCTCATCCTCCTAGGTCCATCAAACCATTACCTCAGCACAACCTTCTCCAGAAAGCTACAATTTCTGCCTTCAATCACTTCTTTCCGTCTTCATCATTCACCGCACCGGCGACATTTCGTCAGTTGGCTTTTCGCTCCATTCTCTATTCATAGTTCATAATTTGACATTCATCATAACCCCCATATACGCACGGCTCTAGTCTCCTCTACGCGCGTGACTTGGGTTGCGGCCCTATACGATCCCTCTCGAATCCAGTGCATAGCTAAGGAACCGTCGCTTAGCCCTTGATCATGGCGGACCCCGAGAATTTCGAAGACGATTTGTTCGCCGATCTGTTAGTTCTTCCGCCGTCATAGCGCTCTCGTCCTTCCCGCCCCCGACCGTGTTGCATCCCTTGGGCCCTGCAATCGTCTACGATCTTATAGCGACCTTGGCACATTGGCTAACATTGTTCCAGTTACGATGATAACGATGCGTCAGCTCCCACTGCGCCCGTTCCTGTAGCTGCGCCCGCACCTGCTGTGGCTCCGGCTGCAGCACAGACACCAGTCTCGATTTCAATCCCTGTACCTCTACCGGAGCAGATAGCAGCGCCTCAGGTTGAGCATGTGGCCGATGAGGCAGTTCATGGTACTACAGAGAATGGCTATGGAGATGATTACCACGAAGAAGCATACGATGATGAAGACGATGTGGATTTCGATCTTGGAAATGGCCCAGCAACCACTGCTATTGCCCCGTCGACAAAGCTAGAAGAGTCTCCGGGACCTGTGTTCCACACCACGCGTGGTCCGAGCGCAAAAGAAGATGGGTAAGTGATTTCCTTAGTATGTACATTCGTATTCTGTGTTTGTTGTCCGTTGGCGCGGTCGACCAGGTAAGATCCGTCGGTATCACATCGGACCCAGTCCGTGTCGGAAGGGCTAGGCAGTAATTTCCTGGCGAGTGAGTCGGTCTTGTTGCCAAGGAGAGGATGGTCCAATATCCTAGATCACGCTGGAGATAGCACTGGGCTTCATGTTGAAGGACATTCTGCACATTACCCAGCTAGCACCAAGCAGAGGCTGTCGAGGTTTGGAGTTCGGCCAGATCGGCCGTTGTTCGAATATGAGCCAAGGAACATCACCAGGGTCTAGCTCAAGGTGCTACGCAAAAGACAAGAAAGAAAGGGATAAGTGGCGGAATGGTTCACACTGCTACATGAAAAACCCAGACGATTTGATACGACGATAGTCTGTGCGAGAGCACTACTACCTTTTATAGCCATTCGTCAAGATAGGCTCATAGAGCTCGACGACAAGGAACACCACTCTGAAGCTGTAACAAGAAGACTGGCAGCGAATAGCGCTCGGGTTAGATGACCTAGCTTGACGATAGCAAAAGACCAGAGCAAAAATCGACAATCATTTCGGCTATCCTTCGCTGTTCCCCATGTCCACTTGAGCAATGGTACTGTGGTTCGACCAGCAGGATAGGGCTATCTGGTTCATGTGCTCACACACATACACATACACCAATGAACTGCACAAGATCAAGTTTACCTACATCTTGCACACTGCCACCACCATTCGTCATTTCTAGCGGCTGAGTCCATCTGAGGAGACATCGGAGCCTTGGGGCTAAGATGGTCACCGGTCGCCTCTGTATCCAAATCGGCGTCGGCAACAAAGCAGCACAACTCGTAACAATATGGGAGCGCTCATCTATGAAGAAAAATATTCGCATCTCGTGGCTGAGCGCGTAGATGATACTAACGCGAGGTCCATCTAGATATGGACTTATACTTGATCGTATTTGCCAGCCTAGACCACCAAACGCCCCTTGTTCCTATACCCTGCTGCGCTTTCATGCTCGAGTGGACTTGTAGAGTAGACTAACGGAGACTTCCTACAGAAAGATGTTTATCGGCGGATTGAACTGGGAGACAACCGATCGTAAGGAACTGCCCATCAGCCCTAGTTCTCGCCTGGATACCGAGCTAACCTTCGTAACCATGTAGACTCCCTCCGTGAGTACTTTTCACAGTTTGGTGAAGTTACTGAATGTACCGTTATGAGAGATGGTGCAACAGGAAGATCTCGCGGGTTCGGCTTCCTCACTTTCAAAGATCCGAAAACCGTGAACATTGTCATGGTCAAGGAGCACTTCCTGGACGGAAAATTGGTAGGTAATAGCCACAAGCAGGACGCATACATGCTAACAGCCGAATAGATCGATCCGAAACGTGCCATACCTCGGGATGAGCAAGAAAAGACGTCCAAGATATTTGTTGGCGGCGTCAGCCAGGATACGACGGAAAACGAATTCAAGGATTATTTTGCCCAGTTTGGGCGTGTTGTGGACGCCACCCTTATGATGGACAAGGATACCGGACGGCCTCGTGGGTTTGGATTTGTCACTTTTGAAAACGAAGTTGGTGTGGAAGCGTGTTTGAGCACACATCTGGAAATCCACGGCAAGGCTATAGAGGTCAAAAAGGCACAGCCGAGGGGAAACATGCGGGAAGAGGAAGAAGCCTCTAGACGCGGCAAATTCAAAAAAGGCATGGACGACCAAGGTGGCAACCAGAATCAGATGGGCAACCAGATGAACCAAGGAGGCATGACGCCACAGATCATGGCCCAGTACATGCAAAGAATGCAGCAGTATATGGCTATGATGCAGCAACAGGCAGCGATGAACCGAGGCATGGGAATGAATCCTGCTATGATGCAAATGATGCAGATGCAACAGATGCAGCAAATGCAGCAACAGATGGCCCAGGGCGGAGGCGGTGCCAATGCACAGAATATCGCAGCAATGAACCAAGCCATGATGCAACAAATGCAAAACCAGATGATGGGCAACTCAGGTTCAGGCCAAGGCCAGGGCCAAGGCAATGACGAGCAAAATTACAACGAGTACAACAACAACCAAGGGTTCAACCAACGTGGCGGCGGTGGCAGACGTGGCGGACGAGGTGGATATAATCAGGGTTATGGCAATATGGGCGGTGGTAATGGCGGTGGTGGTGGCGGCGGTAGCGGTGGTGATCCAACGTCCTGGGAGGGGATGTATGACGACGTCCCCCAACCGAATTTCAACCAGGGAGGCGGACGCGGTGGCTTTCATCGCAACCGAGGTGCCTACCAGAACCAGGCACCTGTGGACCCCAACCACGCGCCTCCGGCCAACGCCCCTACAGGACCCAAGAATGCGGGCAAACCTGGTGCTAATTACCGGGGCGGTGGCCGAGGCGGCAACCGTGGATTCCACCCTTATGGCCGCTAATTGCACGGCCGACTCGTCTGTGGCGCTACATAATACTGGCATATTCGACGACTGTCACGTTCGACGACTGGGCCTCGTTTTCCCTGTTGCCGATATCATATACACACAGAGTTGCCAGATAACATCTGGCGCAAAGTTGCCGGCGTTCTTCGTTTCATACGGCCATGATACCTTCATGGACAAGGGAGATAACAAAAACGACGATATCACCCTTGTTCATCTGCTGTATTTATAAACTTGCTTTTTCAAGGTCACATGCATTCCACGGGCCGGTGTGCCCACTCAATACGTTACGTTATGCCGCTCTCGTTTTTTTCTATCAAAAAGGGGGAGAAGAAAACTAAAAGACGGATCGAGACGACAGACAGACAGCACATGCACACGCATATATGACGAAGGCCGCTTTCACAAACCAAAATACACAACAATAAGGAACAGGGCCTTCGATCATCTGTCTATCCGTGGCATTAGGAGGTAATTTCTGCTTCGTGGTTGAATCTTCCTTTCGTGTGAAAAAAGTGCGTGCCGGCGGGCAGATGATTGGGTTAATGTCGTTACCCTTAGATTAGGTAGCTTAGACATAACCCTGTGGTACTTTGAGTCATAACGAAGATTCGGTTGCATATGTAGTAGGTCGTTGGCCCTGGGACTTAATCGATTAATAATCCAAGCACGATGATCAACGCCTAGGTTAGCTAGTTGCTTTTGCTTGATATGTTGTGGCTACTGTATTTTGACCTGTATTGTAGATAGTAATTAGGGAGGTACTTGCGCCAGATCTCACCCGGGTTTATATCAGCCTTATAACAAGGAGAGAAAACGAAGTAGATGAAATATAGTGCTAACCCGCCAGGACACACATAATTCGAGGGAGTTGAGCAGACCCTCACAATAAATCGGAGAAATTTTTAAGGCAAGCCAATGTAGAACGTATTCAAATAATTCAGATTGCTCTAGCTATTTGACTTGAGGACGATCCAATCTACCTACCTACCTATCGCTATGCTATGAAGACCGATGCCAACACCAATGCCTGCCCACCTACCTGCCTCCTACCCCGATGCCGCATGCCCTATACCCTCCCTACCTGATGCATACCTACCTCATATACTCTCGACAGCAACAAGTACTTCCCGTACCCCCCAGACCTCCATTTTCGTTTTCGCATTTGTTTCAGTGTTTTTTGGTATTGGTGGTCCATCACTTCCGATACAACTTCGTAAACCCCTCCTCAGGCGGCTGCAGCCAATTGCGCCCGTCGTAGGCAGCGCTACCATCGCCCTCGATGACGTGGAAGGTGTATATGATGCGGCCCTTCTGGCTCGTATTGCGCTCGCTCTTGTGCAGCAGGTTCCCGTGGATCAGGACCAGCGAGCCGGCCTTGACTTCTCCGAGGACGTAGTCGTCCGGGCCGCCGTTGTTGTCCTTCTTCTTGCCATCGACCTCGCCGTACGCGTCGCCGAGGGGGAATTGATGGCTCGTGTTGGTGACGAACTCGGTCCCGCCACCACCACCAGTCTTACGTACGAAGCGCTCGCGAACAGGCGCCCAGCGGTGGCTCCCGGGCAGGAAGCTGAGGCATCCGTTCTCGGCGGTGGCGTCTTCCAGCGCGTACCAGAAGCCGACGGCGCTAGGAGGGTCCGTGTACAGGAAGACGGAGTCCTGGTGCGGGGGCACGGCGCCGCCGATCTCGGGCTGCTTGCAGATGACCATGGACTGCAAGCACCTCGGGTCCCGGAAGCCGAGGGCGCGCGCCACGGCCGCGGGGTGCGACTCGAGGTGGCCGACGGCCACGCTGCCGGTAGACGTCGCCGCGCCCTGTAGGTCCGGGTTGAGTGTCGGGTCTAAGAGGGCTGCGAAGGGGGCCGACTTCATGTGTAGCCCGTGCCCGATCTTGTTGATGGCTTGCGCTTTGGGCTTGAGGAGGGTCCCGTCCGTGGGGGAGAAGGCGTCCTCTTCGAAGAAGAACCGGATCTGGTCACCCGACGTCAGGAAGTACTCGTCCCCTACGTGCGCCGACTTCTCGCCCGTGCTGAACCGCGTCAGCGGGTGTTCGGCTAGAGGGAAGTCCTCTAGCAGCTGGTGCGTCTCCGCTAGTAGAGCTTGCACTGTTGTTGGGGGCAGCGCGTTGGGGATAATCAGGTAGCCGTCGCGCTCGAACTGCGCGACCTGCGCCGTTGTGAGGCCGCCTGTGGATGCTGGCTCCGAGGACATGTTGGGTGCGACTGAGCAAGGTGTTTTAGGAAGTGGAAATATTATAGGTCTATATGAAAGACAAGGTTAATAGATGATCTAGGGCTAGGCTAGGATTATTGTAGGTGGATGCGAGCAATAGATGGTAGTGTACACTAATTAGAGAGTACAAAATGTTTTGGTGTAAAATGCACTAAACAGGATCGTGAGAGGCGGGCTGTGACGTCTGCCGTCGGTAGACGACGGGACCCTGATCGTTCGATGGTGGGGAATCACCACGTGCCGGCAAATTCCCAATGCAACTGCAGTGCCAGGTTAGCTTGATTTTAGGGGAGGCTGTGTCCTGCCTTGCAGTCGGCCTCCCCTTATTCGCTCTCCAAACGAGGGGCCTGCATGATGGCTGGTCGTGGCTTCGTTTCGGTATCGTTTGCGGTTTCGTTTGTGGCAATTGGAAGATGCTCAATTGCCAGCTGAGAGAAACCAACCTAATGCACTTCGCCTTGTTGAGTCTGTCTTTTGACCCTTCTTGTAGATATCTAAATCAATTCCATATTCAGCATCGCATTTCCACTTTCTTCTCTTTATACTACACAGAGTCGAGCGCGATTTGCTGCCAGTTAAGGGTGTTAAGAGCAGAGCAGAATTAGGGGCTACGTTCATGAAAAGTTCAGCCCAGCATACCCTTGAGGAGGAGGTGAGGTCGACTATAAATTTGCTTCCACCCATGGGATCTGCAGTGATCCATTGGCAACAGTGCGGCGTTAGAACCAAGCTTTTCCTTCCACAGCAAAATCCCCGGAATATTTTTAGAACCAACAAGTGCTAGCGATAGCTGGTGGCCAATTATATGCACTACGATTGCTGTTGGGAGGCGTTGTAAACTCCGTGATTATGCTCAACCAGAAACGTTTACGTTCACCGCAAAAAAAGGATCGATCCTACAAACAATACCAAGTTTTAAAACAATTACAGGGTCTTCATTGGAACATACCTACGATAACCACGTAGTGTAACTTAAGTAAGCCAGACGAAAAGGGTATCGTGTTCGAAGTCCACACGGGTAATACTTCGCTAATTTCTGACACCCTTGCACGTCAATGATTAGCGGCCCAGATATTGCATCACAACAGCACCTCGCACTCGCATAACCCACAGTTCTGCTCACAGCAGAGCCCTCCAAGCCCACGGCAGACCCATGGTGTCCACCCCCATATCGCACTCGTATACCAGGGCCTCGAGACGACTTATACCACCATTGGCTTAGCTACCCATTCCCACGCCTGGCTGTCATGTCAATCATTGATGAAAAGAGCTGTTAATTCCTCCCGCATTGGCGTAGACGAAATTGGTTTCTATATACCGCTCAGCTAGTGCGTATTAGAAACACTAGAACCGCAATATTATGTCATTCACAGACCCTGTCATGCTGCTCAGCCCTGCAGACCGTGTGTCGGCAGGGGAAAGGGTGAGGCGAGAAGATGAGATCTCTTGAGGATAAATGGCCTCGTTCCCCAGGAGCCAAGACGCCCAGCCATGACAAGCTTTGAGTTGCAGGAAGAATAACCTGATCTGAATCCTTTATCTACTAATATCTACCTATACCTATCTGCCATGGGTAAAATCTTCAATTCCACGTGTCCGCTGCCCAAAGATGAGATCGAAGGAGGTCCTGCCGAGCTGCCCATCGTGGGCAACCTCACCTTTCAGAATTTGCTCTTATACATAAGTTTAGCCTTCACTGGCATCACGCTGCTATCAAGTCTATCTATCGCCATCTCACATTTATGCTGTTACGTCCGGCCCCGCGAACAGCGCCAAATCATCCGCATCCTTTTCTACCCCGTCGTCCTCGCAGTCCTAAGTTCTCTGTCGATTCTGAGCTACTCCGCCTACCAGTATCTTTGGCCAGCTGAAGGCTTATATGAGCCCATCTCTCTCGCCGCCATATTCTTCCTATTTGTCGAGTTTGCTGCGCCGGATGCATCAACGCGGGAAGAATATTTCAATGAGTTGGAGGCAAAACGCCAGAAGAAAGGGGGTGATCGATTTGGGTTGAAGAAAGCTTGGACTATGGTCCCGGGCGGTAGCCTTCGATGGTTTCAAGTATGTTCATCATCTATTCCCCTTATTTAATGATAAATCAAGCTAACTTCAAAAGAGCAAATACGTTGCTCTGTACATCTACTTCATCGCGACCATCGTCATTAAAATCGTGCAAGAAATCACGCAAGCTCTCGGGAGGTACTGCCAGTACTCTTTCTCTCCTGCTTTCGCTCATATTTGGGTAAGCACAAGCATTTACAACAAGCCCTTGCGCGACAATGTGCATTAACACTTACAGGTCATCGTCATCTCATATGTCGCGCTACCGATCGGAGTGCTCGCCATTCTCCAATTTTACCTTCGCATGAACACAGAGCCACATTTCAAGGCACGAAAGCCCACGTTGAAGATTCTGAGCTTCAAGGCAGTGATTCTTATCACCTTTGTGCAAGAGGTAAGCCGGTTCATATCTGTCCATATCCTTTCTAGCACGCACTAAGACTGCTATAGATCATCTTCGATATCCTCGTCAGCACCCAAGCCTTCAAAAATACCGAAACGATGAGAGTGAAAGATTGGTCAATTGGTCTACAAAGCCTACTCGTTTGCATAGAGCAATCTCTCGTCGCTATCTGGTTCCAATGGTCCTTCTCCGTGAAAGAATACCGCCAATTCCACCGCGAATCGCCCGACAAGAAGATGAACATCTTCCGCGCAGCGCTTGACGCGCTCAACTGCACAGACATCTTCGCCGGAGCCATCTACGCCATCCGGCTCTTAGTGTCCGGCGTCGGCCCCCGCGGCAACGGCAGCTGGAAGTCTAAAGACGAGGATTCGTACGAGCCCATGAAGGCGCCGTCGGACGTGCATCTGCACGGCGTGACCGCCTACCACGGCCCCTCCGCCTCATCAGCATCAGATGATATGGAGAACTCGAATTTCCTCCGCCCCGATAATGCAGAGTATCAGGCCACCATGGGTTACGGATACAGCGCGCCCCCATATCCCCCACCAGGTCACTCGAGAACGCACAGTCCGAACGGCGGCTATGAGGGTGTTGAGCAGTATAGAGAGGTTTCGAACAATCCGTACCGAGGGAACAATAACCCGTATGGCGGGAATGGCTACCCGGATCCGTCGCAGACTGATGATCGGGCGCCTCAGGTGCCGGCGAGCAGTTTGGGACGGCCTCAGGATCATGATCAGTACTACAACAACTCGAGATCTTGAGGCGATTTCGAAAGAACATCTCATTCACAACGAGACAGCGAGCATCCTTAGACGCCGGCTCGCAATAGCATAAGCGAATGAAACCTTCATACCGGGTACTCTCACTTATATAAAATTCATCATGTTATCTATAATGTATTTGTTAGGTTTTTGGGTTTCTAGCATACGGTACTTACAGCGTTGTATATATAGATAGCATTTATATTCTATTGAGCATCTACTTTCGTCTAACTGAGCTGTACGTTGTGACTTGCTGAGCGATAAAATTTTATGAAGACGACTAGGTGAAACTCAATAACTCTCTCTCAGGCTTTACCTATGGTCTTAAGATCTACATAGAAGCCAATAACATTATCCCTTAATTTTATTCAAAGAGAAAAAGCTTTTATCCTTTTGCTTGTTATCTAGATCACTACGAAGAAAGTCCATGTTATTTCCTGGCCATCAGCATTTCTGCCTACACTTATACAGCGTTTCGGAGATACGCTAAGCCTAGGTAGGTAGCCTAGAAGAGGGGCACGATACCTAAGGGAATAGAGGGGTATCATGTGCGCCTAAAGCTACCCGACCTGGGGAGCTACAGCTTGCCGAGCGACGTCAACCTACAACAGACAGGGTAGCTGTCGTTGCCAAATTGGTTAAGGGGCGAAGCGCCATCGAGGTTTTTATGATTCTGATTTTACACGCCTTGTAGGACATATACATCGACCAAACCCGGCAGTTTCACCGATATTGGATTCTGTATCACGACTTTAAAAATAAAGCCCTTAACCATCGAGCGACTTCGCCTTAATCCGCTAATATGAGCGGAGAAGAACCCGTGTTGTACGACGAGCGGATCTGGCTCGATGGATGCTGGGACTTTTTCCACCACGGCCATGCCGGCGCCATGCTGCAGGCGCGGCAGCTTGGCGACGAGCTCTACGTCGGCGTGCACTCGGACGAGGAGATTCTAAAGCACAAGGGCCCGTCGGTCATGAATTCAGACGAACGGTACGCGGCCTACTCCACCCAGTACCTTATATAATCCATCACATGTAAATCTTGCACCTGAAACCATAGCCAGCTAACATCACCACCATAAGTCTCGCGGCAGTGGATGCCTGCCGCTGGGTAACAAAGTCCGTGCCGGACGCCCCGTACGTGACGGAGCTGCCGTTCATCGGCAAGTATAACTGCCGGTACGTGGTGCACGGCGACGACATCACGTCGGACAGCAACGGGGAGGACTGCTACCGCTTCGTGAAGCAGGCCGGCCGCTTCAAGGTCGTCAAGCGGACGCCGAGCATCTCCACGACCGACCTGGTCGGGCGCATGCTGCTGTGCACTAAGACGCACTTCATCACCTCGCTGGAGAAGACGCTTACCGGACTGGAGGGGCACGGCACCGAGCAGGATAGGAAGGCCGAAGGCGAGGCCATGATGACGCGTATCCGCCAGTATTCCACCGATGAAGGCGGTAGGGACCCGGGTGTTGATGTTTTTTTCTGGGGCGCATCTGATGCCGCGAAGGCTGAAGATTCGAAAGAGGAAACAGGCACTTTCCGGCAGCTGCTGAAAGGGAAAGGCGTCAGGCCGGGGCAGAGAGTCGTGTACGTCGACGGCGGGTTTGATCTCTTTTCTAGCGGACACATCGAGTTTCTGCGCCAGGTGATCTTGGCGGAAGAAGAGCTGGCGAAGAAGGAGGGGTGGTATTCGAAGCAGGCCGTGGACGAACGTGTGGGGAAAGGCGCCGACTACGGGCCGGTCTTCGTGGTGGCTGGCGTGCATGATGATCGGGTCATCAACCACTGGAAGGGCATCAATTATCCCATCATGAATATCTACGAGCGCGGGCTCTGCGTGCTTCAGTGCCGGGTAAGTACTACACTACTACTTACAGCTCTACTTACCTCCATCTGTCTATCCGAACCCAACACCAGCTTCCAGTACTAGTCGACCAACCAACTAATCAATGAAATAACTAACAATACGTGCCCTTAGTACGTAAACGCAGTAATCTTCGGCGCGCCCTTCACGCCGACCAAATCCTACCTAACGGCCCTTCCCTGGGGGACTCCAGACGCCGTATACCACGGCCCGACAGCATTCATCCCGCTCTCCTACGACCCGTACACAGCGGTCAAGGAGATGCGGCTTTTCCGCGAGATCCCGGTGCACAAGTTTCAGGACGTCAACGCCGGGACCATCGTCCAGCGCATCCTCAAGAGCCGCGACCTGTACGAGGAGCGCCAGCGCAAGAAGGGCGTCAAGGCTGTGGGTGAGGCGGCGCAGAAGGAGAGGGAAGTGCTGGAGGAGGAACAGAGGCGGAAGGAGGAGGAACGGGGGCTGGGTGTGAGCCGGTAGGTGTGAGGAGTTGGGTTTTGGGGAGTTGGGTACTAAGTTTGGACTTCGGCTTCTTGGCAGAGAGGGATAAGCACATGAGTGCCTTGTAAGGACAGATATGATGGCTGGTATAGGTATTTTGTCTTGATTGTATGTGAGAGCAGTGAGGCGACTTGGAGCTCAGTTACATACACATTCAGGTCTAGTCTGATGATATTTTGCAGGGTGTCTCGCCTACTCTTGAAGTATTGGAAAGCGTTCTTAGATGACCGCAATATCTTCACGTTCGGGATTGTAAGGTGGCTACCTGTACGTATTATAACGTTGCGGCCATCACGAGCCCATTGACAGTGCGTCGCGAGATTAATGATACCACAGGCCTGGCAGTCCTGAGTGGAGGGGACACATAATCAGGAACTATCAGCTCTGTCTAGACTCAAAGCATATACTCAAAGCCCCTTATCTAAGTGTACATAATTCCCAATAGACAGTAGGGGGACTGCGTGATACATATCATGGCCCTTGGGGGCTTGTTACTGCAACGCACTCCGCCTGCTTGATAACTATAGATAAAATACAGTCAATCAACTGATGAATTGACACAATATAATATCTGATTAGGTTGATATTTATTGAACAACGTGAGCCAAAAGGTAGACTTTCTACCTGAGTCCGACCCCTCTCTTCTGTCATCTCGTAATACCAATCTTAGTCAGACTTGTACCACATCCACGCAGAATCTGGAGCCGAATATGCATGGACCAAAATTTCCATAGTTAAAAGGGTGTCCAATAGGTTGATAGAGAAAAGGCGGAACGTAAGCGTCGTATTGCGACCTCGAGTTGGGAGTTATGTTAAGCGCAAACCCCTTGAAGGCGCTCACGAGAGCAACTTGCCTGGAGGCCTCACATTCTCCGCCAGTTGGATCCCCAAGCAATAGGTCCGGTGAAAATGTCGATACACAACTTAGCTCCTGTGAAATAAGGTGATATTCCACTTCGATCAATTTATCGATCAGACACTGTTCTCCGACTACAACTCTATACCTTCACTATTAGTAGCTTTCTTATCATCTAAGCTCTGATCACAAGAATTTCTGCTGTTCAAAAGTTCCTTGTCGCAGACCGTGATAGCTCAGCCTGAAGCACTATGACGCCTTCCTTTTACGGTAACTGATTACCAGAGTATACCTCGCGCGGAAGCCATGAGCAGAAGCTGGGATGCCAAGATAGCACATGCAACATTTCAACGACCAACAGAACGTCCAGATAAAACTAAAAGTACTAAATAAATAACTGACGTTCAGATGAGGATACAACTATTGATTTCATATGCATATAATTATATGGATCCTAGAACAAGATCGCGACGGATAAGTATACAAACTTGTTCTTGACAATATGGTCTGGTCAGTAGCCTGGTGCTCACAGAAAATAAGCTTAACTATATCGCAATCCTCGATCCCCTTGTTAGATAATTTAACGGATAAGATACTTAATTTTGATCGCCTTATTCCGTTCAACATATTCCTGCTTTTGTCCTATTATCCTAAAAAAGATTTGGTTGTGTAGTTGGCCTGAAAATTGATAGAGTTTATATGTCATACAAGCCATGTGCAGTCTTGTGTCACTCCGGCTCTTGCCAGCACAATACGCAATACGCCCCAGGATAATGCGGCTGGACCTTCGATCTTGCTCATCAAGGCTTGGCTCTGACTCAGAAGCACGATGACGGCAGCATGTTGATGCCGTACAACCGACTGGGCTCCAATTTCTTGACGCAATGCCCTAGCGAAGATGAAGCTAATGAAGAAAGCTCGTACATATCACTTGTATCAAATATTAAAGCGACTGAGAGTATAATAATCCTCCGTAGCTAATAGACGAACCGGCAGTGATGGCGTGATCGGAACCTGATGGTAGCATCAATGAGGGAAGAGCATTGACCAGATGGGCCAATCTGTTCAACTTGCGAAGGCCGGGGATGCTGGCAAACCCCCTGTCGACATTAACTACGGACAGTGCTTCTGGAACAGGTAAAGAAGGGTGTAGATCGTAGCACTGCAGGCACCAGCACAGTCATCTTCGAATTGGAGTAGGTAGGTACAGCAGGAGGGGGTGGAGTCTCAGCATGCATCATCACATTGCGTCTCGGACAAGCCTTTGACCAACAAGCTTCATTCAGATGGAAAGCTGATAGGTAGTCATGCTCAAAGAATGTAGAAACAAAGGAGATTAGGTGTTCATTCCCGAATAGCGCCGGGGCGGAGAAATACAGCATTCAAACAAGCCTAGCAATTGTTTCAGGCAGTTTAGAGCCCGTACGCGGCATAGCGCTGTTCATGAGGTTAGGTAATCAAAGAAACTGCTGAGCCGGGTAGCTGCAGGCAACTTAGACACTGAGCTGGACCGTGCGCCCTTCTGGAAGGCGCGAAGAAGCCTTGGAAACAGGTCGTCGGAGCTTAATATCGCTGGGGGTGCTGGGGAAAGTGACAGCTTGATCAGCCCCCACCACCTAGGTAGGTTAGCGCCACGGCTTCTCCAATAGCGTGCCGTCTCGGGACGCCCTGACCAAGCCAGTAGTGGCTCTGGCTCGCCCAGAAGCGGGATAGACATTGTAGAACCCCTCCTTCTTTAGGTAGGGACCTTCTGGTTCAACCGTTGTTCGTCACAGCTTTCTTCGCCACGGCACTACCTACGAGGTATCCTCTGGTAGGTAGCAAACTGCTGCTGCATGAGTTACAGCACCATACATATTACAATCCGCAATCTTCCCCTGGGAGCGATTGAAACAACTGCTTCCGTCTGTTTGGCTTTGGAGAAAATAGAGGTGTGTTCCTATTTCGGGTTCCTAGCCTCGCTCTATCGTGCTCAACCCGCCTCTTCTATTATTGCTGCCACCCCACAAACCCGTCGTCATCGCAGCTGGTTTATTACATAGCTGCATTGGTAGAGATACACTAGCTGGTACCTAGTGCGGTGCCTCGGTGGACTGATAAACCTTACCCAGTCTCCCCTTCTCTCACGGATTATTATTACCTGCCCACTGCCTCTGGTGTTCTCCGCCAGCATCAACAGTTTGCACACGTCACTCAGCTTCATAAGTGCCCTGCAGCCACGATCCCACAGCTGCATGGGATATTTTTCTCTTGCCTGCGACTACGACTTCCGTACCTCCCACGCTAGGACCCTGCGTGGAAACTAAGTTCCGAAACCTCCCCTTCCCTCTCGTAGCTGGAGCAGTGCAGTGTCACTTCCTATCACAACGAAGCAGACAACGCAACAACCTTGGAACCTCTTCGTCCATAGGAGGTAGGTGTTGTCTATTCGTAATTCTTCGACCCACCTCTCTCCCACTTCCACTGCATACGATATACAGTTCTTATCCGGGTCCTCTCTTTGTTCATTGATCCGCCCGACCACCTCCCTACCTCGCCGTATCTAGACTACCTACCTAGGTAGGTGGACTGCCTCTTCGTGCCTTGTCCGCACTCACCTCCTCAGCTTGCTCATAAAGGCTTGCCTCTTGCTTCTATTCCGCCTTCCTGCGTGACATCTGCGACGTGCAGCCAAGGGTCCTACTGTGCCTCTCACTCTCCTCGGCGAGCCAGATCCGCTCCGAGCCTCGCCTTGCCGACGGGCCCTGTCCCTATTCCGCTGCCTTCTCCCTCGCCAATTCCTTTCCTGTTACATTGCCCCCGTCCCGCGTACCTGGCCCTGGGCTAACCCGAGTGGGGCAAGCTACAATCACCGGTCTTGTTACCACTGAGGCTGTTAGTTCCTTCTACAGCATCGTAACCCTGTGCGCCTTAGCAAGGTACGCCAAGTTCTCTCTGCGGAAACCACTTATTTATATTTTTCTCTTGGTTGCTTCTTTGTGGTTCCGCTTGTCATTCACTCGGCTATATTACCATTCTGCATCACGCATCTGGATCCGAATTCTAGAGGCAGAACGTCGGGCAGCTGGTCGTGGTTCGGAATATTCATTTCTATAATTCTTTCACGAGCCTCTAACGCTATGATGTCACCTAACACTTACCAGAAGGAAATAGACAATCTCAACAGCCTCATTCGTCTCAAACAACCCGTCGATACTCTTCAATTCTGTGCCGATTATTTCCTCCGGCGTCTTGCTGAAGAACGTATTGCCTATCAGATACACAATTCATCGCAACCATCATATTCTCGGGGCGAAATGTCGGGGTCAACTTTCACAAGCCCCTTTGCGGCTAACTCGAACCCATTCGGCTCTGACGGGGCCAAGCTCCAGACAACAACACCGTCTGGGCCACTGCTGAACGTCGTAGAGGAAGATGAGAATGATGCCATTACATCGCCCACAACAGGTAGCTTTGGGAACGGCGGGTTCCGAACTCCCTTCGGTGGTGATAGTCCTTCAGATGGGCCCCCATCATCTGTGAGGACTCCGCCTAATCCAGATAGCTATCCGGCACAATACAACTTCGGTCGACGCACTTCGGTCTCGGCAGAGTCGTTGAAACCGGTGGCCGACGTCAATGACAATTGGTCTCCGCCCTCTTATCCTAAATCAACCGAGCAGCTCAAACGACTGCAAAAAGCCATTGAAGGAAATTTTCTATTTAGCCATCTCGATGATGAACAGACCGCTCAGATTCTTGGTGCCCTGCAAGAAAAGCCTATCCCGGCCAAAGATATCAAGGTATGCCGCATGATATACGAGTCAATATCTTCCCACATCACTAATAAGTTTCCAATTGGCAGGTCGTGACGCAAGGAGATGCCGGGGACTACTTCTACGTCGTAGAAAAAGGCTCTTTCGATGTGTATGTCAACGACAGCGGTGCTTTGCAGCCAGGGCCGGATGGCATGGGTACCAAGGTCGGCAGCGTTCAAGCTGGGGGATCTTTCGGTGAATTAGCTCTCATGTACAACGCCCCTCGGGCTGCTACCGTCGTCTCGGCAGAAGCCGCATGCACGCTATGGGCTCTGGATCGTGTAACATTTCGCCGTATCCTCATGGAGTCGACCTTCGCTCGCAGGCGACTATACGAAAAGTTCCTGGAGGAAGTCCCTCTTCTCTCTTCACTTACCCCATACGAACGGTCGAAGATTGCAGACGCCCTAGAAACTATCAAGTATCCTCCAGGAACCACTATCATCAAGCAGGGCGATATCGGACAATCGTTCTACCTGGTCGAGAGCGGAGAAGCTGATGCGTACAAAGATGGACAATCTGAGTCAGTCAAGCACTACCAGAAGGGTGATTTCTTTGGCGAGCTGGCGCTCTTGAATGACGCGCCACGGGCGGCTAGCGTGGTGAGCTCGAGCGAGATAAAGGTGGCGACGCTGGGCAAGAATGCCTTCGCGAGGTTGTTGGGTCCCGTCGAAGGGATCATGCGGCGGACGAGATATGTCGGAGTGGTCTCTGGTGTCGAGGATGTCGATCCGCTTCATGCACCCTAGCCTTGTAGTTCTTTATTCTTCTTGCGTACCTACTCTTAGACTTGTTGTGTGGTAGTTGGACCAAAGATTTGGGGCGGCAGGCACTGGTTGAATCACGACAGGACGATGCGGTTATGAGGCTTCGGTGGCGTTCTGTGGGATTGTCCTCTTTTTTTTCGTAAATGAATAAGAATATTTTTACCATTAACTATTGTCCTTGATACTGTAACAGAGATATTTTACTACTATTGTCCACTTTTCTTTTTGGACACATGTAGAAATATTAGTTTCCGTCCGAATAATTAAAGTGAATTAGTATCGTATATATCTTCAACGCCCTAGCAAATAAAGCCCAACTATGCCCATCAAAAAAGGCACAAGAGACAAGACTTGTTACCCCTAATATATGCTGTGGTCATTGTCTGATTGATCCGATATAACCCCATTTAACTCCTAGCGAATCTGAGCTCTCCTCAGCCACCACCTCGCTGCTTCTCCAACACCCTTTGCCTCAACTCCTCCGTAGCCAACTCCGTCTCCAACACGCGCCCGACCCCTTTCTTCCAGGTCTCCTCCAACCCGCGAATCTCCTCGCCAACATGCTCCTGGGCCCTGCGGCGCTGGATATTCAGAACATCGATCTCGCGCCTAGCGGCGGCCAACTCGCGCTCCAAGTCCGCGAGACGGGACTCGGATTGCCAGTTCGACACGAGCCAGGCGTTGCGGCCGTACGCGTCTAGGAGATGGAGATGGGTTTGCCGGTGTTGTAGGTAGGTGTGCGATGTGTAGGCGCGGGTTAGGGCGGGGGTTAGGTCTGTTGGTTTGGTATTGGGGGAGGTGGAAAAGGGGGGAGGGGGGTCTTGCGCTTCGTAGCGGGTTAGGTCGATTGCGGCGAGGGGTTGTCCGGAGGATATTCGTGCGAGTTCGGCGGTTAGGAGGGGGGTGAAGGTTGGTGTGTATGTATTCGTTGGCTGGGAGGGTTTAGAAGGGGGGGAGGAGGAGGAGGAGGAGAGTTCCGAGGCGATTTGCGCTTCGGCGGCTTTCCGCTCCAAGGGCGTGGGGTCTTGGTCTACGTCTGTTGGTGGGTGTGGTTAGTTGGTTGGTTCCTTTGGTAGGGATTATTTGTGGTAGGCGGAGAACATGGGATCGAATCTCATGGGAGGAAAGGAGGGAGGGAGTGTGTGTATGCGTTTTGGTGGTGAGTATGTATGGAGTTAGCTTTTGCGTACAGGGTAAAGACTCGTGCACCGTCGTGCGGATTGAAGAGGCCATGATGATAGGCTTTGATGTAGGTATCTGGTGGTCGCTGTCTCCCCGTTTTTGCGCAGCTACATAACTAGAGTAGTTCTCTGTATTTCCGGCCTCCATAATTTGGAGGGCTTCGGTGGAATGTTGTTGTGTCGAGGTTGTATTTGGGACGGGATCATCTGTTTGATTCAATGAAGGTTGCGACATGGAGCGCGTGAAAGAGCTGCGGTCGCGGTCGTACCCTGGATTTCCTTATCGTTATCATTCTAACCTTAGCTCGGGTGCTACCTACCTAGCGCAGGTACTTAACCTAGCTGGGCCGTGACGTATGTGGGCATCACCTGGCTCTGTGCATACCAATGTCTGGTACGGATAGGTTACCCAGCTGTTTCATCGGTCCTGTGATATGAATGATTAGGTATATTGCAGCCACAAAATGTCGACCCCGAAGCGGCATGTATGTTATAATCACGTTGTTCGATAGGAGCGTGCCTCGCTTTTAGAACTGTACCATACTAGGAGTAGCGGCCTCATCTTGGCAAGGGTATAGCATCAACATTATAACTTGTCCTCCGAGGCAGCCGAATAAGAGAGCCTCAAGTCGCTGCGAACCTTTACGCTGGTCGTCTTGCAGAAAGAAAAGCCTAATTTTCGGATGCGGATAATATCAGTGAGATAGACTATCATCAGACACACTATGCAAGACATCGACAGCGAGAAGAAGGCTGGACCTTCGTCACCGTTCTCAAATCCTCGTCGGGGCGGATCAGCCAGACTCACAATCCTGATATACGCTATACTCCTGGCATCCACGTCGCTGTTCTTGGCCGCTATAGTACCCAATACCGTAGCGAAGAGATTAATGTCATGGCTGAACGAGGATCTACCCAAGCAGGTGTCAGTCTCGTTTGATGCTGAAGGAGACGAGTATCTGATAGGAGTAGGCAAGGCCGACATCACTGGGTATGCCGCCGATATGCTCTTCCGTGAGAGCTCTAACCTGTTGAAATGATCTAACGGCTCTCTACTAGACCATGCGTAGAGATCAATCTGATGGGCTATGCGGACCCAGACCAGATCGGCACAGGACTGAGGCAACGCTTATACTCGCGTGCATTCATCGTGGCCGATCCGTCGCGTAGTGCAGACAAGTTCATCTACCTTGTTCTTGACACCCAATCTGGTGATACCGCGGTGCGCTACGGTATCTTGTCTGGAATACGGGATCTGGGGCCAGAGTATGCAGACTATGGCCATCACAATCTGGCCGTCACAGGCACTCACTCGCATTCAGGACCCGGCGCCTGGTTGAATTATCTGCTACCTCAGATCACGAGTAAGGGATTCGATCAACAAAGTTATCGGGCTATCGTTGACGGAGCTATCGAATCCATTAAGAGGGCCCACGAGAGCTTAACCCCTGGCCATCTCAGTATTGGGTCGACCAAGGTCTTTGGCGCCAACATTAATCGAAGCCTATTCGCCTACCTCGCGAATCCTGAAGAGGAACGGGCAAAGTACAACATCAGTTCCGAAGACGACGGGTCGGTTGAGAAAGACTTAACTCTACTCAAGTTCCAGAGGTCGTCCGATGGAAAAAATATCGGTGTCTTGACGTGGTTTCCTACGCACGGTACCTCGGTGCTTGGCAATAACACGCTCATCTCTGGTGACAACAAGGGCGTAGCAGCTTACTTGTTCGAGAACAGCGTTGTTGGCGATGAGACGGCCGCCGAAGGGTTTGTGGCCGGCTTCTCACAGGCAAATGTTGGCGACACCAGTCCCAATGTCTTAGGCGCTTGGTGCGAAGATGGCACCGGACAGATGTGCAGTTTTGAGAACAGCACTTGCAGTGATGGCAAATCTCAAAAATGCCATGCTCGTGGGCCATTCTTTACTGCAAACGACGAGGGAACTTCCTCATGTTTCGAGATAGGCAAACGCCAGTTTGAGCCGGCTAGGAAATTGTACGATGAGCTAAGCCGCTCTCCTACCCCTATCCGCGGCAAATGGGTCAAATCCTTCCACACGTTCCACAACATGTCAAACTACCAGTTCGTGCTCCCCAACGGGACGCAGGTCTCTACGTGCCCCGCGGCACTGGGCTATTCTTTCGCTGCCGGAACGTCGGATGGTCCCGGCGCATTCGACTTTACGCAGCACAATGGCAACCCCAATACCACATCGCCCGTGTGGCAAGTCGTTTCTCACCTTCTTAAAGCGCCGGCAGAAGAGCAAATTGCCTGCCATGGGGCCAAACCCATCCTTCTCGACGTGGGCGAGGTCTCTCAGCCCTACGATTGGACCCCCAATATCGTGGACGTTCAGGTCTTCCGCGTTGGGCAGCTCGCCATCATCGTGAGTCCTGGCGAAGCTACGACGATGGCCGGTCGTCGCTGGAAGGACGCCGTGGCAAAGGAGATCGATGTCCAATTTTCTAGTGAAGAAGACTTCGAATCGCCAGTCGTTGTTCTAGGCGGGCCGGCGAATAGCTATACACACTACATCACCACGGAGGAGGAATACAGGTATGCCTCGCTTTACTTTATACTTCTTTGTATTCTTGCAAGGAACATGACGCTTCGGCCTACTCAAATACTGTTTCATTACATCGAGTCAATTACGAACTCTAGTACTGACGCACTTTTGACGCAACAGCATCCAGCGATACGAGGGCGCAAGCACACTCTACGGCCCACATACCCTGGCAGGGTACATCAACGTCACACTCTCATGGATCTCATCCCTGGGCTCGTCATCAAACATTGAACCGCCACCACAGGGTCCCGAGCCCCCGAACAACAGCAACCGCAGCCTCAGCTTCATTCCGTCAGTGATCCGGGACGCGCCGCCGTTCTTCAAATCCTTCGGCGACGTCGTGCAGGACATCGTCGCCGGGACCAAGTTCCCGCTCGGAGCGTCCGTGTCCGTGACCTTCGTGGGCGCGAACCCGCGGAACAACCTCCGTCCCGACAAGGGAGGTAGCTACGCCGTCGTGGAGCAACTATTCACTTCTGACTCCGCGCCGCCAGAATGGCGCCCGGTCCGTGACGACAGCGACTGGCACCTCGTCTTCCGCTGGCGCCGCCTCAGCGAGCTGCTGGCCACCAGCGAAGCCAACATCACCTGGGAGACAACCGACCCCTGGGCCGTGCCGGGGACGTACCGTATCCGGTATTTCGGTGACGCGAAGAGCCTTGATGGGACTATTACCCCGTTTGACGGGGCTGGTTCTGCGTTTATGCTTGTTGAGTAGATGAATCTTTGTCGAGCCATTTACCTAGGTTAGCCGAAGAGACTAAGGGGAATCGGAGTTGGAGCTAGAGTCGGAGCCGTGTGCGCAGCACAATCTTGTTCACACATCCATTCTTTCATTTTCCACTCTTCTCTGTTTTCTCTTCTCTATGTCCGTTATTCTCATAGAAGGTTGTAATTATTCTACTCCACCTCCCTCCCGCTTCCATACAGGGCCCGCGCTGCACTATTATTGCTAGTGAAATCGCTTGTAAGTAAAACGCAGAAGCAGAAAAGGGGAGAGCGGAGGCAGAGGCGAAGGGTGAAAGTGAAAGCGAAGTACAACGCAAGGAGAAGGAGGAAAGGGCGCTAGGGAGTACGGACGAATAAGCGAAAGAATAAGTAAATTAATTGATTAATCAACCGGAACGTTTATAACGACGCTGCGTAGATGAGAATCAAAGAATATACTATAATATAATATGAGCATAGCATATATCATGCTTTCTCGAGCCAGATATCCGTGAGCGCGAAGTGTAGCCGTACGGTATTGTATAATATGGCATTTAGGAAGAATAAGATACCTACCAAATGCAACAACGAGTATGTGTCTTTCCTGTCGTAAACCATGCACCATTGATATAGATAATAATAATGATCACGATATTCATGTACGACCATAGGATCTAGAAAACGCGGGGTCCCGTCCGCTCCCCCATAGCTAAGCTGGATACCGCCTCGTCAGTACTTTGGTTGGTGACAACAAGGGAATACGTGGTGTTGTACATTTTGCTTTTTTAGAAGTTTTTATGAGTACCGCGGTGGGGGACGGGGAGGGAAAAAGCAGGACGCATGAGAATACCTAGGTAATGTGATTTATAGCTTCTGGTCTCCAAGCTTCAGTGTCTGAAAATGAAGCATTATACAAGTGCTTCTCCCCGTCCTGTTCACGAGCAAACCACTATAAGTTGCGATACGTAAATAACAAGAACATAACAATCCAACCCGAGTAATGTTCTCTACAGCTATGTCCCTTAAAAGATTCACGCACCATGCCTACGAAAATACAACCATCTTCCTTAGAGCCACGTATATCAATAGGTATTCACTCAGTGGTATCCAAAAATAGGAACACGAGAAATAAACCATGCTGAAAGACGATAGAAGCGAAGAAACAAGAACCGCCTCATGAGAGGCAGTGCTGGATGGCCCTGGTTGCCACTCTCATGCAATCTCGCTGCATGTCGCATCACCCACCGCCTACTACTAGGTAGCAAAGTCTGAGCCATGGATGCTCAGCCGAATGGCGTCTCCAACTGCATGGCGCAGCAACATCTATGATGGTCTGGTTTTCATCAATCCACGAAAAAGATGTTGACAATTATGGCTCATCGATAAAGTGTGGCTTTTCATCACGATAACGGCCTAATGCATCGGTAGCAGTGATGGAACAGTGATGTCGTGAGCATGGCAAGGCTCGAGGAAGCGGAACAGCATTAGCCCGAAAATATACACAGCGCTGCGAGGAATCACGCCAACATGCTGAGAAACTGAGTTGTTCCGTATTTGCGAAGGCTGCTGCTTCGTCAGAGAGAGCATGCACTACAAGAGAGAGCAGGCACGACAAGACACTTAAGACTCAGCAACAAGTTAATGATAGCCATGTATAAACCTAGCGAACTAGCGTCGAAACTAGCTATATAACGAGTATCAGGTACCAATGAACGAATAAGTAGACCTTGAATGGGAAAGCAACGCGAGTGTCATAATAGACTAATAGTATATACAGTGAAGATAATTTACACAGGAGGAAGGATGATGCCCTTAAGGCAACGCCAGCAGCGCAAAGTGGCCGCCTACAACCGGTCGTGCTGTAAACTGGATTCCAGGAGGATAGTCACCGGAGACGCAGTCATAGAGATCGGTAAATGCCCTATTAGTAGGCGTGATGTTGATCCACTTGGCGATGCGCGAGATGATGTCGTCTTGTGTCTCCTTGGAAGCAATGGCCGCCGCCCAAAGCTGCCAGTCGGTCTTGGAGTATGTGTGGCGCGTGTCTAGCGGCACGCAATACTCGAGAGCTACGGTTGGATAAAATTTGCTTTGCATGTCGTAGACGGATTGAGGGACGAAATCGTAGTCGAAGCCCAGCAGCGAGTTAGCATACAAGTTGTATAATAGACCATCCGAAGATTCGTTTCCGTATGACAGCGTCGTATGCGGAGGGTTCGCTTGGCTATTAATTCCAAGCGTTTGCCACTGTGTTATATACGAAGTTGCAATATCTGAATAGTTGGCCGCATCAGCGGGGTGGTCAGTAGCGGTGGCAATATCAACCATGGCGCGCAGTCCAATGATACCCTTGATCGCCAAGTTGGTTTGATTTGCTAGCGAGCCTGCGAAATCATCCGTCGAGATTTGATCCGCTGGAATCAAGGACTCGTCGATAAGATAGCCAGCCCACTGAGTCAGGATTTCATAATGTTGGTTAAGATACGCGGTGTCCTTTGTTCGCTGGTAGTATGCGAGGACCATGATGATCATGTTTCCACATTCCTCAAGCGGCTGGGGTTCGTCGGTTCCGTCGGGATAGCCCTTAGCCAGAGGAAACGTACCGAGATCGTGAATGGCGTTTGTGTTTGGGTAATGGCCATTTTCCTGGTTCAGGAACAAGGGCTTGAGGAGGTAGTTGAGAATGTCAGGGTTGGTGTATAAGATGATGGGTATGGCAGGGAAGATAACATCGACGGTTTGAATGTCACTATTGGAGCTGATTTCCTTCAGAAATACCAGAGGATCTGAATCAGTGCCGGTAAACTGCAAAGCGGCAAAAGCCTGCCGGACACTAAGACTAGTGATTGTCAAGTAATCTTGGCCAGCAGCGGCTATGGAATCCGATGCCACCTTGTTGTCTAGATCGGTGGCCAGACCGGTGGCCGTGCTGTAGTCATTGAAAAAGAAGGTGACCTATAACAGTATGTTAGAAACGGTAGTGATCAATGGCGTAGTGTCATGAGATTCACTTACAGCATCAAGATCAGAGCTGAAGTAGCTTTTCCACAGAGATGGGTAAGTTGTGAGATCAGAGCCTTCACCAAGCAGCTGGATAGCATTATCCTGGGTAAGTCCAATGGTGAATAGAATGTTAACGGATTTCTCCGAAACTGATCCAAGATCTTGAGCAAACCCAAACACAGGCCTTGGCAATGGATTAGTTCGGAATTAAAAGAGTCTCGAGAGCGATCGCAAGGCTCACCAGTTGTCATTTACAGCTCTGAAATTTGTGTCTTTGGTGTTTGCTAGAACTCCATTCTGCTTAAATGCGCCTCTGACATCAACATCAGAGCCGCTCTGGTAGCTAAGCTGTAGGACACATTAGCATGTGAGCAGTGGATAAGGGGTGTCTGGAATAACGGAATCTCCAAGACTTACACCGTACGAGATGCCAGTAGACCAGTAGAAACTACCCCAGTTTGGTAGCTCTCGGGACTCCGTAATTTCTGTCTGGTTTTGTCGGTGAAATGTATGGTAAGCAATCCCATCAGCCGTTCCATAGTCCCATTCAATAACGGCGCCTAGATCACCGGAAGCCCATTCTATAATTGAAGAATGAGTATGAGCGTGTACGAAGGAGTTCAGATTCTCACTTACCGCCGGATACGTCAGTATACAACTGAACGTCGTGGTCGGCGCCATCGAGCGAATAGACGCCAACATCGAGGTATGAAAAGGTTAGGGACTGCCTCTTCAAGTCGGTGGGCGTCACTGGTGAGAGGAACGTAATGTTCATCCCCACCTTGCCGCCAACGTTCATGACAAAGTTGCTTCTTGTCGACGTGTAGGAGAATTCAGTCTGATTCACGTTTTGAGAGCCTGTTACAGCTCCCATCCACTGGTATGGAGTTCCATCAACTCTAATCATACCTGTCCATGCTGTCACCTGCTGTCTGCATCGTCATATTTAGTCTCCATCGCCTCGAAAAGGACGGGATCAAACATACTGCCAAAAGACGGGCCACTGGCCAGCGAGGTAACCACCATTGCCGCCATCACTTCCGGCATTCAACCAGGTGTTCAGATAAGGCGCCTTGACAGCAAGCGGTATGGCAGGCGGTCTTGCGGGAGAAAACGTAGATGCTCCCAAGGCGAGCCCCCCATAGAGGAACACGCTAGCCAGAGTGTTCTTCAAGCCCATGGCGATGGCGTTGGCAGAATACAACGACGATGACAAGAGAAGGAAAGTGTGATAGCCTCGGTCTATGACGAAGCGTCCGAGTCACGCAGTTCGTATATATACGGGTGGTGGGTATGAATTACCTCGATCCGACGTGACCAGAGACAACGAGAACGAACAATAGGTTATTATTATACTGCCAGCCCCCAGAGGAAAAACTTCAACAGCCAGTGCTACGTACGAGCTATGTGACAACAAAGCCGTTGGTACCGGGAACTACCCGTAAGCAAAGATCAGATGGCCCAGACGAATAGGGAAGGTTATTCCCAAACAATAAAGGATTATGGAAACTGGTAAACTAGCCTGGCTTGGAAGGCTGGGTAATAGGACGAGATTCCAAGTCATACGACTCGAAAGAGCTGGCCGACATCTCACGGGAGAGGAGGCATCATGGAATGGCTCCGTATCAGGGGGGCAACGTGCAGAAATAGGGCCGTCTTGGCTGACAAACAGATGCTTTTGCAACTCATCGAAGCCACCGATGCAGAGGGACGGGGGGCCAGACCGCTCGGGGGCCGCAGAGGAAATGATGATGTCTCCCTTGGATTGTCGCGACGTAGCAGCGGAGCAAGGCGCAACGGTCGTGCCGCAGAGACAATCAGACGTCGAGTGGAGCCTTGTATAGATTAAACATGTGCTGGACAATGCATGTGAGCATGCGGTGGTCGACCCGAGCCAAGATGTCGAGGAATCCGGCCTGAGACGGGTCTCGGGGCATGGAATGCTCGCCCTCGCTCACTCGCCAGCAACAGCATACCTATTTGAGAGCGTGCGCATGCTGCTTTCTGATTGGAAGCTCGGGAAGCTTGGGAAGCTTCTCAACGACATCGTCTTGCAGGTTCTTGCAGGTCCATTCGGCGTGACATCCGCATCTCGAAATTGCTATCAAGCTAGCAACAAATGGGAAGCAAGGGGGCGAGCTTAGAGTTGGCGACTTAGACATCGATGCAGGGATCATGTGTGTTATTGGCTGCTGCTCGGTCGATGAAGACCAAGCTAGGAAGCCGGCACTGGGGCCATATGCTCGTCATGCTCGTCACACACCCGGTACTTGTGAAGGAAGCCGCCGCCACAACGCAGGTCCGGATCGCCTCATCATAGCCCAGCGGAGCAAGGTCGAGCCTGTTCAATGCTGCGGACAGGTAGCTTTCAGGTAGGTGCTCGGGGCTATACTCGGGGCTGGCGCTAGACGCAAGCTATTGTCACCTTACCTCCCCCAAATCATGGGGGCTGCAACCTTATTATCAAACCAGTTGTCGCTCCCGCCTACCTGGGTTCCGGAGACAAATTTATTTCCTTGACGCTTGCGTAAAAAAATGGTTCGACACTATAATCAGATCTAATATGGCTCGCCAGCTGTTTGAAGCCTGCCTTGCGACCTGTTTGAGGCTGGCTGTGAGACTTGTTTGGGACTTAGGTTACGACCTCCATACACATTGCAACACGATGAGTGGGGTGTGGCAAGTGACAACTTGTTCTTCAGAGAGTCTCTTCGGAGCCAGTCGGCAGGTGTTGGACCGGGGTCGCCTCAAGAGCTCCCCCACAACAGCTTAGCTCAGGCTTACCTACACCAGGTACCGGTATACAAGGCCAGCAGACCTCGACATATGTGCTCGAATTATACATACCTATTGATCGCGTGAGTGGCCGTCAGCTCTACTCCGTGATAACGCAACCCGACAAAGCTTGCTGCGTGTCAGTGTTGCAGCGCCCCCTCTTCCCTACTCAAAGTAGGCGTCATATTACCTATACGTATGCAGAACACTGAGTAGTAACGCCAGGTCCTTGGCCGGAGAAGCACGACGAAAGCGGATGATTTCCAGGCTACCGGCAACTTGGCGTGACGCTGTATCCAACATCTTCTGGTCCAGGTTGCAATCTGCGCAAATAGACCTAACCCAGGTAGCTCGTCTTAGCCCCGCCTCTTCTAAGCAAACTCTGGGGAAGTTGGCTTGGCGGAACGGCCATCTGCCCCGCGTGCGGGCACTCCCATGACGATCATACTCCCGGTACTTTCGTGGTCGTTTGATGCCCTAAGCACCATATGGGGCTCCCAATAATTCGAGCGCAAACATGCGTGAGACTCGTCATAGTTTGTCTGTGTTCGATATTATGGGTGCAGGCCAACGCAGGTGACAAGGTTGCCTTGCCCACCCGATCGCACGATTCCCGGCTCTGGAGAGCTGGTGAGAACACTGATTGGTCAACCCCGTGATGAGTGCGGAGCCGACGTCAAGCTGGCCTCAATGGTGTGCCGCGAAGCCCCCCGTCGCGCATGCCGGGATCTTCGTCGGACCAGAGATGATCGGGCTTTTTCTCCCAGCGTGATGGATAATACTTTCCTCATTAGGAAATTTCAAGTTCACATGAGGTTGAAAACGGTGTCATAAGCAAGATCATGAGATCTCGTTCTGTTGCGTTGTTTGGTTGTATTTCAGCTGTGACGTACCCAAGCCTCGGCCTAGTCTAGCCTTCGTGAGGGGAGCATTGCAGTAGCAAGCGGCCAGTGTGGGAGGAAAAGCGGCAGGTCCGCGACGCATAAGTTTGTAACCCGTATGCACATTAAGCTTATGCTTATTATGCAGCTTGTCCGTTAATGAATAAGGTAGGTACCGCCGGAAAACAGCCGAGTCGGTAAGCGTAGCAAGACGAGCTTGATGTTTGGCATGCAGGCAAACCTGTAATCGCGCCATCCTGCCCGATTCGTCAATATTGTTCACGCATGATAATGCAGAAGATGAATAGAAATGACTGTTGGATTTTTTACCTTCTTTTTCTATACGATCTCGTGCGATTCTCTTCCGCGGGCCCCTAGTAGATCAGTTAGATCATAACCAGTAGATTTTGAATGGAAAATTGCAAGCTTCAGTTCAACGAGACTTGCGTATCAAGAATAAATGGTGGAAGTGTAAGAGTTATACTATTCGGAATTAATGCTGGCAAACCCAACGTGAGAAGAGTCCGAGGTGACAATAATACAGAAACTTGAATTAATTAGCCCCGAGGATTCATTAGTATTCCGATTGTAATACGTACGCTCTCCAAATCGTATGAGGAAAGGATAAATATTTCTCAAAAGCTAATTCTCCGAGGTACACAGGAGCAAGATGACCATGTAGACCTCCTTGAAATTTTTTTGGTTGGCCATCTACCTCCGATCAACTGGGATTTTGAGCATAAGCTTCGCCCAGGTATTGCGCCTTAACACTTCTCGTTGCCATTGCTGAGGTTGGCTTTCGTCTAAAGACTAGTTGAATGGTGAGGTCCTCAGGTAAAAAGTGAGAAGAACGGTGTTAGAAAGGCTGCTTAGATAGGTATGTCTATCTATTGGCGACTTGTGAGAGTTGGCCACATTGCAATGTGGTCCACGGAGACGGAGATGACGGATACGGTAGGAACTTCCTCTCTTCAAATAGTCCGTTGCTCATCATCTCCAATCGTAAAGGCCTGTGACCTCCACGTAATCCTTTCACGTGGGGATTCATGATACGAGGTTGAAGGCGCGCATTGATGATCCGATTGGGTATTTCCCAGCAGAATAATGGAGGGTGAGCCACTCGGAACAGGACAGAGAAACATATTAGGACCTACCATATCCACAATGTATCAGTGATAGTTGTAAATAACTTGAGAAGTAGAAAGATCGCTGCCGTGTGATTACCTCAGTTCACAAATGACTAGGCCCCCCGATGATCAGCTCGTTCGGTCTTCTTGAAAGATGCTAGGGAAGCACTGCATCCCATCGGCCTCGTTACCCTGCTCAATACAATCCGCAACAGCGAGATGTGAAGCAGTAGTATCGCATGCCATCACTAAAGCATAGTGATTGGCCCTGTGAAAGTAGCAGAGTGTGTAATCCTGCAACCTGCGCATATATTGTTCCCCGGAAGACGTGAGAGCATGGAACCCGTGCCGAAGATATTCACCAATAGCTTTGCATGTGCCTTAGCTGCTGAATTTGACACTCTCTTCCCGCGGGGCGAGATTTCTTGGCGCTGATATTGCTGCTCATCATCTGGATTACCAGTAGTATCGTGTATATCACTACGTGGATTCGCTCCAGTATTAGCTCTAAACCCAAGAATGTGTCGCACACTAACGAGTTAGCTCCTTGCAATTCTCAATCGACGCAAAATTCTGGCATACAATATCATGGGAGACTCTTGCATGAAAATACTCGCCCGGCCTCAGACTTGAACACGTAGTCAAGTGCCAGGATACTGCAACTTCGTCATTATGCGAAGCGGCGCAATGAGTGCATGCTTACCGTTAGCAGAGTAGTACAAAGCACATATGTACTAGAAACGTCAAACTAGCTGCAACACTACTGGCATATAATCAACAAAATACGAAACACCATAGGCAATGTTACCCGTGCTTGACGTCCGAATTTTATGTATAGACGAGCCGTGGACAGCCGTCAGACGGTGCCTAGAGATTGAAGCTCGACTGTATTGATGCAGTTATTGCTTGAGGGATCTGTGTGCTTTGGTGAGCAGCATCAGGTACCGCTTATTTTGACGGCACATTCCATTCTGGGTAGAAGTTTGAATGACTCTAGAACTTAGTCTGAGCGTAATTTTGAGATCGGCGGACCGGATCTGGGGAGCAGATATCCGGAGTCGAAGGAGGCTGGGAGGCTGGGCGGCTGGGCCATTAGCCCGCACCAGTAAGAACAAAACCAACTGGAACGCCCAGGAGATGGAGATGGATACTCTTTACTGAACCTACTGAGACTTCAGAAGTTGAGACCTGGATGGGATAGAGGTGCAAAGCAGGAAACGGGCAGATCGTGAGTGAGGTAGGAGCCACTGCATGATACGTAGCTTATCTTTCTAGGGGTTTTAATTGGTGTATCTCAGCTTTAGCTTGTCGCTATACTCTCCGATTGGTAGGTTGCTCCTCCCTAGGTATCATGCTAGGCAGAATTCAGCCAATCAAAATTGCTTAAAGTCATAGCGCTACTATCTAAATCTCACCTGGGCACTGAGTGCATCAGATTTCTATTTCAGTTCCCCTCGCATTTCAGATCGTGTGCTACCCCGTCAGATATCAGGCATATTGTTAACAATTCAGACCTCGAAACTGCATATAGTAAGAACTAGACCGATTTTTTAACAATATCAGGATTCACAGAAGATATAGTATTTTATTAAGATCTATCTAGTTTCGGTAAAGCGTTCAGACTTGTGCAATTGTAGCACGAAGAGCAGTTCTTGAGTTTGGCCTGCGATCTCTTATCCATATTATAGAGCATTCTCTTGTTCAAGTCATCTATTTCTCTGCAGGAGTATGTACATATCAGAACATGAAACTTTGATGTTAGGGCATATATACGTAAGATTGGGTTGCTTTCTCTACGTCTCTACTCTCGACTAAACTGCTCAGAAAGACAGGTCTCAAAGTTGTGTTCTCATGTCTTGCACCAAATAAAAGAGGCTTTGGAACCTTTGATTCGGCAGTCTGTGCAAGTACTTACAAGTCCCATATTTCATTTCATCTCGTTTGCACTCTTCATTCCATTGGCACCTAGCCGCCAGCTTCACTCTTGCCATCCTGGCCTTACTGCTGCTCCCCCCATAATATCAGGTAATAAGTCGTCTCCGTCGGCCTAAAATCTCATCGTTCGCTGACTCGTCTCCGGTGATTCTTGTTCTTCTATCTGTTACGAGCATTGTAACGAAGTGAATTGTTGTAGGGCATAAAACCACCCTACACATGATAACTCGTTTGTAATCACTACCTCACCTATCAAACTATCATTCGCGTTATCAATCATGCAACTGCAATTAGCATGTTGCTCTATTTAGTTAACCTTTTGAAAGTTTATTGCGCCTTTAATTGAAATATATATGATCCGACCGAAGATGTACGTCACACTGAAGCTATGAGGTATCAAATGCCTGACGCCATCTTGGACGCGTGCAACGGCCTCGTCTTCAACCCTCTGCCGCAAGACCATCGATCGGCCTGGTTATCACTGTGGCAAAGATTTTATTGACTGCAGCTTGTTACTGAAGCTTCAGCTATGTCTTCACCCAGCCGCTCCCGGCATTTCGGTTTATGTACGGTGACCACAGACGCCATTTATGGTCATTTGGGTCCCTTGCAAGGACAGCTACAATTCATGCATTTACTATTATAAATTAAGTGTCGCAGTTATGGTGATAACCAGTTTGTCATGCGATTCTCACAGATGTTGTCCCTGCAGCATGTGCAGCAACAACGGTCACACACATTGAATCTGTTGCTGCTATCTGACGATCATCATCGTAGCACAGAATCGATTGCTATATTCGATATCCTTACCTCTTCTATTTCAGCCTATTCTTGTAATGCCTATCCCTATCGCTGCTATGTCTAGGATATGGGCCTATATGATCGTTGCTTGATAAATCGCTAGATCTGAAGAAAAACCCTGGCCCGGCTCTATATATATGGCCGAGGTGTTGATCACTCAATCCGTCACATTAAGACAAACACAAGCTCTAGTGCTTGTTTAATTCTCGGGTTTCGTAGACACTAGCCTTTTCATCATTCTCTTTGTCATATTTTCTAGGATTCATTCGTCTGTTGTTTCTCACCTTACCGGTTAAGCGTTGAGTGGATCTATGAACCGAGTTATAGGATTGAGGCGCTGATGGCCTTCTCCCCAGAACCCATGAGTTTTTATGTACACATCATGTGAAGGAAATGTGATTCATTCGACACGACAGAAGGCACGCCGAAACATCAACCCCAATTAGAGAGCTATACTTCGCGAAGATAGGGTGAGATATGTATCTTATAGGTACATTTGTGTTCATATCATTATCAAATCACAGCATGGAACTTGAGAATCATTCATTTCATGTATAAGTTTACGGATCCATTCACTTACCTGTTTGCCTTGACAATATACGCGCAACATTACCATCTCGATAGGGTATGGTGCTTGAGCCTCTTGTTATTTCTCAAACCAGATCGTTCGTAATCGAGCGACTGCGCCCTTGCGTTATTCATCTTCAAGGTGGGAATATGAACATTTACAGGAAATCAAGATGCCACCCCGGTAATCTCTAACATCGCGTGGTATGACGATATGTCACCAGTCGGTCTTATGACCTCTTATATCATATGTTTTTCAACACGAGTTGGCAGTTCCAGTGTCAATCCTGTTACCCGAGCCTCCTGCCAGGGCCCAATATGTGTTACAACATACTCAAGCGGCTTACTAGAGATTTACGACAAGTCATTATATCAAAAACCAAACCTCGTTCAATGAGGGGTTCTGGGAGGTAATTGGGGCATGGTTTTGGCGAGTTAGACGCACACAATATACAATGCTGGGTAGGCCCTGTTTCCCATCCGCATGGGTACTACAACATGACTACCACTAGGCTAAGGGACTACCTAGCTGCCTCGTATACACCGGGGAGCGAGACCTTCCGAACGATTATCAAGTGCTTCTAATACGAGCAGAAAATACGAGGTTCTTTTGTCGCTGGCTGACGTGTTGTTCTCGCATGTACAACCAAGACGGTCGTTACACAACATCTTCCACATCAGATAGACATTAGTGCGCCTACTGTACATGCAATTACTTCATATCCTAGACTACACTTCTGTTGTGAATTCCCATCAGCTCGGGTGAAAAGCGCCACGATGCATCGCAAAAGTGTTGCATGCAGTGAGATGACATCCGGTCAGCCCACGGACTTTCCAACTGTGATAACTTCTGGACATGATCGCAATTTATTTGCATGGGTATAGTACGCGGAGGGGCTCTAGATGTATGAAGCCACTATGTGTACATCCGTCACATCGAGTATGTAAGTATATGAATTATGAACTATATATGAAATAGAGAAAACAGATAGAAATTATCGACATCATTCGCTTAGGTTAGATAAATCTTTGCCCCCTGGTGTGCAGTCACCCAGCGGAACGGCATAAAGGGGTTAATTGATATGGGTCTGACAGGCTTGCGTGGCCATTGAAACACACATGCAAGCCACATTCGGCCATGCGAGCAAGCAAGCAGCCGCCAGGGTAAGCAGATCGAGAATTCGTCCAATAAATGGTAAAATAAAAATAAAAGTCAAGTCAATCGTTTTCGTCGGCAGGATAGAGCTAAGCGATCAATTGTCTTGGCCTACGCGCATAACAGTGCAGCATGTCGGTATCCGTTAACTCGAGAGCAAGAGGTTTGTTTATGTTTCTTATTTCCGGCCTATGTTCTGAACTTCTACCCTAAATCAACGACACTTTTGACTCTAACATGAATCGTCAGCCGGCATGGTTTTCGGCGATTGCGTGCTCATTAATTTAAGAGAGAAATGCATAGCCGTGTTTTCGGAACTACCTCAAAGAAACTCAAATCCTCAGCTACGCGTACGAAGTAATACGATTTTCCCCTGCTACTAATATCGACGCTAGCGTCAATAGCATAGATCTCGTCATCCAGCGGCAATTGAGGCTTCTGAAAAATATTCCTCTTTAGGAATTAAAATGCGTACGCAATCCGATCACGCATGCGCCCCATGACGACTTGAGTCTGCTAATTTTTCACATATATCCACGAATCGGGCTGCGTTTTGCTACCTGCTGAGTAAACATCTCCTGTCGATCACTGTCGACCCAAGTGCCAATTCTGGCCTCGGCGCGTCCCCAAAGGATGTTCCCACACCCCGGCCTACATTTGTCATAATCAAGCTTAACGAAGCCCTGGAGTTGCATACAGGAAGTCACCCCCTATTTGTACGTAGGCGAGCTCACCACTTCAAGCTTACCTGTGAAATAGTTTCGTATTTTTATATCTACGTACGCCGAACTTGCAGAGGTGCGATTCTACAGCAATAAAAGAAAATACCACGGTACTCAAGAGGTAAATATCTTGGTTCTATATTAGTGTACACATACTGGCATGATTTTGAACGCGACCTTAGGGTCTTGTTGCTCACCTTGTATAATTTCATCCGCCACAACCGCATATATTCACGTTATAGCATTCCTGTTAGATAACCGTTGCGAGTATACTGCCGGTAGTTGCAGAAATAGTGTAGATACCTAATGTGTACTATTATCTAAGAGGTAGGTAGCAGTTATAGAATGTGTTAGGTTAGATAGATTACTTACTAAGTTGAGGCTTGGCAGTAGTTGCCATAAGGTATTGAATAAGCGGTAGCGTGTGTTTAATAGGCCCTGTGAGCCCTGCAACTCAACCGTCCCGGCAAATACCGGTAGCACTCAGAATTCATACCCTGCTCGCAGGCTAATTAGTGTACACTACACCGCGTGGGTTGCGTGTCCAGGAGGGTTACAATATCTTTATATAACAAGTCTGACTTACTCATCAATACCTAAACTGTACCTACCTTCATCCAGTTGGCTGCGATCGCGCCATGTGAACTATCCAGGCCATCGTCGTGCATTGTTGAGGTATGCTTACGCTAGCTACACCATTGCCTACACCAAATCATACCTATCCATCTGCAGTTGGTGTTCCACGACATGATATCCCATGTAATAGGAGACGCGGCCTACAGTGTTGCTTTGGTAAGATGTTACAGATGGCCAATGACAGCGCGGTTGAGTTTTTGGAATCAATTGACATTGAGCCCAGCCTGCTTTCCATGTCAACGCAATCATCACGTTGCACTAATATGCCTATAATACCAACTGTATTATGTACCTAACCCAGTGAGTGTAGTGTGCATTACGGCTGTTTCCGGGGTTCTTGAAACGTACCAAGGACGAGCCATAGACCCCTGCATTGCACCATTTTAGGCCATTCCAGGGGTCGGTTCTCAATATCAAATCTTGGCAAAGCATGTATGAATTCAGAGCGAAGACGGCGCTGAGATGCAGTGAGTTGCTGCTTACGGGCAGTTTGGTCCTATGGATGTTATATATATCAATGCCGCCCCCAAAGTATGCTGACCATATTTGAGAGTAAGAGAGCAAGCTGGTCTTCTGTCTCTCTCACTCACCACTGTCTGGAAGCCGGCTTTTCACTCCACCCTTAGGGATTCTTGATACTCTTGCAGTCGATACCCTTACTGTCCATCTATCATCGAAGACATATTGGACATCTATCGCAAAAATGGTTCGCCTTTCACTAGTTTTGCTCGCACCGGCGCTTCTCCACATGGGATCGTCTCTACCAACTACCGAGGCAAGCCAGAGCCTGTCGGTTGGAACTCCTGCGGGTATAGCTTCTCTAAACGACCTCTCCGAAGACCTCCCACAGCCTCGTTCAGCAGGGGAAACATTCCTATCCGAGAAACGCAGCCTGCCTATGACGCCAAAGTGGCTTCGGTGGCTCCCTTTTGAGCAGATCAACATGTAAAATCTGTCGATACTGGGACTCAGCAACCAAAGAAGCTATGATACCTGCAAGTCCCTAACCAGCTGTCTTGCATGCGTCTTTAAAACACGAGCCCGGCGCACTCACTCAAGATGAAGGAAAAGAGGACAAGACTCTATAGAGCCGAGAAAGCCTCATGGACACTCACATCCATGGGCTGAAGAAGAAGTGAATATTGCTTCGGATAGAAAAAAGTTACAAGAAACATCAACAGACACGCATATCAGGAACACGACTTAACCCGCCATACTACGACGCACATTTCGATTCTTGTAAATATTCAGACATCATACGAATATTAGTTCCCACGCGTCGTGGATGGCTCCAGCCATATACTTGAGACAGCGGGTGCGATATCAGAAGGCGCCTGAGATGGCGAAGCCTCGGAACATATGGAACACGGCCCTGAATTTAGCACCATCCAAAACCTCCATATCTGTGCCTTTTGCTTGAGGTGTGCTGGGGGAGATGATTGCGACCAGGCTGCTGTGAGAGTGTCAGATGGAATTGTGAGAGTCACAGAGTGAATAGAAGTCTGTCAGCAGCTAGATCGCAGAGAAGGCAAGGGAAATTGTAGTTTATGGCTCAATAGAAAGACCAATTGGCTCTTGATCCTCCTCTAGTCAAATGGATCCCAACGGACCTATACATACGCAATAGAGTACCTATTACCACCTTGGTATAAATAACTCGTTGGCAGAGAAGTAGGCTTCTAGGGACGAGGATATGCTAACTCGCCGACTTGTTAAATAACACGGAATGGGCCCGGGCCTTTTACAGAAGCCTTATACTTCGTAGATGGCAAAACTATACATGACAAGATGTTGCGGATGTATATGAAACTGTTACATGCCCCCATCCTCTGCCCTGGTACCGAGATGCAAGTCCCGCTTCATACCACCGCATCGTGGGTCTCTATGTGAATGTGTGGCACGGCCCTTATAGCAGGTAGTCTAGACCGTTGGAGAAGACAGTGGAAGTATTGGTTCTAGTCAATTTACCTACCCTACGTCGATCATCTCTATAGACACTATAGATTGAAGCATCTCCCAATAATACGGGCTGCTAGTAACGACTCACGAGCAGGCGCAGATTCCATCAATGCAATATTTTTTAATAATGTATCAACAGGCACATTTTTTACTTCTTACAGCCGCCTAATTCGGTATTTCGGCAACTGCATAGAGTGCTGGTTATTAAATCTGTGACCGCAACCTTGATCTCCGCCTCCGCCACGATTCCACTTCATGGTATGTGTTCTATCTTCTTGGAGCATAGAAATTCTTTGTTGCACCCACGACTCTTACACTACACACACTCTCGCGCTGCCATCGTGAGTATATGAACAATACGGAATCATCGATTCGACACTGAGCGCTCCTACGTTAGGCGATCTGCGCCGAGGCATCTCCAGATAATTCCGAAATATCCCCGTAACTACCAACTACCAACCTACCGAAATGAAGCGCGCAAATGTCCTCCCCGAGCAAGGGGGATCGGGGCTTCGATGCCACTCTCTGACCAGAGGCCATCCATTTCCGAAAGCCTGGACCCATTTCACATTTTCAATAGATGCCCCCGCTGTCTTGCTTGCAGCATAGGAAGGTGCAGGCTTGGAGCATAGTGATGGTACTCCATAGAGAAATTCCTGAGCTATTCATCATTATGCCTATCGAGGGAAAGCAATCTAGAGGGAATCGTCACCAACTCCAGTATGAAAGAGGTAGTGTATTTGTTATAGTCACAATGCATGTTCGACTCTCAGCCAAATTGTAACAAGCGACACCATTTGTGATACTTGAACGACTTTGATGACACTTGGAATGAAACCTGATTACCAACCTAAAGTACAAGATCTTCGCCATCCGTTGGTCTATGATGTGAATTGACCAAGAAGTGTATGCGGCACCATGCAGAACCAGTAGTACAAATGCCAACCCCTGGCCCATCATTACTTATGTCTCTCTCCCACCCTTCTAGCATAACAATATTGCGGCGTGAGAGCTCGAGTTGATCAGCCACATTCATCGTCGTTACGATGCACCCCCTTCCCCTCATTAAAATATCCTGTTGTTCCGAGCACCCGAGGCAAAGGATCACGGATTAGGTACAACTTGGCACCCATGCCTCGGTCTGAATCGGCCGCGAACCGGTCTAGATGTCTGTGATTGCCGAGGAGCTTAGCAGCTAACATCAACACCAGCCTTGGAGTTCATGAGCAGAGCAACGATGAGACCGTAAAGACCCAAGACTTCGGCGAAAATAAGAATCAGGATCATTCCGACGAAGAGCCTGGGCTGTTGAGCTGTTCCACGGACACCAGCATCACCAACGATGCCGATGGCGAACCCGGCGGCCATACCGGCAAGACCGACGGCAAGACCGGCACCAAGCTGGATAAAGCCGGTGTATAGAGGGAGCTGCTGCTTCAGGCCGTCGGAGATCAGGACGGAAACGACGAGACCGTAGATACCAATGATACCAGCCATAATGACGGGAACGATGTCTAGGAAGATGTAAGCATAATGCGACGGCCGACAGTCGGGGTAACCAGGCGCGTACTCTTGACGATGAGATCAGGTCGCAGGACACCCATAGCAGCAATACCAACACCAGACTTGGCAGTTCCGTACGAAGCACCTAAGCAGGTGAACACGATGGCAGCCGTGCAGCCCATAGCACCGAAGAACGGCTATTATACCATGTTAGTACTTCGGAGGAGGCATTTCTTCACACCATCGCCGTCGAGAAGGCAAGTGGAGCTTCGTCACGCTAGAGCTGAGGGAGACAAACCGCGTAGACCGGGCTAAACGGAAAGCTAGGTTAGCATGTACGGTATCAAATGTGAAAAAGCACGATGTGCGCGGGACGAGAGCGCGTTTCGCGATAGCGCGAAAGCTTGCGCTGATGGCGGTTGGATAGGAGGTTGAGGAGGCAGCCATGATTCATTACGTACCAAGCTTCACTGTATTCAGCCATTGCGAGATTTGTTGTGTAGTTTGATTGAAATCGGTTGGCACGGTCTCTCGATGATAGAATCGGCCCGGTTGAACGAGTTGGTATCGATCGGATGGCGGATGAGATGGATGTTGAAAGAATGACCGTGAGGCGTGAAGAGATGTCAGTTGCAAAGTGCTTGTTTTCGAGGTTGAACAGATCAACTAGGACCAGAGCTAGCTCCCTGGCTCGAGAGCAGGGAATCTGTCTGATTAGCTAAGACCTGCCTACCGGACCGGATTAACCTGAAGCCCACCAACCAAATGAGACGCTATAGCTCCACCCACCTCGTGTAGGGACTAATGAGTGCATCGAAGCTTCCAATAGCGAATCTCCGACTCCGACTAGAACTCTGTATGTTTCACTGCGTTTTGCGCCGAGTTAATCAACGCAAGGATCGTTGACGTTTCCTCCGTGATAATCTGCATGCCTGACCAAAAAAAAAAAAAAAAAAGTTGCCTGGCCTATGGCCAATCCGTCATTGCGCACCTGAACATCTGCTTCCAATGCAACAAACTGGTCATTCAGAACGAGAACCATACCTACAGTAAGTAGATCGCGGCAGCAACGAGATATGCACGCTATTGGTAGCTTACGACAGGCACGCACGAAGCAACCAGTTCTCTCAGGCTCCCTCTTGGTAAGTGCTCGCATGTCGGACTACATAATAGATATGACGTGATGTACTATATGCTAACCAGCATGTTGGACAGGTGTCTCCGAGATCATTATTTCTGCCGGCGACTGCAATTATCTGTATACCTCTTTTCCACTTACCACTTTTACGCGAAACGAGCGCGAACACGATGCGATGCGACGCTGCACATCTCAGGCTTTTGTATATGGGTACATTCCTCTCAAGGCTGCGTTCGATCGCGCCTGCAATGCTGTCCAGGCGGCGATACATGGCTCGACTTGTAAACATTGGCCATGCGTCAATGCTTGGTAGTGAAATACCATTTCTGCTCTTACCACCCATGAAAGCCAGTTGGTTTCAAAGCCATCATAGTGCTCGAAATATACTCAAGGTAAAGTACACGTTGAGTGCTTTATGATTTAAGATACCCACGACTGAGTGAATGTCTACTTCAACGAGAGGGCGCTTTAGCTTATAATTTGCAAGAAGAAACTGAGGTAGTAGCCCTTGTTGATATAAAATTTGCTATTCAAGATAGATTGGTGCTTCCTGGAACGGCTATACAAATGCATGTAAGGAGACATAGCCACGAAATCATTTAACAGAATGCACACAGAAAGATGCAAATGCGTTCGCGAACAGATGCAGGTGACACTATTATCTTGCGACTGGCAAACAAACAGCTCAGACGGTCAACCCCTTCCCAACTGATACAACAATATTAATTACTCCGTACGCATACTGAGAGTCGGCTGAGAGTACTGCCTGCAAGATGCTGATCCCTGCAACTTTGGTCAGGCACGCTGAGGATTGATTGGATTGAAAGCCCTCCAGCGCGGGTGACTTACTGCCGGTCCCGGCCCAGTACCGTACCTAGTGGCACTAATTGGGAGCTGGGCTGCTGAAAGACAATGCGGAAGGGGCGTGAAGCAGCGTGACGACGTCAGCAGGGGCGAGCTTTCTATGACCCCACAAAGCACGTAAGCAGGGTACCTGAAGTATGCATAACCTCCTCAACAAACATCACTACTACTTTGAGCAGCCAAGTCAGCCAGTTTCATTATCGCAAGAGAATTGCCATTGATCCATTTGCGTATTGCCCTATCTGCTTAAAATTGCACCTGTTGTTCATGTAGAGGCATTGAACCTTTTTGCCGAACCCATTACTGAGCAGCCTCCGTGGAATCCTCTAAACCAGATCACGAACGCTTAGCTGGTGCTATGACCGTTCACCCCGCCATACATTCTATGTTTGCGATTACTAGAGGATTGGGCGTGAGGTATTGTGCCTTGGTTTAGATAGAATGCCAGGTTTGGCTCGGAAGATTTTAATATGCGCGGCTGTCGATGGTCTCATTGTACAGCCACTGGCCAGCAAAGGACAAACGCGGACCCCAGCTCCAGTCAAGATTAAATATGGCGACGCAACGGTCACATCGATGCCGCGGGATCAAGCGACAGCAAGCCCGGATTCGACGGCCCCTACTTTGTCCTTTGAGGCTTTTGGCATTATAGGTGCGTGGGCGCCCATGTGGTTCGCAAAACCAAGAGCTCTTTATAAGCCTGGCATAGGCAATAACTCTTGCTACCACTGGACAATCCTAGTCACTGACCGTCGTCACACTGCGTGAATTGTAGGGCTCTTTGCTGTCGCTCGTCTTAGCTACTTGATTACGATCACTGGGAGACAGCAGGTTGCGCAGATTCGTGGCCATCCTATTTATGTTGTGACGGATGTTGCAGTTACGCCATGTACGAATCAGACTGACGCCGAGACCGCGATACGCCACACGGCCCTCGTGCTACACCATGCTTCTGCCGATAAGGTCTCTGAAGATGCATCAGAAACTGAGACCGAGGCCGAGGCATCATCCACTGGTACAGGTGCCGAGGACACTGACGACCCTGGTGCACAGAGTGACTTTGAGCCATCGCGCACAAAAGACTCAGGAGAGCAGACAGGTATTGCCCGGGATGTATTCAATAACAACGGTGGCTACGGCCGATTTGCCCAGAGGTGGTTCAGCAACAAGACGTGGCTCGCAAACCGCCGGCAAAGTTTGGGGCTCAGCAGTGCTAGGGTTGCAGCAGCAGCCACACGCGACGACGATGAGGCAGGCCGTAGCAAGAGAGAGAAAGATGAAAAGAAATTGAGCAAAACAGTAGTGCGAGAGAATGCCAAAGCACCGCCCAGTCCGACAGCCGGCGAGAGTCTTACTCCTAAATTGTTACGCATGGCACATATCTGGTTCGGAACCTCGAAAAGCTTTTTCTTCTCGTACGATGTAGATCTCACCAGGAGTATTGCTAGCCGAACTACCACAACATCCCGCACTCCTCTGCATAGAGCAGCAGATCCTACGTTTTTCTGGAATCACAACTTGCTAAAACCTTTCATGGCACTAGGTGACGAATCACTTTTACTCCCTATCATGCAAGGATTTGTAGGCCAGCGATCTTTTGTTGTAGATCGGCAACCACCCCAGGTTGATTCACAGTCGGATTCTGTGGAGATGGACAATATGTCGCCATCAGGGCCGGGATCGCCGCCTCAAGAGCGGGTGTCTCTTGACCTTCGTTCATCGGAAAGGAAATATCTTATCACCGTGATGTCTCGGAGATCAGTCAAGCGAGCAGGTTTACGCTACTTGCGCCGAGGGATCGACGACGAAGGCTTCGCAGCAAATTCGGTGGAAACAGAACAGATCCTCTCGACACCTTCATGGGAACCCTCATCGAAAATCTACTCGTTCGTACAAGTGAGAGGCAGTATACCCCTCTTCTTCACCCAATCACCTTATTCCTTGAAGCCCATGCCAGTACTCCAGCATTCTGCAGAAGCCAATTTTCGCGCTTTCTCGAAACATTTCAACCGAATGAGCGAAAACTACGGTTCCGTTCAATTGGTAAACCTTGTTGAGCACCATGGAGTCGAGGCTATAATTGGCAACGAGTACGAGAGAAACGTCGAGAAGTATAATAAAGAGAGGCCTGAAGAAAATCGGCGTCTGGCCTATGAGTGGTTTGATTTTCATTCTGCCTGCCGTGGAATGAAATTTGAAAACGTAAGCCAGCTGCTGGACATCCTGGGTGAGAAGATTGGAAAGACTGGAAGTACAGTGGAATTGAATGGTCAAGTAGAGAACAAGCAGAACGGGGTCTTGCGAACGAATTGTATGGACTGCTTGGATCGTACGAATGTTTGCCAGAGTTCGTTCGGAAAATATATGCTTGATCAGCAGCTGAAGGAGGAAGGGTTCGATATGACCGTTCAGATCGACCAAGAGAATTCTTGGTTTAACACCCTGTGGGCTGACAACGGCGATGCAATTTCCAAACAATGTGGGTTAACTTCTTATTCTGTCTTCTATGGACTTGTAACTATTCCAATGCTACTAACGCCTCTCACAATGCGTACGGATACTGATCAAATTGGATAATGCAGATGCGTCGACGGCTGCAATGAAAGGTGACTATACCAGGACAAGAAGACGAGACTATCGTGGTATGGTCAATGATCTAGGTCTCTCGCTGACCCGATTCTACAATGGGTAAGGCCCTGCATCACCCACGTGCTGTGGTTTTTACACGAGATACTAACGATGCGATTAGAATGGTGAACGACTATTTCAGCCAGGCCGCCATCGACTTTTTCTTAGGAAACGTGACCTCTCTGGTATTTGATGAATTCGAGGCGAACATGATGACAAAAGACCCGGGAGTATCCATGTCCAAGATGAGGGAGCTAGCAATCGAAACGTCACAAAAGATCGCCGTAGAAGATGACAAAGAAGACTTCATCGGTGGCTGGACACTCCTAAGCCCACAGACATCAGATACCATCAAGACGTCGTTATTTGAGGAAGTGATTCTCTTGCTGACAGACAAGGCCTTATATCTCTGTAGATTCGACTGGAAGTTAGATAAGGTATCATCCTTCGAACGTGTGGAGCTAGCGCACATCATCGAGATCAAGGTCGGTACATATATCACATCAACGATCTCGCCTACTCAAGCCGACGAGGCGAAGAATGTCGGCATTGTCGTCACATACGAGCCGGGCAAGACGGACGTCAAGCGAACGAACACGCGGTCATTATCGAGCCTGCCCGACCACGCACCGACAGGGTCGTCTTCTACCGCCCCTAACCAGGGCATCTTCGGTTCTATCACGGGGACCACGGCGGCCGACCCAAAACGTCGGAAGCTTGCGTTCAAGGCGCTGTATGCACATACTGCCATATCAGATGTACAGGGCGTTGAACGTATGACGGAAAGCGAGCAGGCTAATGTCATTGCTTCTGAGATCGACCGCCTCGCGCTTCTAAGCCGGCCACCACCGCCGGATACAATTCAGACTGGGACATCGGAAAATGAGAATACTAATAAAGGCACGGGGAATACGGGAAGGGAACAGCCTACATTAATTCAAAAAGATGATATCATATCTTTGGAAGAGGCGAAGAGAACCACGGGCTTATTTGAGCAATGGGGACATACGATTAAGAAATTGGTTTGGGCTTGACGTGGGAGTATTGGAGATTACGAGAGGGGATGCTGGTAACGTGCGAGTCGGGAGGGCGAGAAGAGTAAAAATTTAATGTTAGTGATGATTATATGATTTCACAAGTCTTTTAATCGTGATTAAAGGTTTAGGGCAAGGGGCCGACTCAAATGCCTCACTCGCCATGATGCTATATAATAATTGCAGCGCATGGTTGATGGACTCAAGTTTTCTCGATGTTGGGAGTAATACTTAAATTGAACCTTAGCACGTTGAAAATATCACGGCAGCGGCGATGTATACTCGTAGCATTGACATCTATACTCTCAGCTTCATATCCGCGATGTTCACTCGCTCCTCGCCGCGCGGTACAGATGCACCTGGTAGCGCATATTTTCAAGCGCAATCGGATACGACAGGCCCTCAGCAACACGAAACCACACAGAGTCATGGGACTCGATCTTCTCCCACCTAACACCGTTCGCTTCGGCATTAGGGGCCGCTTCGTCTTCAACACTGCGAACCTCCGCGGCGGTCTTCGTACCCGGCTTCTTCGGCGAAGGAGGAGGCACAAGCGTGTGATCTAAAAGCCACTGCATCGGATACCGCTTTGCGTCCTTCCCTACCGCAGCTTCGGAATAACTCCCCGGACTATCTACGACGAGAAGCAAAGTCCCTGGTACTGCGATGGTGGATAGCAGGCGCAGGAACGCGGTTGTGCGCTTGATCCCGCCGGCGGTGTAGAGCTCGTTGAGCGTGAAGAGGAGGGTGATGAGTATGGGTTTGCTTCCTCTCTTTTTCTCTCCCTCTCCCTCTTCCCTAATCCCTCCCCCCTTATTACCGCCTCTCTCCCCAACAAGTCTCTCGAGCTCATCCCGCCCCAGAGCCAAGATATCCCCTTGCACGAACCTAGAAACCAACCGATCCCGGGCGACAAGCGCTTTACTCGCTGCCGCCACAGCGGCGCTGGCATACCGCGATAATACGGGTGGGCTCGTGAGCGCTGTTTGTAGTTTTTGTACTACGCCCGCCCAAGGCCCGATGTCGACGAGTGTGATCTCGCATCGTGTTGTGGTGGTGTCCAAGCTGGATATGTAGTCCGCGAAGGCGACGAGCTCGGCGGCGCCGCCGCCTATGGCGAGGACTTTGAGGCACGGGGTGGTTTTGCTTCCTATGGCCTCTTGCTCGGCTTGGTCCTTTGGCAAGGCGCCTGAGTCTTTGGATTCTCTGTCCGCGGCGACATCCTCTGCATCATCACCATCTTTCTCATCACAAGCCGCATCATCATCCCCACCATCACCATTCCTCACAGAAGAAGAAGCATCCTCCTCCACAAGTCCGCGCAGATGCGTCCCAAGCCCTCGTAAAACGCGACCGTAGCAGAGCGCGCGCGTCGGCGACCACCGCGCCGCGTACACGTCCAGGGCGTCCTCGCGCGCAAACGCGGCAGCGAAGTCGCGATTGAATAAAGCTGTTTTCAAATCCTGTAGCCGCGCGCTGAAATCCTCTGCGCCCAGCACGTCGCGGAATGCAGAGCTGAAGATGTTCAGGAGCGTCTGTTGGCGATGGCGTAGCTCCTCCCCACCTGCACCCTCCTCGTCTGCTGCTAAGTCGTATTTCCTTAATGTTTCTTTTTGCTGCTGCTGTATGCGTTTGGTTGCTCCTTTTGCGGAGGAGGAACCGGGACCGGGGCCGGGCTTGGCCGATGTTGATGATTGCTTTTTGCCGGCCATGGTAGCTCCCTGTTATGCATCTGCTTATGTTCGGTCATTTGCAGGGAACAGGGGATACAAAGTGTTTGCGGCATCTCACCCCCAATGGATGGAGTTTGGTGTCACATGTTTGTTAATAATTATTGAGGAAGAAGTTTATGAGATGATGAAAATTTTGCCCAGCGCATCCCCAATAAAAGCCACCATTTTGTATGAAGGCCTACTTATCTAAAAACAACTAGCTGTTACGCCTGAGACTGCTTCAAATTCATAATTATTAGAGTTATAGAAAATATGTACCATTTAGTATCGTTCCACAAGCACAGGAATCGCTCTCTTCTTACACGATCATCATGCACTCGTAAGTGAAGGGCTGCGACATGTGTATATAACTATGTCATTTTTACATAAGGAGCAGTTGACCAGACGGGAATTTACGTATAACTTGATCATTCGCTCTTGATTCGCTGCTCCATGTTATCGACTTGCATTGCTGATACTTGCTGATAATGGTGTTGTATCCAGACGTTCACAACGATGCTTGGCGTGATCTCCAAAGTACCTCGTGAAGCGACACCGGACGATTAGTAAATCCCTCGTCCACTTCATCCGCCCGTCTAGATAATCGATCTACAAATTCTATCCAGTACCCCGTATTATTGATAGACAACATTGCACCTACCTAAGGAATAAGGATGTAAAACCTCTGATAGGATTTTAGGCTAAATAAAACATGGCCTACAAGCATATCAGCAGAGGAAGGGACTGCTAGCCCAGTTCTCCAGCAGAGCCAACTTTTAAAGCACGTGGGGATGGTATAGGGTCTAATTTAGCTGATATCAGCGAGTAGGTTAAGGCTGAATCGCAATGCTGATATCTGGAGTACGGCGGTACTTATCTTCGGTGAGGTGGTGACTTTGGGTGTTACCATGCGCGGCTCTCCCGCCATGTTTCCACCGCCTGCTGCGGTACTGTATGTATACCGGGTGCTGACTGAGCTCTAGGAGCTTTATGCATGTCCTGTATACGAAATACGCTGTGATAGAAACTACGACCAGACCCGAGTTCTCATAAAAAACTAGACCTTGAATTGGAGATGTATTGGCCATATACGAATATGTCAGAGAACCGCAAGGATTTGGAATTTGACAGAGGGATTTATCTCGCCTTTGCGCTGATAGAACTGAAATGCGCCCGATCTGTAGTAAGTCCATACGTCGGCTACTCTTGAAACAGACATGTCAACAGGGCTGACAAGCGGACAGGTTCTCGTCTGATCACATCTTCATCTTATTAACTCATGCACTAGGTATCTGCTCATGAACATACACATTGCTATGTTGCGGGACCATGGACGAGAGCCAGTATCTAGTGTATAGAATTAGTCTTTCGTGAAGTGGTAAGTAGACATTATGGGTCCGAGTTGTACCGGCCTCCGTGTTGTACTAGACTTAGTTGACTGGCTGGCCGGGTCGGTGGCAAACAACATTTACACCCGGACTTAGCGTGCGACTTTGAAGAGCCCAACAGTTTTTTGCCTTAAGTTCCGGCCTTAGGCGGGCTGCAGATAGGGACAGTACTGTGTCTAGGCAGTTGCCGCTGCCGCCGCGCCATTGCTGGCCGCAATGCGCCTGCATGTTACTGAAAACAACCCCACCTGACGATCTCACTAATCGTCGTTAGGGGATAAGTACGTCCTTGTCCTTATCCCACCTCCCACTCCTCCTTGGGTACCTCCGATTAGTGTACGTACAAACGACTTTTTCTCCCTTCCGACTTTCTCATTAATTTTTTTCCCTTGGACACACCTACAACGCCATTTCTCCCATTGCTTTAGCCATAGACAAGATCTTAGATTCATTAAGCACAGCTGCCATCATGGCGTACACAGAAGTAGATGCGCGTGCCATCAACACCATCCGCGTCCTTGCGGTAAGAAACAACCCCGCCCCCGCTCTGCTGTCTCATCGGCCTGCGTTTGCTGCCCCGCCATCGCGAAGTCGTGATTTTCCCGCAAATGCGTGTTCTTCGTCGAAGGAAATGAGCCTCAACTGATGCGATTACTCTCTCTAGGCTGATGCTACTGCCCATGCCAACTCGGGTCATCCGGGTGCGCCCATGTAAGCCACCATTCAATGAAGCCCGCGAATATAGACAGGATCATGGCTTACATAGCTCCAGGGGCATGGCACCAATTGCCCACGTTCTTTTCAACAAGTTCATGAAGTTCAACCCCAAGAACCCCGACTGGGTGAACCGCGATCGATTTGTCCTCTCGTAAGCCACCGCGCCTATTTGAATACCCCACGACGTCAGTAACGCAGCTAATCATGGGCGCAGAAACGGTCACGGTTGCATGCTTCAATATGCTCTCCTCCACCTGTTTGGTTATGCCCTCTCTATGGATGACCTGAAGGCTTTCCGAGTATGTTCTCTCTAACTATTTTGTCATTGCCATCCGAGTAGTGGCTAATCGAGATTATAGTCAGTCGACAGCATAACTGCTGGGCATCCCGAGTCCCATGATACCCCCGGTGTCGAAGTCACCACCGGCCCTCTCGGCCAGGGTATCTCGAATGCCGTTGGCCTTGCTATTGCTGAGGCCCAGACTGCCGCCAACTTCAACAAGGACGGCTTCAAGCTTATCGACAACTACACATACTGCTTCTTGGGCGATGGATGCCTGATGGAGGGTATTTCTTCCGAGGCTTGCTCACTCGCAGGCCATCTGCAGCTCGGCAACCTCATCGCCGTCTGGGATGACAACCATATCACCATTGACGGTGACACCAACGTTGCTTTCACAGAGGATGTCAAGAAGCGGTACGAGGCTTACGGCTGGCAGGTCATCACCGTCACCAACGGTGATGATGATCTTGAGGGTATGGAGGCAGCTCTTCGGGAAGCCCAGGCCACCAAGGACAAGCCCACGCTTATCCAGCTGAGGACCACCATTGGTTACGGCTCGCTGAACCAGGGTACCCACGGCGTGCACGGTTCAGCCCTGAAGGCTGATGATATCAAGCAGCTCAAGACCAAATTTGGTTTCAACCCCGACGAATCCTTTGTCGTCCCCGAGGAAGTTTACAACCTATACCACAAGAAGGCTGCCGAGGGCGCCGCCGCCGAAGAGGAGTGGAACAAGCTATTTTCTAGCTACTCTTCCAAATACAAAGCCGAGGCTGATGACCTCACTCGACGTGTCAAGAGAGATCTCCCCGAGGGCTGGGAAAAGCACCTCCCTGTCTACACCCCCAAGGACTCCGCGGTTGCTTCGCGAAAGCTTTCCGAAACCGTACTCTCCAGCCTTGTGGATGTCCTTCCCGAACTCATTGGTGGATCCGCCGATCTGACCTCCTCCAACCTGACCCGGTGGAAGACAGCCAATGATTTCCAGCCGCCCTCGACTGGCCTCGGCAGCTACGCCGGCCGCTACATCCGCTACGGTGTGCGTGAGCATGCTATGGGTGCTATCATGAACGGTATTGCTGCCTACGGTACCCTTCTCCCCTTTGGCGGCACTTTCCTAAACTTCGTCTCCTATGCCGCCGGAGCCGTTCGTCTGTCTGCTCTGTCCCAGGAGCGTCTCATCTGGGTTGCTACCCACGACTCTATTGGTCTGGGTGAGGACGGACCTACTCACCAGCCTATCGAGACTCTAGCCCACTTCCGCGCTCTGCCCAACACTCTCGTATGGCGCCCTGCCGATGGTAACGAGACCTCGGCTGCATACTATGTCGCCCTGACCTCGAAACACACCCCGAGCATCATTGCTCTCTCCCGACAGAACCTGCCACAACTGGAGGGCTCAACGATCGAGAAGGCCATCAAGGGTGGCTACGTGCTGCACGAGGTTGAGGGTGCCCAGATCTCGCTGGTCTCGACCGGCTCTGAAGTTTGCATCTGCGTTGATGCCGTTAAGTACCTGGCCGAGAAGCACAACATCAAGGCCCGCGTCGTCTCGATTCCTTGCTTCGAGGCCTTCGATGCGCAACCCAAGGAGTACAGACTCAGCGTTCTCCCCGACGGCATCCCTTCGCTGTCCGTTGAGGTCATGAGCACAATGGGCTGGGAGCGGTATACACACGAGCAATTCGGCCTGAACCGGTTTGGTGCTTCGGGCGCCTACAAGGACGTGTACAAGGCAAGTTGAATTCTTTCCCTGTTTCTCTTGAGTAGTATTGACCAACAACTATCAACAGAAGTTCGAATTCACCCCCGAGGGCGTCTCCAAGCGCGCTGTTGCCACCATCGATTTCTGGAAGGACGTGCCCAACGTCCGCTCGCCTATCAACCGTGCGTTCCAGCAGCTCATTTAAGAGCGTCCAGGTGTAGTGTAGTGTGAGGGATACCAAGGTGTAGGTCGTGTGTATTTCCGTGGAAGAAGCTCTGCAGATACCGGTAATGTAGTACCAGTAGTACGGATCTCATAGTTCTCATAGACAGGAACCAAAATAAATAAACTTCAAGAGCCAAATTACTGAACATCCGTCTGTGGTGATAGTTGACAACATCTGTCTTTCTGGACTGCTGTAAGCGTCTTGCCTCATTCTCGTGGTAATCGGGGCCGTGCTCTTAAGCGACGGTCTATTATAAACGTAGCGCGTCTCTGGGGCGTCGTAGAGGTAGCGTTTGATCTGAGCGCTGAAGCCATGACTCTGGCTCCAACTTGGCTGGATCGTGAGCTGTAAGACGACAGCAATTGCTAAGCCGAACAGGCGTGCCTGTCCTGGCTCAGCAAATGGCATCGTTTCATCAAAACGATGACATGATCCGAACATACTCAGTACGCTTCCGTGCCCAGCCGATGCACAGGCAGGATATATATATAGCCCGACTGCTGCGGCCTTCGACCCGGCTCTCGAGTTTTTCGCTCACACCTTCGGCCGTACGCCAGGCCTGGCAGTTCCCGTGTAGGTCGTAGAATCCACGTGTGCCCGGCTCACTTCCACTTCCACTCTTTCTCCTGCCTCTATTCCTCAATGGAGCATAGTACCCATCATATAATATAATATATATATACTCGTTCCATCCATCATCTGGGGGCATAACCCGTGTCCCTGCTGAGACTCACGCAAACTCTCCCTCTCACCCAGAGGTTATTAACTCCGGACTGTTATTTCCTGCTCAGTCTTCTGACCATTCTCTCCCCTCCTCAATCAGCAACCCCCCTATCTCCCACCTGCGCTGAATCACCACCCCCACCCCCTCGCCCCCGATGCGGCAGCCCCTGCCCTTGACTCTGGGTATGTAAATCCCCAACCCACCTTCCCTGAATCTCTCTTCCAATCCCCTCCAACCGCGCCGCCGCGCGCCTCGCCTCCAGGGCCTCGTCCGCGCGCGCAGCGACCACAAGGCCCAGGAGCATGGGCGCCGCGTCTGGATTCTCTTCCTCATCTTCCTCTCCATTGTCATCTTCTTCGCCGTCTTCGGTCGCAGTCTCAGTCTCTGCGTCGATGCTGAAGAATCCGCTATTATTCCCCCCATGACTAGGGTCGTTAATATCGTGGTCCGGGGCCGCGCCCCCGCGGAGATATGCCGTCGTCGTGGTCGTTGCTGTAGCTGGGGGCGCGGCACCGCTTGCGTTGCGGCTTTCTGCGGCTAGGGCGAGAGCGCCCTGGTGTTGCTGCTGGTGTTGGCGCGGTGGGGATGGACGCTGCTGCCCACCACCCACTCCACCTCCACCGCTACTACCGTTCGCGACGTCGTCATGCGTTGTCATATTCGCAGTTGTGTTTGCGTTTGCAGTGGTAGTAAGGGGGTGTGGGCTCAAGAACGTCTGCAAGACCACGGGCCCGTCGCCGTCGTGCTCGACCATGATGCGCTGGGCCCCGCCGAGCCCCAACCGCAGCGCGGACTCGTGGGCGCTCAGCGCGGTGCTCGAGAGCGTTGTTAACGCGTCTAGGTGCGTGCGCGTGCGCGCGGATGTTATTAAGGGCGTGAGCGCGCGGTCGGTTAGGTGTATGGTTAGCTGGGGGTATTGCGCTGGTAGGTTCGCCATCTTTTGGGAGGTGGGAGGTTGATCGGTAGGTGCGCGGATACGGAGGTGGTCTTCCGGATGTTGTTATGGGCGTGTGTATGGATGAGAGGACGGCGAATTGGCAGTTGACGAGCGTATGAGCGAACGAACGAGTGCGCGGTAGCGGAACGTAGGATGAGGTGCTGTGTGAAGGTCGAATGTCGGTGGATGGGACAGTGTGCGGGGAGAGAGTGGCTTGCTCGGCCTGGTCGATCCGTCCAGCTAGGTTAGCTAGCTGTCCGATGTGAGGTCGCTCCGAATCGGAAATTAGCGCACAGATTGCTTTTTGGGGCGTTGCGTTCGAGCAGAAGCTCTAATCCATTGAACCAATGCCAGCTTAGAATTGAAGCTCTAATGATCTGCAAGACAGCCGAATTCGTTTTTAATAGCAGACGAACCTATGCCAGATAAATAGTGTAAGTGGACGAATGCGATGATGATCGCCTGCCTGCGTCTGCATTAGGTACTGTCACTTAGGCAGGCGCAGCTGCGCGATGACGACGCTAGCCGAAATTACCGGGGCATTCGGGGCGTTCGGGGATAGCTTGGGTGCTGCTTGGGGTAAGTCTGGGGGCCACTTGCCCTAACAGTGAACTCCCTACGGCAGATCCCCTAGGTGCCTGCCCATAGGTCAGGTACGAGTGGGACCTTTCGTTCAGAGCCTTACACGCTGAAGTGACCTCATGATGTTGTCTGGCTTTCACCGTATGTCTCTGTCCTGGTGGTGTGTACGGGTAACCTGACCTAGGACACTTTTCACCAGAGGTTTCCATTCTCGGATCCGGACAGCTGGCACGCTTAGCGAACTCGGTTGCGAATACTTTTAAGCTTAGAGGGCTTGATCCAATACCGTGGCCACCCCTGTTAAATTATCATCCGCGACGCGACCACCCACAGAATCCCTGCGAAGGGATCCGTCTTCGACGCCTCGGGTGATACGGCGCCGTGTCGTACAAGCTGAGCTGCCGCGAGCAGCACCGACAGCGACATTAGCAGCAGCGGCGCAAGCATAGCAATGACGCGACGGTCATGATGACCAATGCACCCGGCTCCGGATCGACGCCGCCACGACGGATGAGGCGGCCGGCCCGCAATGTGAGTTGTGCATCCTCAGCTTCGTGCTGACTGTGCTGATGTGGTTATGCGACGACGATAGCGAATGCGCAATGGCACCTGGATCATCCCGAGCACGGGCGAGCGCACGAGACGGCAGTTCACTCTGCGCGGCCAGAGTTACGATGGTCCGGACGACGGCCAGTTGCGACCCTTCTCCGGCCAAACCCTCACCGACCGAGCCCGAAGCACATGGCACGCCGTCACTGTCGTGGCTGCCCGGATATGGGCCTGGTCACAGTCTCCCAAGGGCCAGGGCACCATCAAGTGCTCCGTGGCCTACTTGCTGGCGAGTCTGGGCACCTTTTGGCACCCAGCCGCCGCCTTCTTAGGTCCCATGGACGGCAAGCACATTGTCGCCACCATTGTGACCTATTTCCATCCCGCGAGGTCGGCCGGTTCGCAGATTGAAGCCGTCGCCATCGCCATTGTCGCCGTATTATACGCCATGCTCATAGGGATTTGCTCCATGGCCACGTCGGTGCTGTTCGGCGGTGTACTGGACTTGGACAAATTCTCCTATGCCCTGATCCTTATCGTCTATATCGGCTTCGGCCTGGGCTTTCTGGGCTGGGTGAAGCAGAAGCTCAATAACCCTCTCGTGAGCGTCGGCGTCAGCATCGCTTCCATCGGTATTATCACCATAATCACCAAAGAGGGCTCGGTTCACAGGGCCGTGTTTTCCACCGAAAAGATTATTCAGTACCTCAAGATTTTACTCATGGCTACCGTGATATCCACCGTGGTCAATCTTGTATGCTGGCCCGTATCCGCTCGACACGAGTTGCGCAAGTCGATGCGCACCGCTTCCATCTCTCTCGGCCAGATGCTCTCTATGATCGCAAGCGGCTTTCTAAGCGGCGTCGAGGAAGAATTTACTTCCAAGTCATTTGTGGACGCCTCAACAACCTACACATCTACCTTGGTCCTGATGAACAAAAATGCGAGAGAATCGAAATACGAATACTACCTTCTCGGTCAGGAGAAGATCTATCGCCATGACAAAGCAATCCTGAAGTCGATCGAGAACCTCGCTCAGTCCATTGGTGGTCTGAGGAGTGCGGCTAACACGCAGTTCGAGCTTCTCAAAGAAATATCGACGGGGCCCTTATCCGCTAATCCATCAACAGCACAGAATCGCAACGTTTTCTCGCCTCAGTTTGAACGATCGTTCTCATTTTCTCTGACCAGTAGCGGCCGATTTGGCCGTCTATCGTCCATAGACGAGGCTTCGAATGAACAGAGTGAGGACGATGCGACTCCCACGCAGATGTCGGAGCCTTCGTCAGAAATGCACGCCTCAACCACTTTTGCGCCGAAATCACCTTCAGAAATATTCGAGATCTTCATAGAGGCTCTTGGACCCTCTATGAAATCATTGGTGTACACAATGGCCGAGATGCTCAAGCAACCACCATTTGGCAAACCGGGATCACCCGTCGACTTGAATGAACAATTCAAGTTTAGCCTGGACGAGGCCATCAGCTTATACAACGATTCGAGAGCCACGACGCTAAAAGAACTGTACAGAAGGATTGAGAACGCAAGGTCAGGGTCCGAATCCATTCAAGCCGACTTTGAGGAAGTTGCAGCGGCATGCGGACATTTCTCTTTCAGTCTCTTGAGTTTCGCGGACGAGATGAAGAAGTACCTCGATTCACTCGAAGAGTTGAAGTACATGACCGAGCAAGGCGGGTATACATGGACCTGGCTGAAGATTTGGAAATATCTTCCGTCACTATGGAGGTCACGACGAACACCCGACGCCGATGCCGAAACGCAGACTCTCATGAAACCTATCAAGCGGATGCGACAGTCACAGCTGCCTCAAGGGATTCCTCAGATCATGAAAAAGCGCCCCGATGGATTGAGATGGGATAACGCCCCTATCACCGGGTTTTGGAACACTGTTGTTCGAAGCGCCTCGCCCATCATTTGGAGGTTCCTTAACTTTCTTGCCAGAGATGACAGTACGCTACTCCCGCTGCTTCTATTGTTTGTTAGCTAATTTTCTCCCAGTTCGCTTCGGACTCAAAGTCGGTATCGGCGCTACCCTGTACGCTATGTTCGCATTCATCCCCGCGACCATGGAAATCTACGGACACTGGCGTGGAGAATGGGGTCTCCTGTCATTCATGATCGTCTGCTCTATGACTGTAGGCGCATCGAATGCCACCGGCTTGGCCCGTTTCACAGGCACAGTTATGGGTGCCGCGTTCGTGGTGGTGAATTGGTTGATAGCAGACGGAAATCCCATTGGCCTGGCTCTGCTCGGCTGGGCCGTCTCCTTCGGCGCGTTCTACATCATGGTCGAGCGCGGCAATGCACCGTTTGGCCGTTTCATATTGTTAAGCTATAACGTGTCTTCGTTATACGCATACTCACTCTCTCAAGATGTCGAAGATGACGATGACGACGAAGGCGGTATCCATCCGAGGATCAGAGAGATCGCTTTCCACAGAGTGGTCGCCGTAGCTATCGGTATCCTCTGGGGTCTGATCATCTGCCGTCTCATATGGGCCCTACCAGCCCGTAGAAAGTTCAAGGAAGGCCTCGCTGTTTTGTATCTCCAGATGGGCCTCATCTGGAAAAGAGGCCCCCTAGCCATCCTGCTCCGCAACGACGCCAACTTCACGAGCTACATGAAGATCGGCGAGCAGGCCGCGATGCAGCGGTACGCGACGCAGCTGCAGACGCTGCGGGCGGCGGCGAACAACGAGTTCGAGCTGCGCGGGCCCTTTCCCTTCGCCGCGTACGGGCGCATCATGGCGTCGACGCAGCGCGTGCTCGACGCGTTCCACGCTATGAGCCTGGTGACGCAGAAGCACGGGCGGTTGAGCGAAGGGGAGACGGCGCTGCTCAACCACACGGCCGACGAGCGCGCCCAGCTCTGCGCCCGCATCTGCCACGTCTTCGAGGTCCTGGGCTCGAGCATCATGCTCGAGTACCCCCTCACCGACGCCATCCCTTCCGTCACGGTGATACGCGATAAGTTGTTGGGCAAGATTTTTAGGTTCCGGAAGGAACATAATGCTACGGTGAGCAAGACGGCTACTGCTGCTACGATAGCTCTTGGGCCAGGTGATGTGGAGACTAGCAATACGGAGCAGAGTAATAACGGCAATAACGGTGATAATAATAATAACAGTAGTAGCAACAACGGCGGTGGTGGTGGCGAACCCACTACTCCTGGCGTCGGCCTCGGCATGACGGCCATGCTAGGCGCCATGGACTCGGTGCCGCACCTCGGCGACGTCACGCTCGAGGAGCCCGACTACGCCCTGCTGTACGCCTACGCGCTGGTCACGGGCCAAGTGGCGAAAGAACTTAAGGTGGTCGAGAAGGAGCTCGAGGGCCTGTTTGGGAGGTTTGATGAGGATGCTATGCTGCTGGAATAGAGTTTCCGTTTTCAGATGGAAAAGGAAATGAAACTTGGAATGGTATGCCGTTCTGCTTAAGGCGAGGATGCCGTGACACTTGCTGCTGGAGTAAAGAGGTGAAATGAAACGAAAGTGATATTTGTATACCCGGACATGGCTGCGTTTGATAAGAGAGAGACGCAATCGCACACAGAGAGAGAAAGATTAGATTTTAGTTCGATTTTTGGTTGGTTTAGGGAGACAAGGACATTGTTAAACGATACAACTGGCGCGCATGGAGAATTAGCATTACATACATAGTTATTGACCTATCAACTCATCTACATATTCGACGTTATGTAGTTTATTTACTTATTTATCAAGTCGATACTTGCCACCCTTTCCCGTCCCTTTTGTGTTGGGTAACTGCGTTGAGTAACTTGACCTGGTGTGTAACGTGCAGTAGCAACTGATAAATATGTAAATAGGTAGATACAGATATACTTATATTTTTCATTATACAAGCCAGGCCGTGTCATGCCATGTCATGCCATACAAGCAGCCGCGACACAGACTTTGCAGTAGCAGCAGTACAGTATAATATAGATACCCAAATGATGAAGCTACACGATCAATGACTTTGTCTTACTCATGTGCCTCTTTTCTTCCTTTGTATCCACGGGTGCGAAGGACAGAGAATGAACGAACGCGGATCCGATTTTATCTATGCCAGCGAACCTATTGACTACGGAGCATCTGATCAACAACTCTCTTTCTCTTATGCACGCACACGTATACGCACACATCAAAATAACACAAGTAGGTAGTAAGATCAATAGTACAGAAAAACCAACAACCCGAACGCCCATGTAATGACCCTTATTCATGCATTCCCTTATATCATCATGCCAGCATCTAGATAGATCGATAGACCAACCAACCAGATCCCGAGGAACAAAAAATCTCAGGAGAGAGACCACCGCTCGCTCGCTTAATCCTCATAACCACCCTTAGCACCAATCATGCCCTCGCTACGACTAGCCTTCCTCCTCCGTCCAACAGCCTCGCGGAGCCACTCGGTCAATGTAAAGCCCCAGTGGCCGGCGACGAGGACGCCAGACAGTATATTGACGACCTTGACGAGGAAGGTGAGGATGCCGTCGCGGCGCTCCTCGACCTGCAGCAGGATGGGCTCGATGTCGTACTTGAAGAACAGCCCCGGCACCATGCGCTCGCCGACCTGCTTGCTCTGCTCCGTGACCGCGTACTGGTTCGTGAAGATGGTCTTGGTGCGTGCGCTGCCGCCGGCTACGCTGTAGATGGTCGGTACGACCGACATGAAGTATTGGAACTTGTGGAAGTGCGCCTCGGCGGTGTTGATGGTGCGGTCGAGCGGGTTCACGAGAGAGGGGTAATACGGCCCGAAGGAGAGCTCGGAGACGACGTGAGAGAAGTTGAAGGCTACATGGAATCTCGTTAGCAAGGGGGCTCTGAGTTGGACTGTCGTCTACATACCGTTATGGTCCAGATGCTCGGCAAACATCTCGGCATAGCCGTGACCACGCGCAGTGATATGGAAATCACCTTGAACCCTGTTCAACTCTAAGGAGCCGTAGATACGGCAGCTATCAGCCACGGTGCCGCGGCCGACACGCGGCGTCTTGGCCCAGCGCGCGGTCTTGCGACCTATGGCGACGATGTCGTGCACGTGGGCCTCGCCAAAGCCCTCGTCGTGGTGCTCGTGCCAGCCGGCACCCGTATCAGTGCGGCCCTGGTCGTCGTGATTGAGTCTGTGGATGCCCTTGTGGTCAACCCAGTGTTGCCAGAGAGTGGGGTCCTCTTTCAGCGCCGTAGCGGCAAGGATGCGGTCGCCGGCAGCGTCCTGGACGTTCACGTGGAGGTCCTTGCAGGCCATGCGCACGACAACGTCGAGGTTGATCTGCATGCTGTGGCCGACGCCCTTCTCGACGCTAAAGGTGTGGTCCTCCTGGCCCTGCCACCACCGCGCCAGCTCGGACCAGACGAGGACGGCAGACACGACCAGCATGGCTACGGTCCACTTGCCGCCGCCTGATGTGCGGGTGACATATTGAGGCTTTGCCTTGGCTAGCGAGAGAAGGATGAAATGTCAGCTGGCTTTCTCTTTTCGCTTGTTCATATGATCGTATGAGCTTCATGTGTCTGCATCGGCTGGCCACGATGCACTCGGGGAGGACGGATGAGAGAGAGGAAAAAGGAAGGAGGGAATGCCTACGGAAAGCATCGAAGGCGCGCACGAAGCTGCCAGGGGCGGGCTCGTCGTCGAAGTGGCTCTTCTCGCTATAGCCGTTCCCGTTGTAGCCATTCCCGTTGTAACCGTTGTTGTCGTTGTAACCGTTCATCGTGGCTACTGCGACTGCGACGACGCGTTGTCGATCTACGAGCTCCTGTCGGTGTCGGTAGCCTCAACCCTCCGCGCTTCGTTCGGGCGCCCCGGTCGCATGCACTCCAAGTCGCTGCGCCACGCCGCACCACGAGCTGCCGTCGCACGATAAGGCGGACAGACGGACTGCGCCGGGTCTCCGTGTTCCAGTGAAAGTGACCGATTGGCTGAATCTCGTTAACTTTTTCGTACAGCAGCAGTTCTGTGTTCGACGGTTGAAAAGTGGCGTTTATCTGGCCTTTGCGCGGGTCGAGGGCGGCATCTGCCAAGGCGTGATTACGCAGCAAGGGTTGGATGAAACCGAGCTCGAAGTGGAGGAGAATTGGAATTGGTGAGGGCGAGTTACACAATCAATGGCGGAACATGTTTGTCATGCGCAACCAACGATTATACCGGGAGTCGAAGGCAGTCACGAGTATCGCGGGGCGGTTGCGGGTTTCGGTTCGCAGGTGCGAATGAAGCTTAACCGTTGCAGATGCCAAAAAAATGAGGACAGCTTTCATTCACTTCCACACTGGGGTAGAGTACCTACTCGCTGCAGGGCCAATTTAGGTGTTCTTGGCGCTTAGACTAGACTCCCTAGTGCCTGCACTAGCCTACATAGGTTAATAAGTGGCCTGTGCGTTAGCTGGGAAGCTCGTGATGCTAGCAGTCGCAACACGTGTTTACGCGGCTGTAACGACCTCTTTCTCTCTCTACTTCATTCTTAGTTTCAATATTGATTCACGGTTACAGGATGATATGGTCTTTGGATCAGCTGTCTTCTTCTTTCAATTGTTTTTTCAAGTATAATAATTATCTATCAATCAAATCTTCTCGTGTATTTCCCGTTCGTTCAGTAATTCAACAAGTCTGCGACGCAAGGACAGACTTGCTGTTTTGTCAATACTACCCATCACCTAACCTAGGACGATGTAGTCCATCTTAAAGTCCTTATATTAGCAGTGATGAATTTTACATGAATGACACCAATTCTCGGCTACGTCTTTCCTGCCTGTAACAAAGACCATTGTATCATACAACATTCCAAGCGATCATGTATGTCTCGAGCAGCCATTTCTCATATACTCACTTTTCTCTCTGCAAGGACACTGTCACACGCAAGCACTTACTAATTTCTTCTTACAAAATTAGGCACCTTGCAAGACTGCAGGCTCTTGGCCTATCATTACCCAAATTTGTGAGACCGCGGGAACACCCGGCCTGTCGCTGGGTGTTCTCCATCACGATGAATTGCTACATGAGGCGAACTTCGGGTTTCGTGATGTTGGAGCATACACTGTATGTCGTGGGTTCTTTGACAAAGGCCATCACTGCCGCCATTGCAGCTAATCTCGCTGACGTGGAGCACATAACTTCATAACATTGTTTCAAAATTTCAGTGGGCAGGGCCCTTGAGAAGGTATCTGGCATTAATTCTTCCTCTTTTCTGACAGATCATATTCTCAAACCGCTTAAGACGAAGTGAACTTACTAGGTTACACAACTGTACCCGCCAGCTCTACAAATGTTGCGAAGCTGTATACCGCGCTTCAGAATTCCAGTGTTCTCCGGTCCGATATGCCATATAAGAAACACCGTAACAGGAATCCGAACGGGAAAGATGTCGATTTGTAAAAGGCCTATCGCAAATACGCTGTCCGCCGATTTGGTTCGGGAAGCTGCTCGCTAGCATAGGCGACGTGCCGTGTGCTAAAAATATGTCTTGTAGGAACTCTATAGACTTTGGAGAAAGAACGTAGCCGATTTGAAAGACATTTATAGTCGCCTGTATGAGGAAGGCATGTCAATTCGGATGAAATCGTAGGATGCGGGCAGAATCCCAAGTGGTCAGGGGTGGCAAGGTTTACTTGGTGGGGCCCGAAAGTAAGCCTCGAGGCTGCTGCACCGAGCGACGCGCAAGCGCGACACCGGCGAGGTTGTCCGGATACTACAATGAAAATAAGCAATTCTGGATGTCTCTCGCCGGTCTATCGCGACTGCTTCCATGAGAGAGGTGGTACATCAACGGTCATGGTGTTTCCTTCCTTGTGACTTATGTTTTCTCTTGGTACCTTCTTCTGTTCCAACTGAATTAAGATACCTAGGCCATCAGTACTACCTAATTACCTAAGCTACGAGTATGGATTACCCTGGGTATTTTCTCTTCAACTTTACTACATACCTACTCCGTACCTAGCACAGGTTGACTTCGTCGGCATAATAATACAAGACAGGAGTTTCGAATGTGTAGGTATCTATACTAGATGCATAATCCGCCTCTATCATACGAGAATCAGCATGGTATCAAACCCGTTTGACTTCTCGCAGCCACTACCCTCATTATTATGCTATCATTCCGTCGTCCCGTCATTCTATCATCCCGTCATCCCGTCATCTCGTTCGAGTATCCAGCGAGACTTATCCTTCCAGCGGTACCCTCCCCATCCGCATCAGCTCTTGCACTATCGTTGAATTTGACTGGCTAGCGGCATAAATCATATTGTAGGACACTTGCCGAGCCAATTGTTTCTCCTCGCGCACTTTCTGTACAAACGGTGAGGTCATGCCCATGACGGAGCTGTCAGCCAGCCCCTGTGGCGATGTCTCAGCCCCTATTTCATCGAGTCGCCGCAGCCAGAAGAACCAGCGCTGCGAGCTGAAGCCGCCTGGCACTTCTGTGATGCCTGCTGCCTGGGCTAGTGGTCCCAGATGACTGACCTCGTCCGGCACCGGTATCGTGAGCGCTGCCGCCGCGTTGCTGTCGCCCGCCTCGCAAAGTTGCGTGATCCGACCTCCTGCCCGCCCGAGCCATGCGTTGACGGCCCGCAGCAGGTCTGCCACTGTGAGCATGTCTATCGTCCGGCCTGGGTTCTCGCTGTCTTCGCCTCCCGGCTCGACCCCGGCCCTGACAAGGCGTCGCTGTGTCTCAAGTGTGTCGCGTAGTACCATGAGCGCGATCCTACAAAGTCCGTACGACCAAGGGGCTGAGCTCGCTGCCACCAGCGATGCCCAGAAATGGCTGATTCTCACGCGCTGACTGCAGCTCATGCGCGCACAGTCTTGGATCCAGTAGCTCGTCATGTCTGGCACGAGGAAAGGCAGGTCTTGCCAGAGGTATTGCTGTATAACATGATGTCCAACTCTGACTACAACAGGCGCGTGTTCGACTTCTACTGTGCCACTGCTGTCTATCTGCGTCCGTGCTAGCAGGCCTCGTTGAGACGTCTCGAGAAGCTGAAGAACCGCCGGCGCTACGGCCTCTTCTAAACAGTGTTTGCCGGTGACATAATACAGATGCCATAAATTTTGCAGCTGGAACGTCCAACCGCCGCTGAAGTCGATGTGTGGCTCTGTGACAAAATGCGATGATAAATGTGAAATCGTATTATTGGCAGTTTGCCAGAGACCGCGCACGTCACCCGCCCGTGCGCGCGTCTCGTCGTTAGCCCGCATATGGGCAAATATATCGGCATATTCTTCCAGCACCTCGTCGTCCATAGTCGGCTGAGGCGTTGCTGGCGTCGTTGCCGCGCTGGGACGACGCCCGCCTGGCGTTGACATTCTCGGTCTCGATGACTGTCTACTTGGTGGAACGTAAATAGACAGAGAGGAAGGTAAGTCCAGGACCACGGGATAAGGTTTTTCAGGATACTGGTCAGAGAGCTCCATGTGCTGTTATGGTATCACCACCCAGGAAGGTCGACAACCAGCTGAGGCTATATATCCAAACTCGGTAACTTGGCTCTTGAGCGCAGTCGTCTTCGTTGATGGTAGCGAGGAGACTGGATCTATTACTCATCACTACTAGATGTAACGCGACATTATAGATATCTCAGCTTCGACCACCTTCGCTGCCATATCGGACAAACAACTTGACCGGGGCCGCCAATGTCGGGCAGTACGAGCATGTAACGCAAGAGACAGTGACAGCTCTAAAAAAAGACGATGTAGCCAGACGGACGGACTGAAGTTGATGCGACTTATGTCATGACTTCACCCCCCACGTAACGAGCGTGAACAACCCGTTTCAAGGAACTCATATTGCATAATTAGCACGACGAAACGGCCCTGCCTCTTTCGGCCCTATATATAGATATGAAATACAACCTATGATATCCGTCCAGTGTGGGCATCGCCCACACGCTCGAGGTAAGAGGAGATGATGAACCTGGCGGGCGATCTCTTCGTAAGGCTTATCGAAGCGCCAGGGAGTATGGGTGGGCGTCACATTCTAGTCTAACCTCAGCACAGGCTCCCATGTCAGCGAACCGAGCTCCCACGGTAAGATGCCGTGGGCTATCTTAGTCTGCCACCTAGACTAATCAGGCATATAACAAGACTGACCTTGTCACAAGTTCCTCTGAGCCCTCTCATCCGGGCCGAGCCTCCCCCACGAACATGCATGGTACCTACAGGGCCTACAGGCTACCGGTTGGCCATGTGGATTAACAGATCTCATCCTGCTGGGCTGCTCGATCAGGACATTTGAACCCTCCACCGGCTTAATTAACTCCTTCCAGTTGGAATTATACGCCGCAAGTCGGCAGCGCCCAGGCAGCTCTTTTGGATCTTTGGGTAGGAACCCGATGGTCAGTCATCATGGGAAAACTTTTTTTTGGGTTTCCCAAAGGGGTGGTAAACTTTCCCCCAACGTCGTTGTCCAATTATGCATAGAATCCCAGAATGCGACGTTTCTATGCCGGTTCAGCTATGCACTACCAGTAGGATCTCACACGCTTCTCATTGGCTCCGCGTCTGAAGAGGTTTCCCCTACTGGGCGGAAACAGTTGACGTATCAGACCACGAGGGGTGCAGGGAGGGACCAAAAACAGAAACTACGACAACGGATCCAATTCTGGGGCTCAGTATAGCCCCCACCCCGTTGCATGTACAGTATACCCTACCAACCTGAAGAAAGGGTTTATAGGCGTCCCCGATCACAGGCGGGTGGTTATTAGACCCGTAGACCTACATACATCCGCATCGGCGCACTCGCTTCTCCGATCCAATTCTTTGCCAATTGCTACCTCGCATTTCGCATACCGGAACGAACGTTCGCTTGTGTTTGGCATAGGTGCTCGTGACATAGTTAGGCCGACGGATGAATGGCTAGGCGTGCACAAACGACGACAACAACGGGATGACTTCCTCATCTCTCAACAGGAGCCGATCCCAGTAGCTACTATTCGTCGCGCTCCTTTTCGATTGAAGGAGTTGCGACGTAGATTCAAGGGTGCCTATAAACATAGACGGCTGCAGATTCGTCACTGACATCACCAATCGCAGCGATCAGGAAAAAGGTGTCGACCAATTGAAAAATTGTGGATCGCGAAACCTCTAGTCATCCCCCCTGAAAATAGTACCCATGTGTCTATTTTCTTCATTTTGTTTTATTTATCCTCTCTCGGCAGGCAATTGACCTCCTCCGCGGATATACGATAATTATACCATTGAAAGGGGGGGATAAGATAGAAAAGAAGCGAAGGTAAGTAATCGGGCGTTTGAAATTACGTAGTGAGGGGCATAGGGGGGAAACGCTGAGGGGGGCAGGGCATCCCGGGACCGAATGTCGGTTCCGGGCCGGCGGAGAGCAGACGTCGCTAGCGAGAAAATCACGGGCCCGAACGAACAACCTAATATAGCTTCATTTTTTTCAGCTAATCGAGAATAGAATAAGACCAAGACCCTTTTCTTTCCCCTGTTTTTTATTTCTCGTATGTTTCCGCGCTGGCCGACTAATTTGTTTCGCGACCGAACAGAACACAATACAGTACAGTAGCGGCAGATAAGCCCAAGTTTTTTCTTGTTTTAAGGGGGTGATCTAGTACCGGACTGGGCTCGACGGGCCCTTTTTCGTCTCCGTCGTTCCCATCCCAGGCGCCATAATCGAGCTGCGCAACACACATACGCACGCATACATGCGTGCAGCTCAGCGCAAAGCTTGGCCTGCGTCGTACACGACGAGATACTGCTCCGCGGACCCGGAGCGGGTATTATCATTCATTCGTTCGGTTTAGTTCGGCTTCGTAGGGCTGGCTGGCGCCATGGCGATTGGTATGGTAACGAGAGAAATTGAATATCGGATTGGGAAAGCGTGCTTACTGTGCAAGAGATCATGAACGGTTTCTATTACCTATATCGGTATATGGTCTACACACTACACTCTACACTACATTGCGCTACACTGCAACTATACACGAGAAAATACACTTACCTTGCCTTTACCAACCTAACTACCAGACTGTGCTGTACCGTACCTCTCGACCTGACATGGCCTGGCCTGGCCGGCTGGCTCTGGCCAAATAAAATAAGCTTTTCTGTTTCGTTTTGTTTCGCGTTTCAGATCATGGGACTTTCATCATAGGACTTTTTATTTTAAAGAAAAGAATCCACTTGCTTGAATCCCCTTTCTCTGTCTGTCTCTATTCCCTATCCCGTATTCCCTCTTCCCGCTTTGGCGTGCTACATTGACTTTCTCTCAATCCTCCTCCTGACTCTTACATATACACCTCTCTCTTTTCTTCCTCATATTCTTCTCGTATACGGAAACAGAAACGGCATCCTACTGATACCCGCCACTTGCCGTCTGTCCTGAAGAAAAAAAAGGGCTTGCGTTACAAGCGAGGATCGATCGCGGAAGATGTAAAGGGCCGTGGTACCGTACCGTACATACATAGTAATTAGAAGTGGCAATAGTGGCAATATTATCGGCAGCAGCATCAGCAATGGCGATAGAAACCTTTCGAACTGAAGCTGCGGCGAAGCTAAGTAATTGTATCGAAGCCGTACTGGGCTGTGCTGTGCTGTGCTCTCCTGTCCTGTCCTCGGCGGCCTGTATTACCGACCTTTGACAAACTGGACAGATAGACAGAGAGTCTGGAAATAGCGAAAGTGCCTTCTCGACTCTCGGATACAGACGCCGTATCGGTGTGATGAGATGCGTTGCGATGCGATGTCAGGGGCCTCGCCTTGCATGAATGCCGCATGGCACTTGGCACATGGCATGGCATGGGAAGAGGCCGCCGCCTCAGTCCAGCCCTGTCCTATCATCTTCTCTCCTTGCCCTGTTAATAATTCTCCCTAGGTCAGTAACCCATGTTCTCTCGTATACCATACGTCGTTTTACCGCGCGTTGCAAAGCCTAAGATTACACGCCTGCCTGTCTGCCTGCCGCGAACGACCCTGGCTAGTTGCCACATACCTACTTGGGTATAGGTAACATGTAAGTAAGTAAGGTAGCTCGGCGCGCCGCGTGCCGTGTCCCGCAAGCGAGTTTACTTACTTACTTCGATCTGCTTATTCTGTTCGTTCCTGCTTGATCGATCTCGGACTAGGAGCAAATGAGGGATCGTGAGCAACTAACCTAGGTAGACAAGTGCCGCAAGGAACATATGTGAGTGAGTGAGGAGTCTTACTATGAGAGGGATCGTTTGATAATAACTTCATCCGGGGATAGATAGATAGCACCAGTCTAACTAAAACTGAAGGGCGTTTTATTATGTCCCGCGTTCCCCTCCCCCGAACAATAGGTGAGGTTGTCATTCGCAATAAGTAAAGATATCCACTTAACTCTAATTATTAACAGCCCCCCGGGCAGATAGATATCCCGAAATTACGAACATCGCACAGACGGACAGGTCGATATACGAACAGATAATCAGGAAGGTAACGAGGAAAGTAGACAATTGGGTAGATAGGCAGACATATAAGCACGTAAACAAAGGCGGAATTACAGCTGTACAGGGAAGACCGGGCTCGAATCTCCGAACTTTCCCAGCAGCTGAAAATCAACAAACCGAGAGTGGCCAACCCGGGCGTGCGTATACTAAGTTACGTATGTACCATCTTTTTTGCCCCGAGCCGAACTGTCTAAACGAGGTTAGATCATCTAACGCACGTGGACGGTCGATCGTTAATAACGTGGCGGAACAAGGAGACAGACACCAGAATATTGACGACGATAGGCATCTACCTATCACTTGCCTGCCGCGTCTAATACCATATTCCTTGCCTCCCCATGCCCGTCAGTTCCGCAATTTAAACTACCGCATCTATCCCGTGTCCCGTCCCCAAGCATGAATGACGTATACTCATCTCCTACGTAACATATCCCTTCTACCTAGAACGAACGAACGACATCTCACTAGGTAACCGTTCTCTCTACCAATCAGTCAAGTCAAGCACAGACACAGACCTCGCCTCATCTACTTCCATCCATCAGCTTCGACGTCCCAGCCTTACATTTCGCCACACGGCATCTCCAATGTCCCTCCTCCCCCTCCGCCCCTATCCAACCCTCTTTCCCATCCAGACTCAAACACCGTGAGAAAGAGATCGCCACCATACGGCTCTAAGTATTCCTTCTAAGGGCACTAGTAAGGAGTCTAAGTGAACAAACCTAGCTCTACGGCTTGCTTGCGTAGAACATTTGGGAGAAGGGGAAGGTAGATGGGGACGGCAGCGCGAGAGATGCCTAGCTCGGAACAAGAGAAACGCGCAGGTAGAAACTCGCCAGATGAGATGGATAAAATGCAACTGTGGGCGACATTTACTGATTTGCCTACCTATGCGTCTTTGGATTAGGAACGCCATCAACGCACCATCTAGGACGTGCTCTTGTGCCAAATGATCTTAAGTCACTCTACAATCTGAACATAGTGAGATCTACTGCCACTTACGACCTTGATACGAACACTGATTTGCAGGATAACACACAATGCTGAACAGAGAACTCAAATTTGGTACCTATGGAATCCGGGAATGTCCAGCGTATTTTAGTAACAAGTCATTCTGTTAAAGAGAGTATCAACGATGTGTGCCATCAGTTGGGCATCGGCCACAGGCATCGAGCCTAGGGTCCAGAGCTGGCCGTTGTGGAAGTGGAGATTAGGAAAATCGAGACCCATGCAACCGAACGCTGGGAAGAGCAGAAACCATTACACAAAAGCCAAGAGCCAAGAGCCAAGAGTCAAGAGCCCAGATACCTTCTCAGTTGATCGAAACCAACAACCGAAAGATGTACGTGACCTCCCGCGACACCATGTACCACGCCTAGTTCTTCGACAGCATCTTCTGCTGCTCGAAGAGGAATTCTTCGTCGGATGCATCAAGGATATCGTATTCCTCATCCGTCATGAACGCGCTGTCAGAGTCCTCGGCCCAATCATCTCGCCCACTCCAGTCCTCAAAATCATCATCATCGCCGAGGAAATCAAGCTCGTCGGCATTCGGGTCGGCTTCCACTCGAGCTTCATGGATACTACCAGAGGGAGACTCGTGGTCTAGCTTAGGGACAATAATCTGCGATCTGCCTATCGCTGCCAGCATCTCCTCATGTTCAGGTGTCGTTTCGGAATCTGAATCAGCAGTGTCTGAGACCACTGGTTTGACCTGCTCAACCTGGCGCGGTACTCGGACATCAACGTCACACCACAATTTATGACCAAACTTGACGCCATCAGGAGTGGTAAGGCGCCAGTATGAGATAACTTTTCCATCGCGATCGGGGGTGCGCATCAACACAGTGAAAGGGAATTCTTGGCCTGGGGCCAGAGAATTGTAGCAGACTGTAGACTCAGAAGCAGACACCAACTCGTGAATGCCCGCAGGGTGCGCAGGGTCAACGGCACCCATGTAATCGCCACCAACGAATTTTACGGCACATCCAGCAGGCCATGAAACTGTGCCCTCATTACGTAGGACCCATGTCTGTTCGAAGGTATGATGTGGTGGAAGGACGGTCCCATCTCGAATGGTGTCCCATTTGAAGACAGCTGCGAGACCTTGGATCGATGTGCTCGCGTTAATAGACTTTGTAGAAGTAGATGTTTCCGCCTCAATGGCTTCCTCCTTTATCTCCACAGGCTGCTCTTTGACCTCGACAGATTTCTCTGCATTGGAAATTGGTACCGTCAGTTGCTCAGTAGGATGAACGTCAACGACAGTTCGCACGGGACAGGCAACTATGTTTGCTCTAGAGGCGGGCTTCTCAGAAGACTGTGTAGAAGCAGTGCGAGAGCGGGTGCACCTGTCGCCCATTGTAGGTAGACGCTGCCCGTTCTCATGTTCGCCAGTGGTTGTGACACTGACATGACGAACTGGTGTCTTGAATTTAATCAAAGGATGGGTCTTGTTGTGGGTATTGGCTGGGCTGGCTTCGCAGTTAGCGCAGAAATCCGTATCATTACAAACGGCACACTTGTACCGCTCGCCAACAATGTAAACACCCCCGCGAGCTGCGCACAACGGACCATCACAGCTAATGCCGTGGTGAGTGGCACGAGGCTGATCGCGACGGCGGTCGGCCAACGGCTCATAAATGGCAACGAAGCGATGATCAGCGTGGATGAAATTCGCATCCTTCACACAATCCGAGCAATAGTCCCAGTCAGGGCAGTCGAGACATTTGTGTCGAATGCCTCGGACATATTTATCGCAACCGTCACAAATGGCATTATGAAGAACATTGCGTCCAGGTGCGAGCTGCGAAGATACAGACTGATTAAGAGCAGTGTCCTTTGCTGCGGGGATGAAGCCGTGTTTAGGGTGGTGGCCGTGTTGGTCCTTCGCGAAGCAACTTTTGCAAAGATCATAGTCATCGCACGTCGTGCAGTGAACGAAGTCTGCTTCACGAAACTCTTGTACACAACAGTTGCAGGTTCGCGATGCTGAGTGACCTCCTACCGTCTGAAGAGTAGAGAGGCTAGCGACTGGCGAAGGAATAACCGGCGCAGTTGACTTCGATGCTCGTCGGTCTGATTTGGGGGCAATTTGGGTGTTGCTGAACTTGAATTCACCATTGACAACACTTCGCTTGATGAGCCAGTGTCCATCTCCGTGGCAAGAGACGCCGAAGCCGACACACACCTCACAGAGGTCAAAATCGCCATCATCACAGATAGAGCAATGGAAATGAGCCTCAGGAGTGGGTCGCTCACAGCTGTTGCAACAAACAATGAAACGTCGATCTTGAGCTTCCTCTCTTTTGTCGTCAATTGCATCTGCGCACTTCGGCGACTTGTTTAACTTCGCTGGCGGTGACATGGAAAGAATCTCTTTTGCCGCGTTGATGCTTGCTTCGTGATGCTTGGCAGCCGCAGCCATCTCTTTTGCCGCGTTAATGCTTACTTCGCGATGCTTCGCTGGCGGTGCCGTGGAAAGGATCTCTTTTGCCGCGTTAATGCTTGCTTCGCGATGCTTGGCAGCCGCAGCCATATTCTTCTCGTATGTTTGCCGCAAGAGATGGGCAAGAGTGGCAACCGTGTTGTTCCGACTTCCGTCGGTGAGGTTCGGGCCCTCTGGAGTGTCACGTGTGATCAAGGGTAGGGGATTTGTCGACGGTTTGAGAAAGTCTACGACTTCTATGCCGTTGGCATCCCGTCTGAGATGAATTCGAGGAGTGCCTCGAGCTCGCCACTGTTTGACAAATGAGGGGAAGTCCCCATTGATCTTGGGAGCAACCACTGTCTCCATTACCTCGGAGGTAGTATCGTTCACCGGAGATGGGGCCGTCTCAGTCACGATATCATTCTTGGGCTCTTCCACGGCCTCTGTTGGGACCTCAGGTTGAACCTCAGGCTGAACCTCAGGCTGAGCTGCTGTTTGGGTATCCTCCTCGGGTACGTCCTCAATAGTTACGGGCTTGGGGACTCGGGTGATCTCCTTGAGAGCCTCGATGTCATCGCTTAGGGTGATACGCAACTTCAACTTCTGCTTGGCCTTAGCCGCTCTGTAGAGTTGCTTGTAAGCGGCGATGTTTTCCGGGCGTAGGGTAACAAAGGTAGCAGCCGAGTCGGAGTATCTTTCAATATTGAGGGAGGCGTTGTCCGGAGTCTGTAGGAAGGCTCGCATCTGAGGTAGGACATTAGCGACTGCCGGATGCACAATGAGAGATTAAGGGACTTGTTATAAAACACACCTTCTCTTCAAAGGAATGGGCACCAAGATCCCGAAGCGGCAGCTTAAACCGACGGGTTGTCCCATAATAAGAGACCTTGAGGCTGATGAGAGTATCAGCGGTGGCGGTCGCCGGTGGCGGAGCCATCTTGACGAATGATACGAGTATCACTACGGAGAAACTGTAGACTGTTTGTCAATGAAAGATCCAAATGGTTAAGGTGGACACGAGATGGCAGTGTTGATGATGATGCCCATCGCATTCGATGGATGATAATTGAGGATGGAGAAGACCGAAGGAACAAGGAGGAGAAAGGGAGGAGAGTGAGACTCAGGATGACGAGGCGTAGTGTACGGTAGGTGCATAGGCGGTCGGTAGCTAAGGAAGGGACACTGCTAGGGAGAAACATAGAATGTGCAGTAGCGTGGTCTGTACACTAGATATGTACTGTACTAGGCAGCAGGGTGGAGTGGAAGAGGATACGTCGGAAAGCGGAGGTGGGCTATTTGGTGGGTACAAACGCAAGCAAGTGTATGTACATGTGGGTAGGTGCAATTCACTGCCTGTCAGTTGTACCGCAAATCTGGGTAGGTACGTACCCACTACCAGCGAGGCGGGTACGGTTTGTGCAACGCTACAGAACTGAGGACTCGAATACAATGCCGCACAGAAGTTGAATGGACTCACTTATTGATTTACTTGATCAGAGGTATTGTTATCTGGTCGGATGCTCCTCTGAGCGTTATCGCAGAGTAAGGCCAATCGTAAAGCGCTAATCCTGGACAGGTATTTTACTAGGCGGCCTCGGCATTAGCGGGTACCGAGGCAGCTGGTGATGAGGCGGTCAGTTCAACGACAAGGCGACGACCGATGCTGGGCGCAGAACAATGTGAAACCAGATGACAAAGTGGCCAATGACCGGAGACTGTTAACAGATGCAGGAAAGAAGGATTGAGATGGTGCAGACTGTGTTGTCAGGGAGAGGTGGTAGGGCGAGAGAAGAAGGAGGAAGAGAGGGGCGACTCGGGAGTGTGATGGAAGAGTTGCGTAAGTAGAGAATTGACTGAGCAGGCTGGCCCAGTAGGGGGGAATAAAGGCATGCAATGCGGCTGGTGGAGTGGCGTAGGTGGTACTTTAGGTAGGTATGTACGGACGGGAGCACCTACCAGAGGTCTATAACAACACGACCAGGTCCTTCCCAAGTGTTACTAGGGTACCTACCTAGGTTAGGTAGGTAGGCCAATATTGAGAGGACTGGAGCTTACCTTTCTTCACTACAATGGTTCTTGATAATGAACTGCTCGATGGGATAACCAGATGCAAATTCAACGCGCGTCTGATGAACGAGGTACTCAGATTGACTGTATGAAAAGACACAATAGTATGCACAGAGACAGCCGTGTTGTGTACCAGACGATGGGCTGACTTGCACCTATTTATCTTTACCTGCTCACTCCCGCCACCGGTAGGCAGATATAGTCTTCGCAAGCCATACGTTCCATAACGTTGATTAGAAATTACATATCATGTACTCCGTACAGAGTAAAATAGAATAAATAGAAAACACCAATTTTAGGAGGAGTACCAGTAGTTCCTCTGGCGCTCTAGACTTCACATACGAGAAGACCTACATAGGAAAGAGAAATTCACACGATGCAGGATGGTGATGTAACTTGGAGTGTTGCACTGAGCGCTGAGGCCAGGAAAGCACTGGAACTCAACAGACAATCACAGAGTGATCTAGTTCATTCCTTTGCATCATATGGTCTCCCTCAAACAGATTATCATCTAATGCGCATGTCTCATTTTCGGTCCTTAGTTCAGCGAGGCTGTTGTCCTTGACGTCTAGATTCTAAGTTAGGTAGGTACCTACATGATGTATGCATCTACAAATCTTACGCGGTACAATTGATGCAGTGCCCCACTCCGTCTGCTTGTATGTCCATACGGAGTAGCGAAACAACAATTCCCGGCCTTCTCGGGTCACGCGAAACCTCATGTGGCCATCACATTCTAGATCGTCTAGCCTCGTCATCTATTTGCCTTAGATGAACACAACCTCAGTTCCCCGCTACATTTTGTTAGCATTTATGTATGCTGAGACCTGTACTTCGTAGTATTCAGGGCATAGAAGGGTAAGTAGCATTAGGTATGCGCCATACGTATAAATTCGCGGCACAATGATTGATACGCCTACCTAAGTTAGTGCTCTATCCAGTCAGCACTCCAGCAACTACTAAGTGCCAAACAGTCAGTATTGATGAGCAGATGAACTACCCATACCGCGAACGCCGGGGTTTCCGTCTCCTGGCATCAATGACTGCAAAGGTAGATATCATGTATTGCTGAGTTCCTAGGAGTGGTAAGGATTATAGTGATAGTACTGTGACAAATTGTGTACTGCTTTGCGGACTCCTGGTCTAAGGCCTGTGAGATACCTACCGGTAGGTAGTGTATGGGGTGCTCTCTAGCATGGCGCGGTTGATCTGTGTGCATACATACATACATGTTTGCCATGCGGGTGATGCATGTGCATCCATACAGAATATACTCAAAATTGGTCCAAATATGGCAACCCGACTGTCACTGATTTGTCGTTAGAAATGAATGTAAATCATGGAACAAGTGTAGTTGAGATGCCTCTTCATTGATTAACCATCCTTAACAAGGGGCCGGAGAACTTCGGCAGTCTGACAATTATGTTTTGTGTCACCTCAGCAGTGGTGCCAAGCAGGCGATACCGGAGCTTGTCGGTTTGGGCAGCTCTTTACTCCGTACGGGCTCTGCTGTTATCTTCCAAGTTGCTTTCCTCCCGAAATAGGCTGGTTGCTCGATCAAATAAGTGCGCACCGATTACCAGATCGCAAGTTACCATTCCTCTCCGTACGTATCCGCACTGGTATAAATCACGCTATCACAACGGGTGCAGGTAGATGGCTGCAATGTTTGTTGACTGGATACGCGTGCACCGCTGTGATTGGACTGAATCGACACCCTGTATGCAAAGAGACTCGGGGCATGGGAAGCTGCCGCGTGGTTGTGTGCATAACCTGATGCCTGGGCTCTGGGTATCTCAGGCTATTATTTCCTGCGGCTTAAGCGTCTCGAGATCACGAGAGCAGGGTAGAGGACTCGACGGCATACATCAATAACCCTCGTATTTCGTAGTCAGGCATTAAATACCTACTTCGTTAAGATAGGCTTCTGAGACTCGGTCTATCCATCCATATGGTCAGTGCAGTCTAAGTACTGGCCAATAGTAAGCTGTGAGCCGGCACCTGTAGGAAAAGGCAGTGTGTCGTTTAATTTAAAAATCGACTTCATGCAGCATATAGTGTTTGCATAGAGATGCCTCCTAAGGGAGCATTAGCATTCAATTGTTCCTAAGTAGGTAGATATACCGTACATCTTGCACACTTCTATGCTCTATTTCCTACAAAGAATACTCAACGGACAATCGTGAAAGGGACAAGCCGGAAACAGTGGGGTCATGACAAGCCAATTCACACCTCCCGGGGCCGTACGTCTGTCCGTACATACCTGCGTGCCGCATTTCTGCAACCATTTTCATGGGCTCAGTCTGACCGGCGGCACCTGAGCGGGAGCTGGCAGACAGACTGCCGGCTTGACTGCTACCAGAGCAAAGAAGCAAGAGCAGGCCTACCTACCTACATAGGTACCTTTACTTTTCTATGGCTGGGTTCTGGCTTCTAGCGCCTTGATTTCCCCACTAATGACTGGGTAGAGTGCTACCTACCAGACCGGCACCTACCTAAATTACCTACTTCGTACCTACCTGCCCATCTACCCACCCGCTAGGTAGCCCCCGTCACTCTCTTCGCCAGCTTGACCTCACCTCATCCAAACTTTTGGACTCTAATTATTCTATCCATCACGTCCATCCAGCACGACTCCTCTTGTTGCGGCTATATCTCCTAGAGACAACCCACCGCAAGGCCTTCCACCCATCCAGGCGCCTTGCACCCCCCTTGCCTGGACTTGGGAGCTCTCCTCTTCTTACTGTATCATCCAGTTTGTGTTGTTTCTTCGCCTTCATCCGCTTTCCTGCCAACTCCGTCATCTTGTTTTGTCTTCCAACTATTGCCTCGACTCCAACCAGGCTCACATCGCCTTCGTTCAACCCGACCCGACCCGATCCGGCTCACCTCGATTCGACTCGAGGCCCCGACCGGAACCTACAAACGGGCAACCCTGCCGCTATATAGGGCTATTGTATGCTTCATAGGCGCTCTAACTTTTTAATCAACTATCTCAACACTCTTTCCGTTCTCTTTGCACCGCCGGCGGTTGTTTGGCCTGCAGAATTATATTCTGTCTGTGACCAGCATATCTTCCATCCATCGCTTCGCGCCACCCGCCATCTCTGCTGTGCACGGGAACGCATGAATCACCACCGACCGCGACGTGAACGTCGTCACCCAATCCCCCATTTTAGCTCGGCGCTGATCCTGGAGACGTGAGCAGGAGACTTCTTGTTGTCCCTGTCGAGCCGTTCAGTGCACTGCACACACGGTGTCTCCCTTTCACAACATGGCGGCCAACATTCGACGGAGAAAATTGATCGGCCACAGGCGTCGTGTTGAGGACGAGGGTGAGGATGAGGGTGGCCCTGATCAGCTCGATTTGGACGACGATTCGCTAAGCGATGGATCGCTGGCGTCTGACGATGTAGATGCTGCTGATGACAGCGACACCAGCAACGTCGAAGATGCTTCTCCCACGGCTCCGCCCGTGAAAAAGAAGATAGCCGGACGCGCCGCTAGTACCAACGGTCTCCGGAAGACCACTTCGAAGCTCAAACCCACATCCGCCACGCAGAACCCCCTCGGTCCAAGCAACGGTGCCGTGTCCGACACGGAGTTTATGATGAATGGCTTGAGTATTATGGACAAGAATGCCCCTTTAGAAGAGGTCGAATTCGAGGCCGCTCCGACGTCTCCCGTGAAGGCCCCTGCTCCTATTGTGGTCAGCTCGAATTCTATGTTAGCCCAGGCACGGGATACTATGTCTGGCCCGCCAGGCGAGCGACGTCGCATAGAACACGAAGAATACCGGCGCAAGCGAGACGAAGATCCTTCTTTCGTTCCTAACAGAGGGGCGTTCTTCATGCACGATCACAGGCACGCTGGACCATCGGCTAATGGCTTTCGCCCGTTCGGTCGGGCTTCTCGAGGGAGAGGTCGTGGCATTGGGGGTCCTTTTGCGCCCACCAAGTAAGCACACCGCTTCATCTAACCAATACCATTCTATACTAACAGTAGCAGCTATCCGATCCGTAACCCCGCGGACCCTACGACCTCTGCGCCTTGGGCCCATGATATGCACGAGACCATCGCTCAACCTCTGCCAGCTCGGCAGCCGCGATCCTCCTTCGCTGACGATGGACCCCCTAATGGGAACGGCTTCATTCCAACATGCCCCCCCAGTTCTACGCCCATCAACCGGACAATGTCGACAGAGAAGCGACTGGGGAATGTCCAGATACGAGTATTTTTCCCGGGCTTAAGAGAAGCCATTGCTTTTTCTGCCATTCCTATAAAGCAATATACCAAACTGCCCGATCATAGGCCACCCCTGAGACGCGATAAGCCGGTCCGAATCTCTTTGCCTGGGTTTCCGCATCGTTATGTATTCCCGGCTATCGACAGATCGTTCATATTCATCCCTCGTGCTATGCGTCCAAATCAACGATCGCGAGGCAAGCCGAGATCTGGCTTGGGATCCATTGGAGGGTTTTCGAGAAGGACAAGCGTCTTTGGAGGCAGCGCCTACGCTGGAAGCGCATACTCTCCTAGCAATGCTGTTAGTCGTCGTTCATCTATCGCCCCAGACATCAATAGGGAGTACTTGGCATCGCCAACTGGTTCCATCATGTCTCGTCCTGCCCTACCATACGACACTACGCGACCCGTTGTTAGACTGCCACCACAGAGCCGACAAGAGCACAGAGCACCCTCGGCAAGCGAGGGTTCGGTCGTGATGAATGTCGATAACTCACACTCTGTTCTCAACGAGCGACCTCAACCACATTCTCTGCCTCCAAAACCGCCATTTGTAGATAATAGGGCCGCTCCTATTCCGATGCATCAGCCCCGCCCGCAAAAAACAGTTTCCGTCGCCAGTATCGAATCTCCGGAGAATTCATATCACCAAGCTTTCCATCAGCAGGTTCCCGTCCAGGTATCCAATGGCCTGGGCTCCGACGCTCACGTCCGCCATCCATCTTACCCCTCCCAACATTCGACCGGGACACCTCTGTCACAGATACCGGAGCGTGCCATCCATGCCGCTCCCTTTCAACCTAATCATCAATTCTCACAGCAAGGCTATTATTCGTCTTATCCAATGGTCCCCCCGCAATCAGGATATTACTACCCGCCTCCTGCCTATGGCAGCGCTATGGCCCCGAATGCCACCAGCTTCGTTGCTAGCTCCCAGCCAGGCCAGCAGCCTTCGGGCGAGATGGGAAATGCGCAGTCTGCGGCAGCAAGCTCGCAAAATTCTAATCTCGTTGCCCAAGAGGTCAATGGAATGGTCTACTACTATGATACCTCACAACTAGCCCCTATGGCTTCTTACGGCTATCCGGCATCGCAAGGTTATTCTATTCCCAATGTTGGTATCAATGGTATGGTAGCGCCTAACTCAGACGGATATTATTATCCAACCCCTGGCGTCTACTATCCGCAGTAGATTTTCATACTTCTGCTGTTTTACCATGACTGCACGACCAAACTATATCTAGGGGGATTGAAGCATAGGCTTTTATTCCGGTTACCCGATAGGCGCTGCGCTCTCGGCCGGTGCCCGTTCCTAGTGTTGGATCGATACCTATGTTTAGAGAACCGTAATACTCAAAACATCAGGCTGTCCTCTGGTTCTAGAACATTTCAAGTATACAAGTAACTCTGAGGGAAACCGTTTCATCTTCATCTTCACTATAATTTCCATCTTCACATTCAGTTTCTTCGGCGTTGGCTCTTGCCATTTCCATGTGTTTCTGGAAAGGTCATATTGCAATGGCGTTGGAGGTGCCCTCGTTTCCAGTTTTCTATCTGCTTAGTCTCGTTACAGGCTTTTTAAGGAGGCCGCGAGCGCGTAGGCGATGTGGAAGGCACAGACGCACTACCAACCTTTTGCGCGTCCGGGTCGGTTCTTGGTGTAGAGGTAAGAGATCACTCTTGCCAGGGATTGTCGCTACGCCATCCAGGAGGATATCTTCGATATCCTGTGCTAGTATGGCCATCAGGCTTCGGGCACGGGATATTTCAGTCTCGTTATGTTTCGAGTAGGATAGGCTAGCTTGCTAGCGATACGTTCTACATGCCAAGGATCATGTCGAGATTCAGGGAGAAGAGATGTGGACGATGAAGAAAGACGTACGGGAACGCGGAGGGAAGGAAGAAGAGAGATACGCGGGAGAGGAGAAGAGAAGAGAAGAAAGGAGATGGCAGGAAACGAAGGTGATAAAGAGGAGGAGACTAGCCGGTAGTCAGTAGTACCTACTTACCTTAGGTGGCAAAGGCGCGTTAGTTTAACCTTCGGCCCCTTATTCACCAACCCCCATATGGGTTTGTTATTACCTCAATACCTACTATGCTGTCTATCTGGTCTCCAGGACTTATTCCCTCCCTAATTGCCTGTTTGGTGAGTCGGTGACCGCATCTACCCACTTCCGCTTGTGCATATTTCTAGAATGGTTAAGACAGAATGATGGATCTATCGTAGTATGAGTACCAAGAGACACGAAGGTGAATCAGATATATAAGTATGTATTATATGACTCGAGTTGACGAGTATATAACCCAAATCACGGCAGTTTGACGTTGTTAACTATGGGTAAAAAGTAGACCGCATATACTACTAGGTATCTACGACTCAAACGACACATATCCAAAGCATCGGATTCCTTCGTGCCGCTATACCTGGACTCACCTCAAAAAGCGGCTGCCCCTTCGAGGCTCGTCAAGAAACCATATGCCATGTCCTCTATATAACGCAACACAAGAGCGTCATTGTTGATCCTGCTATAAGAGTATGTTTGTACGTAACACGACCGAGGCTATTCAATTCCGGAGATACCCGCCAATCCCAAGCAGGTTCGGGTAGTTGGATCCATACATCGCCCGGTGCTAAGACCATAATTGCAGACATTTCTGCAATTACGCGTGTTTGTAAGAGGGCTACCGAATGGAAATCTCACTGGAAACATGAACGGAGCTGATATTCGGCTCACGTCGGTCATTAAAACCTCATGGGACAGGATAGGATACCGCTGCTTTGCGGTGTTAATCTCATACCAAAATTTGTAAAAGCCATACCACCCGCTATCTTTCATAATCTTTCCTTACCAGGCCATGCACACTCCAATCTTTCTTTCCTCGGATCGTACAGCTAGAAGCCCCTGGCATCCCTCTGAGCCCTAGTACACGCTGGAAATGATTCATGTTGTGCGAAACACGGAGAGTGCAATACACGACAGCGCCGGTTTGCGTGGTACATGCCACCTATACTTTCCTCGGACTTTGGGCCAAATGGAAGGTGCAGATTAGCTGAAGAGCGAAGAACGCCTGATTGCTTGTCTCATATCCAATCCTGGTACTACCCAACCATAATACGCATCGACAGATTTACTTTTTCTCCTTCGCCCACCATCTTTCACCTCACTACTACCTCTCAGTCAGACTAGGTCAACACCGAAGCATATCCTAGTATCCTTTATCCTGGATCATAAAATCAAACTGGCGAACCTAAGCTACTCTTTCGTTCGTTCAACTACACGTCACCTACTGGGAATTCTACCACACCGGCGCCTATATAGCTCACGGCATACATCCTCGACTCCAATCATGGATGCAGTCTTTGCGTTGCAGGATGGGTTCAAGAAAGATCGTGACTTGAACAAGATAGAAGTCGTCCACAATCCGAACTATAACCATCATGGCGTTAAAGTAAGCGACATACCGTTATTTGCCGTCGCCCTGTATTATCAAGCCACTATGAATGAATTGAATACAGGACTGCCATCAACTAAGACAGACCGAAGCTTACATATGCACAGTCTTACGTCCATCTCCTGCATAAATACAACTTCGAGCCAACAAAGGCTGGCCCCTACTCCTGGACCGATCGTAAAAAGGAGAGAAGCACTGTTCACGAGAAGGTCAAGGCTGCTCTTGGTCGTCATGCCACTAAGGAGCGAGTCCTCGTAAAGAAGACAAGCCCTGACTCCCAGCACGGCGAAGTTACAGCTGAAGACACCCAAAATGACACCTTGTAAGCTCCTTAGCCCACCTGCTCACTACTCCACAAATGGGTCTATAGAATGGGTTATCGACTTACTTCGGCTCTAGGTATCTTTGCAAGGTGGCTGTTGGTTCTCCCCCTCAAGACTTAATGGTAGATTTCGACACTGGCTCTGCCGACTTCTGGGTACGTACTATAAGTCACGAATAACTTTAGCACACTTATTGATTCTACATATAGGTGTTTTCGCCGGACGTTAATTCGACCCACGGAAGTAAGCACAACGAGTTCAACCCGACGAAGTCGAGCTCGTTCCACCGCCTGCCCGGAAAAACCTGGAAGATCGAATACGGTGATGGCTCGAGCGCCTCCGGTTCTTGTGGCACCGATATTCTTGATCTCGGTGGCCTGAAAGTAAAGGATCAGACCGTGGAGCTTGCGAACAAATTGTCTCAGCAATTTGCGAGTAACACCGGTGACGGCCTTCTCGGTCTTGCATTCAGCACAATCAACACGGTGCAAGATGGCGGCGAATCTGATCCCCAAGCGACGCCCGTGGAGAACATGATCAACCAGAACGACATTCCGAGCGAGGCCGCCCTCTTCACCTCGGCGTTCTACAGCTCGCGTGATGCAGCTACGTCGAAGTCATTCTACACCTTTGGCTTCATCGACCAGGACCTTGTCAAGCAGTCCGGCCAGGAAATCCACTGGGTTGAGATAGACAACTCGGACGGATTCTGGGCATTCTCGTCCGAGTCGGCGTCAGTCAACGGCGAATCCATCCCCACGAGCTCCAATATGGCCATCGCTGATACAGGCACGACGCTTGCTCTCATGTCCGACGAGGTCGTGGATGCGCTCTATGCGCAAATTTCTGGAGCTACCTACGACTGGTCGAACCAAGGCTATATCTTCCCTATCAGTACCAAAGCAGAGGATTTACCTAGCTTCACAGTTGCCGTCGGAGATAGAGAGTACCTCATTCAGAAGGAAGACCTCGCATTCGCACCCACCGATGACGGCAAGAATTGGTACGGCGGCGTTCAGAGCCGTGGATCCTTGCCTTTCGACATCTTGGGCGATACCTTCTTGAAGAGTATCTACGCCGTAAGTCATCATCTCATCGCTAGCAATCATGCTGTTCAATCGGCTTTGTTCGCATGAATTTGCTCTCACGCTTTGCTGGCCTCTTCGTTCCGCACGTAATTTGCTAATATAGAAACTACGTATAGATCTGGGATCAAGGCAATGTTCGCTTCGGTGTGGTTCCCAAGCTCGAGAAGACGCAGAACCTGACAACCCCGTCAGGAGCTGGAAAAGGGAGTAGAAGTAATGATACAAGTGTGACCAGCGTTAGCCTAGCAGCGGCCAACACTGTCAAAACTCCCCTTTAGATGGTGGAGATGGTAGAGCGCCACCACTGTGATTGATCAGGGCTGGCTCTTGATCTTCTCTGTTCATCTTGCTACTGGGGGTATGGATTGTCTAGTTTTACATTGGCTGGCTCTTCTCGGTGAAAGGATCAAAACGTGATCAATTGTTGTGGGACTGGAGTATCGAAAGCTGGGTTGTGGACTGATACACTTGCCTTCGCTCTTATGTGAGATTCGCAATGGTAAGGAGGAAAAAAGTCGGCTCTGGTAGCCAAACAGTTAGCAATACTAGCATAGCATTAGTTAGTGTGAAAGCTACAGGCCCATAATGCGTCTTGCCAATGACTAAAGCAATGATGATCACAGTGAAATAACGGGCATGGGGTACGTTTTCGTCGATATATTAACCAAAAATCATTGTAGCTTGACTTTGGCATGAACGAAGCCTATCAAGGCATTGCTAACCCAACACTCTTCTCCATCGACAAGCGAATCAACATGAACAGTTTCTTCTTCAACAAGGCCCCTGTGAAGTTTAGCACATGTTCCCACAGGGCAGAGAGAACAGATAACGTACCTTTCTAGCGCCCATCTTCTGGTCGTGCCACTATTACCACCGCTTCCTTGGGTAGTGCTGAATTCCTTCGGGATCGGAGGCGTGACCCATCTACCGTGTCTCCAGAAATGGGGGGTCGTGATGCTGCCCTCCATAATAGACCCATCGTCCTGGTTGATCAGGAGCACCTCACGCTTGTCGCCCAAAGTGATATTGGCTCGGCGTCTCGCGCCATCGTACATGGGCCGATGGGTGGTCTTGAAGTGCGTATACGCGGACTTTGCCGTGGCTTGTTCGTCTACCACGACCTCGAATTCGAAATTTCTTTCCGGGACCTTGCTGCCAGCATTTCTCGGTGGGTCTTGAGTAGTAGTAGTAGTAGTATGGCTGGATAATGGCGCTGGGAGGAAGGAAGGGAATAGATTGCGCGGATCGGCTGCCTCTGCCGGGCCTCTTATAACACTTAACTTGCCCTCTCGATCGACGAGAACTTTCGCTCGACAAGGCAAGTCCGTGTCCGCGTCCGCGGCTTCGATAATGTTTTTCCGTAACAGGGTCTCCAGAGCTTTGAGGCCAGCTTCGCCCTCGAGAGCCTTAACCGCGGCGTCCCATTTCCAGTGGATGGCGGCTTTGAGCACGCGGTCGCGGTGGAAATCGAGCATGTAGAAGGGCGAGGGGGCTTGGTTCCACCCGAGGTTGGTGAAGCCTTGCGATGGAAGGTTTAAGAGCGAGGGATCGCAGCGGATGGTTGTGAAGAGGTTCAGTTTGTCCATTGTGTCTGATGACTTGGTTTCCGGTATTAGATGCTGGGATAGGTGGTCTTTGATGAAACCTTGATGGCGCCGGACAGACGACTCGCTATATATACTTATATTATTAGGTATTCAAACAGTCCTCGGTTCGTTATCGTGAGTTTGAAGGCCCATGCTTATAAATCCTGGGCTTATAAATCTAAGCGCTTGTTGTGATAGCTAGTGTAAGTAGATCGTATAGACGTCTACGAAATACGACACTTACTTGCTTGAGTGGGCATGGTCGTGATTGTGGCTAAGATTCCCGTCCGGTGGTGGAATACCTAACCCAGGGAATAATGGCTGGCATCGTCAGAAATGGAGATTCTAGCTAGTCAGCTCTACTTTAGGTTAGTAGATTTCCTTTCATTTTTTTCACAGTATAAGATTTCATCATTGTGCCGCTGGGTTCCATATATATGGACACATAAGAATACTCTGTTCTTACTTAATTAGAACATCCTCTCTCATCTGATAATATCTGGTATGATGCTGTTTTGGCCATGGGTTCAGCAATACTCCGTATGTCTAACAAAAATGGGTTGTCTGACGTAGCGGGGTCTTGTAGCGTTGTACAATGATTGTAGCTAAAACAATCATTCAAGTTGCTGCCCCACTCATTTTCCCGCTATGATACTCCGTAAGTCTTGAAGCATCCTGTTGATGTCTTTGCCAAACTTGTTAAATAATCTTCTATGTGCCTACCGGGCATATCCATGTGATTAAATCGTAAGGTATAAATCCAGTATGCTAAAACAGAGAACCTATTGGATTAAATAGGACTTGAGCTCCATCTTGACCTCGATTTGTGCGGGCTTTTACTCCGTATTTCATGGAGCCATTGGACATGAGCTCATAGCTCTACCTAGTACTCCGCCAACCCACACTAAATCCTACCAATCGGAAGGCATATACGTAGCAGCTTAGTGGGGGCGGGGAGGGGTGTCATTGGAAAGGAAGCAGCTACGCACAACCATAGTGCGGGCAGGGCTTTAATGGCAATTAAGTGCCAAGCCTGGAATCGCGCTACTAATTTTTTGACTGACCAAGCTCCTCCAAAGCGCATCATTGCCGAGCAGCACCAACGTCGAGCCCTCTGGCAACGCCTATCCAACGTCATCTCCGCAGCAAAACGACATAGTCTCTCCCTCGTCGTCGGACCCGTCCCCTCTGAAGCACAAAAGCGTCTCCTCGACTGCGGTGCAGCGTTTTCCTGACCATGTCCGGCGCCTCTGCAGCACCAGCGCCACCGCCTGTGCCGGTGCCGAATCTGGCCAAGCCTGTAGCTGTGCCCGTCCAGTCGTCAGTCTGGGATCGGCTCACCAATTGGGCATCCGAGAACAAGGCCTTGGTCTACACAATTGCCGGCGTTGCTGTTGTTGTCACCGGCGCCGGTGTTGTATACTACCTGAACGGCGATGCGGTAAGTCGTCCACCATTCACCATTCACCATCCACCGGCCTGCTGTTCGCCTGCTCACCGGCTCGCCAACGCCGCCTGAACTAATCGTGATTTGGTGCATGCATAGAAACCCAAAGAGCCTACAGCCCCGAAGCTAAGCAAAAAAGAGAAGCGGAGAAGGAAAGAAGCAGAGCGACAAGCCGAAGTCAGCGAGAAAGCGGCTGCCGCCACACCAGAACAGCCCAAGGCAGCTGCTGTCGAGAGCGCCGATGAGCTTCCAGAGATCACCGAGGACACAGTCACAGCTTTCACCGCCGAGCAGCGGCGCGAATTCGCCCAAAAATTAAAGGCGGCCGGCAACAAGGCCTATGGCAGCAAGGCGTATAACCAGGCCGCTGATCTGTACTCGAAGGCCATCATATGCAAGCCCGATCCAATATTCTACTCGAACCGAGCTGCCTGCTACAATGCCTTTGGTGAATGGGAGAAGGTCGTGGAGGACACAACCGCCGCCGTCAATCTGGATCCGTTGTACGTCAGAGCACTCAATCGGCGGGCCAATGCGTACGAGCATCTCGGAAAGTACAGCGAATCTCTGTTAGACTTTACCGCCAGCTGCATCATTGATGACTTCCGGACCGAGAGCAGTGCGCAGGCGGTCGAAAGACTTCTGAAGTTGGTTGCCGAACAGAAGGCTGAGGAGATCCTGAAGACCAAGAACCCGAATAAGCTCCCCAGTCCAACGTTTGTCTCCAACTACATCCAGAGCTTCCGCGAGAAACCTCGGCCCGCTGGCTTGGACGACTCGGTAGATCTGCCTGATGAGACAGGAAAGGGTCAATTACAGATCGGCCTACGAGCTATGGAGAAGAAGACACACGACGGCTACGAGGAGGCTGCCAATGCATTCGAGCACGCCCTTGAGCTCGGCGACTTAGGCGACTTCGAGCCGCTCGCCTACAATATGCGCGGCACCTTCCGATGTCTCAGGGGTTCACAGGAACAAGCTTTGGATGACTTGAACAAGAGCGTTGAACTCGATCCCGCCATGACCCAGAGCTATGTAAAACGTGCAAGCATGCATTTGGAGATGGGTAAGACGCCTGTGACTATCTGTTCTACGAATGATTAGCTGACTAGAATTTAGGTAACCGTGACAAGGCCGCCGAAGATATCGAGGCCGCCTTGAAACAAAATGCAGATGATCCAGACATCTATTACCACCGTGCTCAACTCCATTTCATCCACGGCGAATGGCAAAACGCGGCCAAGGACTATCAGAAGTCAATTGACCTGGATAATGCCTTCATTTTCTCGCATATCCAGCTGGGCGTGACACAGTACAAGATGGGCTCGGTGGCCTCATCCATGGCTACTTTCCGTCGATGTATTAAAAACTTCAACAGAGTACCGGATGTCTACAATTACTACGGCGAGCTACTCCTGGACCAAGGCAAATATGATGAGGCTATCCAACAGTTCGACACGGCCATGGATATGGAGAAGCAAACCAAGCCCATGTCGATGAATGTGTTACCTCTTATCAACAAGGCCCTCACATTGTTCCAACAAAGGTCCGAATTTACCGAGGCGGAGCAACTTTGCGAGAAGGCTCTGATTAGTAAGTGGCTCCGGATGTGCGTCTACCGAAAGCTCCATGTCGCTAACTAGTCTGTGTAGTTGATCCTGAGTGCGATATCGCAGTTGCTACGATGGCACAGCTTCTCTTACACCAGGGCAAGATTACCGATGCGCTCAGGTATTTCGAGAGGGCAGCCGAGCAGGCACGGACGCCGGGCGAGATTGTGAATGCTCTCTCCTACGCAGAGGCCACAAGAACGCAGATCCAAGTGCAAGAGAAGTACCCCCAGTTAGCAGCTAGGCTACATGGTATGGGCAATGCCTTTCCTGGGGCGCGCTAAGTATGAGGATGTTTCATCGGCAGCGCCGCCATGATCGAAATCAAAAGGAGAAGCTAGGTTGTTAAGTTGAAGAAAGCTGTCAACCTCGTATAAGTTTATAGTATGAACACCGGCGTAGTGGTGATGACTTGGCGAAGTCGCCAGAGGAATTCGGTTGTACGGCTCTCGCGAGTTTTCGTCGACTCCATCTCGTTACATAGGGAGGAGATCTTAAAGGAGCCCTCTAATCCTACTAGCCTAAGGTTAGCTGTGTCGGCAGGTAGGTAGGCTGACGCGGGAGAGTCTACGTGCAGACATAATCACATATTACTGTACCAAAACATCTGTATATATCCATCCATCTCTCTAATACCCCTCTCTCTTCTAGGCTAACTAAGGCAGAGGGTGATGTGATTTTTTATTCCTTGTTTCGACTCATGTGAATGTTGCTGAGGAGATGTCGTTGGAGGTAAGGTAGGTGAGTGTTGTAATCTGTGCTGCCCTTCCGAGCTTGGCTGTGACAACAATAGTGCCAAGTGAAACTAAAGAGATCTCCTCATTGTCTGGTTCTTATGAAGGCGAATGGAACCTAGGTATGTAGGGGTGTGTCTCCAGGCTGGATCTACTTAAATGAGTAGCATACTTAAAATCTGCAGAACTACTGCCCAGTGCTGATGTGCGTACTTATGTAGTTAGACTAATCTCAACCTTGTACTGACTTCCAAAAGAGAGAGCCCAAGGCCCTCTTTATTAGTATCATCAACGTCCACACCAGTAGTGAGAGATGAAAATAGATATTCAACTCACTAGAAGAAGACACGACAAAAAGCGAGAGCGAGCAGAGCATCCCCGCTGCCCATTCTGATTACCCACCTACATAAATAGGTAGTTAACACAAGAATAAACTCTCTTCATTACATCCAGAGGGGCCAAAGCCCCCTATTTAACCTAGTCTATTGTACACTTCTATTCACAGGGCGGTTCGTCCGGCGGAATATCCGGTAGTATAGCAGGATACATGCCCTGTAGACGCGCCCGTAATTCGGCGAACGGGAAGCCCAGCTCGTCCGCCACACACACGATCTTCTTGGCCGTCTTCCCGAACACGACTTGCTCGCAAGAATCCGACGTTAGATCTCCTAGCTCCGTGCTCGCGAGCAGGATCTTGCCTCCGCGCAGCACGAGCTCGACTCTTTCCTGTGGCGCAAAGATGGCCTGGGCGAATAAATGGTCGTCGTCATAGTTGTCATCAGCACCTACATTCCCATCTCCGTCCTCTTTCTCTTTCGGTTCCATTCTCGAGCGTTCTTTTTCATCATTATCTCGAGCCGGAGCAGCCGCGAAAACCGCAACGTCCGCACACATACCCACTTCCAGCGCGCCCAGCTGGTCCTCGAACCCGGCGACCAGCGCCGCCGTGCGCGTGGCCATATCCCAGAGCGTCTTCGCCTTGACCTCAACACCAAAGCGGCTCTTCAGCACCGCCTTCGCGCACGCCGCCTCGCGCGCCATAGTCGCCGACCCGGAAGGCAACCAATCCGTGCCCAGCGCAACATCAACACCCGCGGCCAGCAGCGCGCTCGCATTCAGCGTGGCCCCATACAGCGCGACGTTACTCCGCGGCGACCAGACGATCTTCGTCCCGCGGGCCGCAACGAGCTCGAAATCGCGCTCCGTCAGCGCTAAAGCGTGCACGAGTGCAACATTCGGGAGAATGACGTCCGTACTCAAACCACCCCCCAGCGGCGCGGGATCAGTGTCGAAGGTCAGATTCGACAGGCACGCGAACTCGTTCGCCGCATGCGCGTCCACGCCCTCGCCTACATGGGCTATGTACCGTTTATACAGCCTCACGTTGTCCGCGGTCACGGCTTCGGGACCGTAGTCGCAGTCCCCTAACCTTAGAGTGCCGTGCTTGTCGCGCAGCGGGAAGGTCTCGTACACAGCTGGGGGCCCACGCAGGCCCTCTTCCAGTCCGGAGGAGAAATCGAGATTGCGCGCGAGCCCGGGGGACATAGCGCCCCCGACGATGGCCGTCGTCGCGGAAAATACGTGCCGCAACTCCCCCCAGGCCGCGGCGTCGGAGGCGCTGCCGTTGATCGCCACAGGGCGATGTAGTAAAGCGTTGCGCGCGCCTAAACGCCAGTCGTGGCGGTGCAAGGACCACGAATCTGAGTTCAGTCCGATGCCGGCGAATGGACGTACTGTCGCGTAGTCGATGTGTTCGTGCGTGTTGATGAACCCGGGAGATATGACGGACCGCGGCCCGCACGCGATCACGCTGGCGGTAAGCCCGCGCGTGCCCAGACCGCATGCATCGCCGACGTGTGTGAGTTTGCCGGCTTGGATGAATATTACGGAGTTGCGCTGCGCGCCGTCATTGGTGAGGATTGTGCCTGTGAGTAGGAGATCGTGAGATAAGCCGCGTCTGGTGATAAGGCATTGTGCTGAGGTTAGTTGTGGGAGGAGGAATAGGAGTAGGAAGGCGGTGAGGATGGGGAGGTGGTGAGGAAGAAGTTGGGATAGGGGCTGCATTTGAAGATGATTTATTTGCTGGGCGCTAGTCTTGGGAGTTGGGTAATCATGGTCATTACCATGTGAGCTCTGGCTCCTAGATTAGCAGTTAAGGATGAGAGTTGGTCGGTTTGCGAAACTTGGTTCTGGTACAAGTAAGACCATTCTCGGGTTGTGACATGTCAAATGGTGGGGCGAATGTGCATGTTGTTAATGCAGCACGATGGATTTTACATGTACGCAGTAGAATGGTCACAAGAGCCATATATTTCCGGTTTAAACTATTTCCGCCCCATGGACAGAGATGCAGATCTGTACTTTGCGTTAGTCAGTAGCCCTTTCCGTTTGAATATAATCGAACATCAGTTCTCGATACAGCTCTAGTGATAGGAAATGATCACGAGATGACAGCCTAGTGCAGAGTTGGGACAAGAAATTGGGTCAGCACTTTACCTTACTCGAGTGCCTGAATGCCTTGAACAGAAAATTTCCAGCAACTTAACGCCTTAACGCTAGATTTGAAAAGAAAAGAAGCAGAAAAACCCCCTCGTTTCTATCTTCTATGTATTATCCACAATTGGAAGTGTAAGTGCACTCACTACCAGCTGGCGCGGCCCCAATTGTAATGTCAGGTTCGAAAAATCTCAGCTTCACCCTCATATGTACAGCTGTTGCACGACATCGAGACTGAGGCCAAGCCAACAATCTTACGCTGAGGAAATATATTGGCTCCGAGATTTGGCGGGATTCTTATATGACACACTGGGCAGGAAGGCTAAGTCTGGCTCTAGCCGAGAGACGGTTGCGAGAAGCAAGCGAGAGTGTTGCACGTTCACGTCGCACCGAGAACCTCCTGGGCCTAGATGAGAATCGCGTTAAGGGGGACGACCAGCCTTACAAAAGGTGTTTAGAGACATATTAGAGCGGGAGGATGAAGACTGGAAGAAGTATGGTCATGAAGACATTGGGAAGATGATGAGAGGGTATTCTTTAACGCTAGTGAGCTGCAGTGAGATAAACCTCTGAATGAGTAATACGGCGTATCAAACTAATTTTATATAGAAAAGCCAATTTGTAAGCCGTGATTACGGCGTAATACTTCCTGAGTCAGATCTAGACGTCTACGTTAGACGCATCATGCTTCCAGTATCTAAGTTGAATATTGCTCTCGTCCTCCTGCAGCCCCCAAACGACTACCTTGATAATCAACTTCCTCTTATTACTCCAAGACATATTGTGTTTATGCCGGAAACCCCCCATAGAAACAGCTGTTCGCCATCTTGAGCGAGTACTAGCAAAATCGCCTGCTTTTATCTACGTTTGCGCGTCTATTGGATAATGGGTAGGTGGCTTTTGCTCGCTTTAACGTATAGCTAGTAGACAGTAGCACCGTCTACGTTATATAAACATGTCTATGGTCAAAAAAGTAATACATATATACAAGGAAAATAGTAAAAGAGGTACGATAGGCTAATCTTCTAGATGAATAAGACTACGACCATCTAAAGCATGGCTGCAGCACCGAGAATCCCGCCTAGAGCAGCCGCGCCTAAATAGACGCCGGTGGCCTTAGCGGCAGCAGCCGTGACAACTGAGGTGGTTGAGCTGTTCAGACCGGCGGTGTAAGAGCTTGTTGCCGTCGGCGTGGGCGTAGGATAATAAGTGCCATTAGACGCGCCACCAGGTGTCGGTGTCGGCGTCTGTCCCTCGCAGAAATTCCCCGTTGCCGTAAAGATGTAATTGAGATAGCTGGTCCTGCTCGCGACCTCGTCTTCCGGCGCGCAGTCCGAAACATAGGCCAAGTGATCACTACTATAGGCTCTGCCGAAACTGAGGAGCGCCGCGGCGTAGGTTTGGAATTCGGGCAGTAGAGACGAAGGCAGCTCGGTGGCGATCTCGCAGAGTTCTTGCGCGTGGCTTGCGAAATCGAGAGTGGTTAGAGGCGGCGCCGTGGTGGTGGACGAGGCGGTTTCAGTTTCAGTGCTCTGTGCGAGAAAGGAGAGGATGGCCGGAGGTGTCATGGGAGCTACGTCTTCGATGATGGAGACGAAGGACGTGAAGAAAGCAGAGCAGAATTGGCTGTCTGATTTCTGAGATAGCGATGTGCCCGCAAGAGCGGCTATAGAGAGGATGATTCTGGTGCTATACATGTTGCTCGTCGGTTGAAAGGTTGTAGAATGATAGAAAACCAGGTATCAGTGACGTTGGAAGGGTGTCATTGAATCGTTTTCGCGGACTGAGTTGCATCATTTTATATCTAGTAGAAGATGATTTACACGGAATATGATGACTGTAAGTGTTCGCAACGTCGGTTGATGACGGATCCTCCCGAGCAAGGGTGGATTATACGGATGGATCTACTTCATGTTACTTAGCTTGAGGCTAATCTTCGAACTAAGAAGAGTGTGTTGTTCACCAGCTCGGAGATATTGGCTTACCGGAGTTGTATGGCAATCATAATTCCGAAATGTCGCTAGCGACGCGACTGTGCCTCAACTGTACATAGAAATCTTTATCTAAATTCTCACTCTTCCTACACACGATACTTTCTGAAGCAATAGTAATTAATTGATTGATGCCTCGTGTAAGTGGTTTGTAACGTCGCAAGCGTACCTAACGGCACCTAGGCCCCGAAGGGTTGTCCTACTTGGTTGCCTACCCGCGGAGGCTCGACTGTCTTTGGCTAAATGTTGACCTGCAAAATACATGTTTCATGCTTAGTATCCAGTTCTCTAGCTTCCGTTGAGCTTAGAAGTCATTCATTTAAATCTTACATTCGTTCGGAATGACAGTCTCTACTTATCCCTTCGCTGCAGGAGCGTAGGAGCATTCTAGTGTGGTCAATTGCTGTTCAGCTATTCTTAGTGAAGCTAAGTTTTATGAAAATCATATTTATAGACTGATATATTTTGCAAGACAAATTCGATGCTCACCTGACGCCCAATATTAGTCTTCTCTATTAACAGTCCGCTAGTTATGCTTCTTGACTATGCTATAGAAGTGGGCTGTAGTCGAATATTACCCCAGAAACAGCTATACAGAGCTGCCGTGCCATACAGCGCGAACGAGAGAAGCCAGGGAATCAAGTATTTTGAGTAGTTCAAATACTTTTCCGTAGAGGAAGAAGCGCTCACACTAATGAATATTAGAATGGTCGGCAGTAGGTTCACTAAATAAGCGACCGTGCCCATAGTCCAAAATACCAGCCAGCTTGCCAGAGACCAATGTTGCCTACCGGCCTGGCGATTCCAGAAATCGATGTAAACGCCCACAAAAACGGTCGACATAGTAGTTGCCGGGTACGCCAAGAGGACGCTGAAAAAGATGCCGATTCCACCGAACCACGTTTCGACGAGCGGAAACTGGGGTTCATACGTCCTATCTTTCAAGAAGTTGAACGTCAACCCGAAGCAAATCGCGGTGTATGTAAAAACAGCTGCACAGATGCTAGAGATGCAGGGCCCTAGCCACTGAGCCTCGTCGTAATTAGGCCCATCTAGCGAGATAGGCCTAGAATCTGCAGTCGCACCGCTATCAAGTTCTTGGTCATCCGCCGTGGCAGCCGCAATGTTTCCTTCAGAAGCGGGGGCCAAGATGCTCAAGCGTAGGGGTGCTAACGTGACGCTGCCAGCGTCTTCTGGCGCCAAGTTTCTAGGGCTGTCGTATGAAAAATCTCGCCTCGCTCTGGGCCAGTTGTATCGTGGTGGGCGTAATGACCCAGAAATGTTCTCTGGCGCAAACGCTTCGATCGATGTGATTATTGGCGCTACCAAGAGTACGACTGGCAAAATCTGCCCAAACGCCCAAGTGCTCTCAGCATCGCTCACCATTTTATCGTTGATGGCGAGACTGCTAACTAGCCTGATGGTTCCCCAAACTAGAAGGACTAGGAGCCAATATATCTAAAATCGGATCAGGCTTCACACCATAAGCGGGAGAAAGAACAGTAACTGAAACCTGTACTTACCTCACCTAACATAGAATTGGATACGTCCAGATTCAAAGACACTGTTATCCACATAGCCTTGAAAAGTATCTCAGTCGGACTTATTGATTGCTTGTTTCGCGAGAACTTCCGTCTATATGCCTTCCGCCGTATCAAGCTAAGTGCTGCGTACATAAGCGAGGACCCCTTTATTATGAAAACTTGAATTCGATCCCTAAGTGGCCTCTGAAGACGGCTGTGGACGATATTCGTCAAGGATTTAAAAAGCTTGATCGTGCGAGTGATTAGGCTAATGATCAGAAGTCCAGACGAAAACACCATGGCCTGTAGTGCGTATGTTTCTCCGAAAGATTCGCGGTCTCTCCGACAGAAGTGCCCGACCTCACATCTGTTGTAATACTTAAACTGCTGTGTAAAATCAAGGAAGCATTGTGCCGGTGTCGATTCTTTTGCTATGGAGGTCTCGGGACTACTCCTCCAGTCGAAGAACGCGGTTGGTATGACTGCTCCTAAAAGGCCCCCTAGAAGCGCCAATGCTAAGATATACCGAATGGATTTCTCCCAGGGCCGGCTGTGAAGATAGTGTCGCAGCGCTGTTAGACCCGACAGATGCGTCACGCATGCGAACCAGGCGAGGTAAACTACGATTTGCCAGTGGTATGATGACAATCCGCAGTTGACTGTGCTGAACCCGCTGATGAGAATCGCGATCCCGGTCATCAGCTGTATGTCACATAGACTTCTGATACACTGGCAGGCAGACATATTATCAGAAATCTAATGATAAAATACAGGTAGCCTATTCACTTACCGATTCAAAAGCGTCTGCAATGCGTGCGCGTCGAGGCTCCCACCACTTCGTCACAACGTTCATGGGGACTACTGACCAAACGAGCTGGCGAAGCCAACGGAGGAATACCACGTCTACGGGATTAGGTCTCCACCACGTATTTTTCACCGAGGCATGATGGTAAATACCGGGCCCCGACTTGAATGGTGATACTTCCGGATCATATGCAAGGAAATAGTTCCCAAGTACTAAGATCAAGACAAAGTACGTAGTCCCGACGAAGCCCGCGATCACCTATATCGATAAATTAGTGAGAGAGCTAGATGAATTGGGAGTCATTCAAGGATACTGTCTTACACCTCGGCCTGAAATGTCAGGGTAGGGTTCCAGCGGTAGGTCTATCCAGTCGGGCCTGGAGCAATCGTATTGAGGGCATTTAGACATCGCAGCACCTTAACACATTAACGCAGCAACATAAAACATCAATAAAAGAACATATAGAAAATGAAATACAAGAAAAGTACGTGAGATGTTGATTGTGAACGGGGAAACCTCCTAGGAATGTATAAGGACGCTAAGGATTCCGCCTGTCACAAATGGCCCCCAAAGGGCCAAAGCCAAGCCCCCATCCTCATGGCTCTTACACTCCGTGTTTCCAATGCGACTGCACGCATGGCAAACGGCATACTGACATGATCTGATACAATTCTCTGAAGTGCTATGTTAAGGGCCGTTCGCATAAAATTAAGTTCGCGTGGTCTATTTAAAGGCTGCTTCGTTATGTACCTAGCTAGCTGTTGTCTAACCAAATGACCACCGACAACAACAGGACGAATTTATCATGCTTATATCACCAAGATTGCTCTACGTGTAGTTAGGTATAGCATAATCTACAGGTTGTTCATCGACTATCTAGCAATTTTAAACTTGTTAAAAAGCATCATACTATCAACACCCTTTGCCTTGAGCCTCTGACAGCATGAACATGCTGGTAATCAGCGTGTCTAGCTTTTCACTTTTCGAACAAAAATACACAGAACGAACATGAATAAACACGACCGTACTCTTGCTATATTGGAAAGCTGTGCTACGTCCATGATCCGACTCTGTCTGAGTTCTCCCGCTTGAGTCCCGCTTGAGTAGGTTGCGAAATCTACTCATGGGGACATATAAACCCGGAAGAAGTCTCAGAAAATATTGTATGTAAACTACTTAACTGAGTCTTTAGATTTCAATAAGTGTGTTAATCAGGTGATTTTGTTTCATAAGTACCAAGCTTGGGTGGAGGCCATGTTTCTGGCCTTTTTGCCCCCATTCCTCGTTCAGTCTCCGTTTTGCATCTGGGGCATTCCTCCATATTATGATCGAAGGGAGTGTATTTGTAATGTTGACTTGCCTAGCACGAAGCATGTAAGTCCCTGTCCGACAGACAGACAGCGTGTTAATGACTGCCTGAATCCCAAGTTCGGTGGGCTGTGGAACCCCAGCCATATCATCTTGATCAATGGGGTGGCGAGGTGGATAGCCATGTAGATTTGTGAGCCGACTATGATCGGTACGAAGACGACGTGCCATACGTTGGTAGCCTACGGAGTCATGCTGGGCCTAGATCTCCTTTGCACAGCGATCCTCCGCCGTGCCAGTAATCTCGCGTTTTCGTGCCATCTCTCACGGAGTTCTTACGGTCATCATCGTTGTTGACGGTCTGTTCGTTTGAGGCTTGAGCAACACTCGCTGGGTTCTGGAGATTTGAGCACACAGGAACTGGCAGTGGTCGGGTTTGCTCGCCATGAGTGAGCCTGTTCAGTGTTGATAGCTGCCAGCAAAAAGTCCGTAGGCGACGGTTTACGGGACAAGACGCGTGATACGGTAGAAGGTCGCCGTTCAAAGGAGATCTAGGCCCAAGCGGGTACGTCACGGATCATAAATTCGCCTTCGACGGCTTGTCGAAGCGTGACGTGCTTCTTGCTCCCTCGTGCCTTGAGGTGGTTGCCGATAACACACCGTGGGCGCTTGATGCCGTCGACTACGAAGCGCAGAATTATATGGCAGGGGTAAAGAGGCTTTCCAGAGAAGAGGCAGAGCCGTGACGAGTTGAGAGCTCGGACAGCATGATTCTCTGTCCAACGATATCAACAGCGGACCGACTTGAATGGCATCCTTGTTGGTCATAGATCTTTTTTGTAGATCCTTTTATATAAGGCAAGGGAATTGTTAAATAGTAACTAGCTGACTGAAGAGGAGAAGGAGAAGCTGAAACTAATCTTTTGAGTGAGATATATATAGATAATATAGAGGGTCCATTAACGATGTGTGGGTAATAGAATTATAAGATGATAAAAGTAGAAGATATGTAGCAGTAAAGCTAGCTTCTGTTACTCTGTAGTTGCCGAGCCAAAGTAATTAGCTATAGCTGCTACGTAAACGGGTAACTGGTAAAATATTCTGCTACTAAAAAGGATCGTATGTCATAAGCACATAAATATATCATATGATTGGGTAGAATAGGTAATAATTGTAGTGAACTAGTAATATTCATTTAGATTGAGTGGAAATTTCAGCCTCACCACAACCCAAGGCTAGTTACCATTGAGACCTTCGTTGAACGTTCGTTCCAAACGTTCCTTTTGAAGGATGCTGTAAACCTTGCGTTTCTCAGATGGCTCGAAGTGCTTCTTGTCGTGGAAATAATTCTCCCCGAAGAACCTGATCAGTTCCTTCATATTGCCCAACCATTGGGGAAGTCTGGTAACTGTCCGGAGCAGGACAATCTTGTCGCCGGGTGTGACCTTGTCCCCTTTAAGCACCAGGGCAATGTTATCTTTCACCTGGGCTCTGAGGTCTGTGATACTGATACCTCTAGCAGCCAGCCCTCCCCAGGCTTGATCCGCCAACGCTTGGAAATGGTTTCCTTGCTGTTCCTGACGATAGTCAAGGGTTTGGTGGTATCGTTCTTCAACGGCTTGTCTGAAAGCCATCCCTCTGGTTGTTTTGCCCTCTGCCCTGACCTTGTCGCCGATTTTGCATTTTGGGCATTTTTCGCTTTGGTGATCAAAGCGGGTGTAGGTTACGTGGAAGCGCTCGTCAGGCTTCCCGCTGAAAAGGCAGAATCTAGCTTCTCCCCACCAGAATTTCATCTGGTGACTGCAAGAAAAAGTCGACTGCTGGATTTCTTGGCACATATTGGCGTTTTTTTATGTCGTTGGTGTTGGTGGTGGTGTTGGTGGCTTTGGTGGCTTTGGTGGTGTTGGTGGTGGTGTTGGTGGTGTTGGTGGTGAGATGTGATGTTTTGTTTTCATATAGTTGTGAGTCGAAGGGTTGTGTTTAGAGAAAGAGTTATGTTTGGGAAATAGTTCTGATCCGTCTGTTGGTTTGAGTGCAAGAAGAATCTGTGAATCTGCGAAGAAGAATTGAGGAAGAAATACAAGAAGGTAGGGTGATATTTATAGGCTTTCTGATCAATCGAGGCTCCAGTGACACATAACCCCTTATCAATGGAGAATTACGTATCCCCATGGTCGAAGCTCCCGTCAAGTGCCAAACTGGCTCGCGTCCCATTGGCTCAGTTGAATCTCTCACCGATTCCTGTTTCGAAACTAATCCAATCATTTGCTAGATCATAAAAATGAGGCTATCATATGAGGCCCGTGCTATGATTGCAGCTAAGGGGCCGAGCTATTAACAATTCATTAGTAGGGCAGGCGGATAACCGCAGCAAACACGGCTCGTGCTGAACTCGATAGGAGACAATTACCACCACACCTGGTTCCACATGTTGAAAGATTGGACGAGAGGTTGAGGTAAAAATTCAAGTAACACAACCCCCTCGATAATTGTGGAGGATCAGCCAGATGATCTTGTCTTCAAATAAGGGAGGGTATTATTGCTGGTCTCAACGAATTTGATACGTATACGAAGCTTTAAAGAATTACTTGTATGAAACGCAAGTGAGGTTCGACTGCTATACATAATATATGAGATTTCAATGTTTCAACCACTTGGGGAACTCCACGTTAGCTGGCGGGCCGTGACCAGGCTATTTATGTAACTACCTGTTCTACCTAGCAAGATTTTTCTAATCAGCAAATCGTGATAGCACAGTCACCCTGATAACATTATGTATGACCAACACTCCACACACACCAAACATATCCCTAGCAATGAACAGAAGCGGGCAAAAACACCAAGTCATTTCGCATGAAAATAGCATGACAATCACTTGCTACCTCCTGTTTACGAGGCTTGTTATGGTGACTCTTTATTCAATCATTCTAATTAGGAATTTCGGATCTGATCAAAGGAGTTGACTCATACAATCACAAACGGCCTCTAAGATCAATAAACGGCAAGTCTTGCTAGTGATTGGCCTAGCTTGCACAAGTTGGCCCACACTCACCAACCGCGCAAACAATTCTTAAATGACTGCTAGGAAAGAAGCCCATGGAAAGTATGAGGACGCGCAAGACAGAGCAAGGGTGATAATCATACGATGTCACATGTGAAAACATAATTCTATCTAAACTGCTATTATCCCTATTTATCTGGATACTCATCGAAAACAACGTAATTACATATAAGCGCATGACTTATTCTCCATGAAGGCAATTAGACCAATCCAAATAGCGAGAATCGAGAATTGAAAGTTATCGCGGGGTTAAGTAGCGGTTAATTAATGTGAGTTATACTGTAATATGTCTGTGCTTTTTGTTCAAGTTGAGCAAAACAAGGGATTGATTAAAGCCGGAATAATAATCTTTTAAAAGGTCGATACAGAAACTAGTCTAATAGGCCACTAGCATAGGTACCTTTGATGACCAAGATTGATCCAATGGCAATAATGCACGCACAACTCAACTCATCTTACGCTGCGCCGAATGCTAAGACTCTCTTAGGAGTCCGTCACATAAATTTCTCTACGCTCGAAATGAGAAACTCCTTGATAGTAAACCAGATCGCATGCTTTCCACGCACACTGTCTCACTAGATTTTAGATTCATCGAGTTTAGGACCTACTTACTTACCAAGACCAAGGCCGAGACTAATATTAGTAGCTTAGTAAACGCAGCACCCCGATCGTGACATCGACATATCTATTCGGTTTTCGAATTTTTAGTATTGGTCTATTATCTCATACCGTTTAGACTCATACCGTTCAGACTCATACCGTCGATCCCAGACGAGCGTATCTTGTAGTTGAAAAAGGCGTGTATACAAGTGTATACTGGCATAGACTGACTGCTTACCTAGTAAAGAGATCAACAAGACGTTAACCTGGGTACTTAGTTAGTTGACTTTCTGACATAATCCCGGACTAACAGTGCACGCAACACAACACGAGGTCATTGGATAATCAAGATCGCTAGGGAAATCAGCATGGGAAATATTACACGTGTAGTATATATATATCATTGCCATACCATCAACACTACTTCTTGCTTCCTACTTCATATAGAACAAAATACCCGCGCCTCTCCTCTCTTCTCATCTCTTTCTGCCCCATCTGTCTCCTTATACATCAACCCCTCCTCCCCCCGTCTCTCCAAAGCCGCCACAGTGGTTGGGGGAGGAGGAGTTGGGGTATGCGAAGAATCCAAACCGCCTTTTCTTCCTCCCGGTCTTGCCCCTCGATGGTATGATATAGCACCACCAGTCATAAATACATCGCAGTCGAGGGCGGAGAATTAAACAAGAACAACAACAACAAGTACACGCGAGGAGGGGAAAAATTACACAACAGTGTGTACAGAGGAGAAAAAAGCGTCCCTTTATTACTGTACGGTACCCAGACGTCTAAGACGGTCGACGTATGGATGGTATGGATGGTATGTGCCCAATCGAGAGAGATAGAAAGGTAGAAAGGGGAGAAGAAAAATAAAACATCTCGGAATTAACATATAATCTAATAAGAGTCTCTTCGGCGCGTCGTCGGATTTTTGTTGCTGTCGGATCACCGAGGTGTGACTCCGGCATGCGTCGCCTAGATCGGGTATAACAAAGTTTGTGATAACATCTCGGTACAAGGCGCCGTGGGCGTCACGTCGTCCACACCTTTTTAAGCATTCCCTGTAGTTGCCTTCGCGGCCTGTGTCACACCAACGCCGACACCGACAGCGACAGCAATGATGAGAATGACGATGAGCAGACACCACCACTTCCACTTGCGAGCGTTCCGGGCGCTGATAATGCCCTTCTTAACTTGGACATTGCCGTCGTCCAGGTGCTTGCGCGTGTTCTCGGCGTTCTCTTCGGCTTGAGCCACCGGTACCTCCTGCTGCTCAACCAACACAGCAAGGTCTTGGAACAGGCTGGCGAGCTCCATAAGCGTCTTCTCGATGCGCTGCAGCTCGTTGTGTCGAGCGCGAACAGCGCCGAGGACCGACGATGCCTGGCCTGTCCGATTGGTGCGGAGCTAGAAAACGCGTCAGCAACTTTTCAATCTTGATATAAGAAATGGGGCATGAGAGAGAGAGAGAATGACGTACTGCGGTCTGGAAGACACCCTCATTGCCCCAGTCGGCCTCAGTGGCCTCGCGCACCTCGGCCTCGCTGGCTTCGGGGTTGACTATGCGGTACTGGCGGGCGATCTGGTCGCGGTAGCGCGCGCGGAACGAGCTCTCCTCGTCCTGGTAGCTGCGCAGCTCGCGCTCGAACTGGGCCTTGATGGTGTTGACCTGGCGCTCCTTGACGGTGCGGCTGCCGTCGACGGTCCGGTTGGCGTCGTTGGCCAGGAACTTGAGCTGGTCGCGGATGCCGCCGTTCAGGCTCTGGGTCTCGGCCACGATGCGCTCGAGCTGCTGGCTCGACAGGCCGCCGTCGGCCTCGGCCAGCGAGCGCTGGTGCAGCGACGCGATGGCCTGCACGTTGTTGGTCAGGCTGCCGATCTCGTTGCGCAGGAAGTCGATACGGCCGAGAAATTCGTGCTGCGGCAGCGTCTGCGCCGCCTCCGCCTGCTGGCCGTAGCTCTGCATCTCGTGCTCCTGTAGAATTAATCATCGTCAGAAGGGCTGTCGCGGCAACTGGTGTGTGTGCTTGGACGGGTGTGCTTGCTGACCTGGCCATAGCCGTAGCCTTGCTCGGCCGACGGGCCTTGCTGGTAATGAGACATCAGGCAAGTTGAAAGCGGTCGCGTAGAATTGGCAATCGGATTCCGGGCTCGTCAAGCAATATCAAGTGGTCTTTGATTCGGGTTGTAGTGAGCGGAATGCGTCTGGAAAGCGAGCTGAGAGTGGATCGGCAAGGGCCGTGATGATTTTCTCAGGTTATGTTTGAGAGCACGTTGTAGGTCTTAGATAGAGATTGGTAGGTACTCCGTACGGAGTTGGTAGACAGTAGCGCTCCTAGTGCAGGTAGTACAGGCTCCATCACCTGTTTTGGCCCACAATTTCCCACCTACAATTTGCGCGATGACGTTGGACCCCTGTCGCTCTTTACTTGGCCATCTTCCTTACTAAGGTAATGAAATTGGTGATTTTATGAGTGGTTATTATGGATGTCCCAATTTGGCAAAGACGCCATCAATGAGCTGGAACTGAATCGTTGAGTATCTATAAGCATGATAACAGAATGAAGGTTACTGTGGCAGTTATTATGTAGATAGTTCTGTACGAAATAGATATCTAGGCACGTAAAACCGTTTCGCGTAGCCATGCGTAGACCAGATGGCTTAGACGTTGGAGGCGCTGTCATGACTTATTTCTCGCGCTAGAGCACGTGCTAAATTAGAGGCTAGCCCTACCAGGCAATCTCCCTGAGCCGTACCTTTTACTAGTGGGACTGGCATTCCCCATAGTCCAAGTTTCTACGAAGTCTTGCCGGCACTCAGCTCTAAAAATAGTGCACGGTTCTTCACGCCGTGGCAAGGCTCGTAGAACTCTGGCGATTAGCCTTTCACATGATCTTAGGCAACTGAATAATTCCATGAGAGGAAGTGGTTGCAAATGGCGATGTATATTCAACTATTCGCTATTGTGTCGGATAGACCGGGGAAATATGTTACTCCAAGCCTCCCGCTTCGCTGTTCGCTTAATATCAACTTGCCCGTCCTGAAAGTAGACATTGCTTTCTGGACTTGCCGTGCCAGGTGCCTCGCTCAATTTCGATTATATCTTTAACACCATTATCATTATTAGGAATTAGATTTTTATCTGGATTTTGACATGACATGGCAGCTCCTTAAGCTGCCTATGTACATGCTCTAGCGAGACTAACTAAAGAGGCTTGTGGCTAATCCTGCGGTTGCCATCATATTCCTGCAATTGCGAAAATAGATAGTTGCGAATCTGAATCCGCTGGCTCATTCCATCTGTGCCTCATATAGTTCAAGCCATACACCACCTAGGTCAAGTCAATTGGGCTAGTGCCTCTATTGTAGACTTGAGGAGCAACTTCGAGTTGCTCCTACTATTTTCGTTCGATCTCAAACTGGTTGAAGTCTGGCGGTAGAGGTTCACTCGTTGTGTGCGGGCTGGTATAATAATACACAGTCCTCCGCCTCATAAATTCAACGTGAGAGGATCGTCATAGCGATTATCCAATGCAGGATCTCTGATTTGGTGAATCTTCCCGATTTGTCAAGAGCTTCGACACACGCCTTTGTGCTGTCTATCCTTTGACTATCTCTTGAAGCCGCAGGTACGGGCGAGGCCAGGATTTACAGATAGTTCTTCTTTCGACTCGTCCGTGTATAATTGGTGAGAGCCCACTCAACGTCGCCATCCCGCTGATCTAGTAGACCGGCTCGGATCTGGAAAGGCTTCATCGACATTCTTGGTCCAACCTCACTTAACTCAACTGAGTCATACCCCGTTTGCACGAAAACATGATGGCGAACCTGCTCCGAAGCTGAGTCAGTATTGTCTTTCCATAATGAGGGATAGAAATGTGATAGCAAAAGCGAGGAGTCTCAAATTGCACCGGTTGCTTTCTTTCTGGGTATACAAACAATGGGAACCTAGGGCTTATCATGACGTACTTCTATTGTGTCATCAATGTTTTTGAAAGTTATGACGCGAGATGAGAGAGATTTGCTGGTAGCGACCTCGCGCGGGGGAAATATATGCTGGAGAACTTTCACTATACGCTTGCCCAATGGTGTGGAGAAACCTGGATCCGTTGTTAGTGGGTGGCTTGCGCCGAAATTGAACAATTCTCACCTTCGAATATTAGATGCCTAGAATCCTAATTGTCAGCTTTGCGATACATAAAGGAGTAAAACGGGGATAACATGACGGACGACGAGAGAGAACCCTTTGAAAGAAATTTCTCCTTCTTGTTTACAGAAGAAAAAGAAGAAAATTAAAATACCATTGCACTTACGGGTAGGATTCGCTGACTGTGCCTCGAATGGTGTTCGGGATGTCATGGCGCAAAACCACATTGTGAAGGGAAAATGACACGGTCGGTCCGAAGGGGAGATGGGATAATGTAAGGCCGGTGGGTTGGCCTCTGTGCTCGTGTAATAACTTTTCAATATTGTTAGCAAGCGTCGAGCCGGCCAGATGAGGAATATTGAGGTGGTTTCTCACTATTATATCAGTTAATCCGGCGGACGTTGCGGATTTGACGAGTTCAGGGAGGATGGTTCCGCCACGGTTCAGCTTCCTCTCCAGTTAGCGAATTTTGTATACACCGCTATGTAATTGACCCTAGAAATGAGTCGCTTGAATGACCTACACGAATGCCTGTCGGAAGGAGTAATCGGATCTCTTTGCTGAAAGCTGTTCTTGAGTGAGTATTTCGGCGGCTAATCCTGTTTCAAGAGCGACGTACCCTGCAACCTCGTCGAAGGGTCTCGCGATGTCGTGATGAGAACGCGGGGATCTACCAGCCCAGAAAGATGTTGGTATTCATCGTCTAATTCGAGTTCTTCTTGCGCAGACCGATCTTGGGTGGATTCGTCGTATTGGAAATCCTTGCGCAGGGTCTTATCGTTCGCGATGCTGGGGTCAAGCGGACGGCCACTTGCGAGCGCGGCGCGCAATTTGGATCTACGTTCGGACACCTCTGCATTTTGTAGGAGGATGGCTTTGCGGTAGAGGAAATCTCTCCTTGCTCGTGCGTTTTTGCGAATCATGACTGTGGTCGTGGTTGAGCTGCAGAGCGAGTCGCCTTGGTGACAAGCTATCAGGGGGCGTTATGATCGCGGGAGGCTTCGTGAGAGATATTAGATAGCGATGTAGCGTAGATTCAATCTAATCGAATAGCTTTTTTTCTCAGGACTTGCGCAAGTAGGCTGTCGGGGAGAGAGATTGGATTTCTTGTCGATAGCTGGTGTCAATGTCGCAGACGCGCTGTTAATGGGTAACTCTTCTGTGGCTCAAAAAATTTGGCGGGGCTTATCGCCGGATCGAGAGACGTACGCTGTAAGTACTGTACTGTACCGAGCACTTGGTTAGGCGGGACCCACCGTATTCAGAACAGTGATGCTTCAGCAGGCCGCATTGGCCGATTTAAGCTTCGTATCTCTACAAAGCTAAAGCGATTCTGTCATACTGGTCGCCATGTACTGGGTACATACAATGCGAAGGCGGCTACTGAGCGGGCCACCTAGAGAAAAGATTCCCTCTATCTTCTGATGGGATTGCGACCAGCTGCACAATCGCTATCTGAGGAGGCACCCCAAACTTTACAACCTTCCTTCCACGCAACGAAGCGGCGACACTGTACTTACCATTTCTGTCTTCTCTCTACACTTCTTTTCCCTATCCTTCTCTTCTCGCCGGTCTGCACATCCTATCACCACGCCACCGCGGCTTGCACCCCTCTCGTTCGCACCGCAGCGCACTGCTGCTCTACTTTGTCTCGGCGCTACTATTGCCAATAATCTATGTGACCGTCTGCTCTGCAATCGGTTGAATCACAAGCATAACAAGCGCAGCCTGCGATTACATCCCGGCCGCCACCTACGCCCACCATCCCGACCGGCGACCCGACTGGACTAGACCTGACCGGATCCTTGTACGGCATCCCGTGTATCTGACGCCGTGTTGCAACAAGGGCGCTGGTTCTCGAAGGACTCTCCCCCGCTATCTGTCAACAGTCAACATCTCCTTCCCTGGTCATTGGACTGACTGCTGAACACGAAGACGCCTCGCCGCTCGAAATCAACAGCCCAGTCGCCGGGCGGCGCTGCGAGCGAAGATGGACGCGTTCACCCATCTCGGCAACCATCTTGTCTCGAACTCGGCCACCACTATTAATGCTGGCGAGGATGACATATCCACCCTCGACCCGGATGAGGCCTTGCTCTTCGGAAAATACAACGGCCGCGGTGGCCTCGGTAATGGGCGACGCCGCACCCGTGACGACGACAACGAGACCGAGGCCTTCGACGAGGACGACGCCGATAGCATCGCCAGCGTTCCCGTCGACGCCCTCAAGGGCCTCGCCATCAAGACCCCCGAGGAGGACACCGCCACGCCTGCCCACGCATGCGCCTATTGCGGTATTCACTCGCCAAGCTCGGTGGTGAAGTGTCTGGCATGCAACAAGTGGTTCTGCAGCGCGCGAGGCAACGCCAGCTCCTCGCACATCGTCAACCATCTCGTCCGCGCGCGCCACAAGGAGGTCCAGCTCCACCCCGAGTCCGCTCTCGGCGACACCACTCTCGAGTGTTACAACTGCGGCACCAGGAATGTCTTCCTGCTCGGATTCATCCCTGCCAAGTCGGACGCCGTGGTTGTTCTGCTATGTCGGCAGCCTTGCGCCGCGGCGCCTTCGTCGAAGGATATGAGCTGGGACATCTCTAGATGGCAGCCCCTTATTGAGGATCGTGCTTTTCTCAGCTGGCTTGTCTCGGCCCCCTCCGATGCGGAGCAGCTCCGTGCTAGGCATCTCGCGCCCCCACAGATTGCCAAGCTGGAGGAAATGTGGAAAGACGATGCAAATGCTACCGTTGCAGACCTGGAGAAGGCCGCTAGTATCGACGATGATCCTCTCCCCGTTCTTCTCAAATACGAAGATCCTTACCAGTATCAGAACATATTTGGCCCCTTGGTGAAGATGGAGTCCGATTACGACAAGAAACTCAAAGAAGCTCAATCCGAAGACGGTCTCATTGTGCGCTGGGATATGGGCCTCAATTGCAAGCATGTCGCCAGCTTTACCTTTCCCAAGTTGGAATCTGGCGATGTGAAGTTGGCCGTTGGCGATGAGATGCGGCTCAAATATAAGGGAGAGCTTCGTCCCCCCTGGGAAGGTGTTGGGTATGTGATCAAGATTCCCAACAACCAGTCTGACGAAGTGACTCTGGAGTTGCGGAAGACCAGCAATGATAAATCTGTCCCGACCGAATGCACCCACAACTTTTCGGCCGACTACGTCTGGAAAGCCACCTCCTACGATCGGATGCAAGTTGCCATGCGGAATTTTGCCGTTGACGAGTACAGCGTGTCCGGTTATATCTTCCACAAACTTCTTGGCCATGAAGTTGCCTCTGGGCCCATGAAGCACACTCTACCTAAGAAGTTCAGTGTCCCAGGCCTTCCTGAGTTGAACGGGAGCCAAATTAGCGCCATCAAAGCTGTCCTGAGCACGCCCCTGAGTCTTATACAGGGTCCTCCAGGAACGGGCAAGACTGTCACTTCTGCCACTATCATCTATCACCTTGCCAAACAAGAGAATGGGCAAGTCCTCGTCTGCGCTCCTTCCAATGTTGCTGTGGATCAGCTCTGCGAACGCATTAATCTCACGGGACTGAAGGTTGTTCGACTGACCGCCAAGTCTCGTGAAGATGTAGAATCTTCCGTCAGCTTCCTAGCTCTTCATGAACAGGTTCGTATGCTTGACAGCAACCCGGAACTAATGAAGCTGTCTCAGCTGAAAGGAGAGTACGGAGAACTGGCCAGCCAGGACGAGAAGAGATTCAAGCAACTGACTCGAGCTGCCGAACGCGATATCCTGAGCAACGCCGACGTTGTGTGCTGTACTTGCGTTGGTGCTGGAGACCCGCGTCTGGCCAAGATCAAGTTTCGTAACGTGCTTATCGACGAGTCCACTCAATCGGCTGAGCCGGAGTGCATGATTCCCCTCGTTCTTGGCTGCAAACAAGTAGTCCTTGTCGGAGACCACAAGCAGCTGGGACCCGTCATCATGAACAAGAAGGCCGCCAAGGCGGGCTTGAATCAATCGCTTTTCGAGCGTTTGGTCCGTCTTGGTTTCACACCTATTCGACTCAATATCCAATACCGCATGCATCCCTGCTTGTCAGAATTTCCGTCGAACATGTTCTACGAAGGATCGTTGCAGAACGGCGTTTCTGCGCCCAGTCGAATTCGTAAAGACGTGGATTTCCCCTGGCCTGTTGCTGAGATGCCGATGATGTTCTGGTCTAATTTGGGCAACGAAGAGATTTCTGCGTCAGGCACGTCCTACCTCAACCGAACAGAGGCGTCTAATGTGGAAAAGATTGTCACCCGCTTCTTCAAGGCCGGCGTACGTCCCAGTGACATTGGCGTTATTACTCCATACGAAGGCCAACGAAGTTACATTGTCACAACCATGCAAAACACTGGCACCTTCAAGAAAGAATCCTACAAAGAGGTTGAAGTTGCGTCAGTCGACGCTTTCCAAGGTCGTGAAAAGGACTTCATCGTCCTGTCATGCGTCCGCTCCAATGACAACCAAGGCATTGGATTCCTGTCAGATCCTCGACGATTGAATGTTGCCCTCACCCGTGCGAAGTTCGGTGTCGTTATTATCGGCAACCCGAAAGTCCTGTCCAAACATGACCTCTGGCATCATCTTCTGATCCATTTCAAGGAACGAAAGTGCTTGGTAGAGGGGCCGTTGACCAACCTCCAAACTTCGCTCCTTCAGTTCAGTCGCCCTAAGAATACCTTCCGCCAGCGTGCCCAGCAGTCCGCGTATGGCTCTCACGGTTATTCAAACGGCCGTGCGAGCAGCAATTATAACAATACGCACCACGCACAGCATCGCCACCACGATTTAGATTCGGGTTCGATTATGTCCTACATTCCTGATGATGTTTCCAGTCTCCATAGCTCTGCTCTTGGTGGCGCCGGCCTGGGCGGTACGGCCTTCCCACCTATGTTTTCTAACTTCAACCCCGACCAGTGGCCCGGTCTCCCCGGCTTTAATGCTACATCAAACGGTCGGATGGGGACCAAGAGCCGCGGCCGCGGCACTGAGAGCGTCGCCGGCGAGAGTGTTGCGACTTCCGAATATACCGATACAGGCGCTAGCGTCATCGGTGGCAAGGGCGTTGGACAAGGCGGCGCCAGCCTAGGGGCCGGACTCGACGCCCTCCGTGCGAGACCTACTTCGTATACGCACAGCGATCGTCTCCGGCAGCATGTTGCTGATAACTCTGGGTACCCGGGCTACACGAATGGCTTCCGCCGACGCGTCGATGACGACGAGAAGTCCGTCAGCACAGCTTTCGCAAGTCAAATTGGCAGTGGATTTGACTGATTTCATCATGTATTAAGCGTGAGCACGCGTTTAAGGTTATCATACGACAACTCACAACATGGATGGTCAACTCGCATCGCGAAAACGACATCTGACTGAGTAGTTGCACAGACCGAGGACCGCATTGGAAACTGGATTGCGACCTAGCTTTGCACACCTCGAGAGACACCTTGCCACCGGTTCGGATCCGCAAATGTTGCTGGGGGAAACCAACGAAAAAGGTAATACTCAGAAATACCATGCCAAGACAACGGTTTGGAGGTGGTTCACCCAATCAGCCGCTGCAAGTTGCTATGGCGGCTGTCGAAGGGAAACTTTGATCCACGCAGCTACCTGGCTTGCAAATTGAAGAGGGAGGTGGCCTGTAGGCAGAGAACCCCCCTGTTCCGTTCTGCTCACAATGAGTGAACCAAAACAACTGGTACAATGCTACCAGAAGCGCTAATCAGTTGACGGATTCATGTACCCCTTCCGGGCGCTGTACGATTAGACGGCCAGCCTATGGGTCTACTAGCCGAAGTGTATGAGGACCGCGCTCATCCGCTTGGCACTCTGGGAGATAGATTGAGGTCACCCACTGTCTTCGATTAGACGTTCCCAGCCCAGTTAACAGAGCCAAGTCATTATCGATGCAGCCGCGATACACAGTCTTGCTCTCGCTCGCTCCAAAAAGAAGAAATTGCAGCGCGAAATTTGGAATTTGACATTCACTTAGCTCAACCTAGAACCAACTCCCTACCTTTGTCGTAAGCATTGTTACTGCTTGCTCACCGATGTACCGCGACAGTAGATAGATAAAGTCACTCGTTTACAGAAAAATAACCACATTCGTTTTTTTGAGCTTTGTCTATCCGTATGTGTACGTAGTAATATGCAGTGTGTTTGTCTATATGTGATTGTATACCTATCAACCTGGTGACTACATGCTTGTAATTTATGACGGTTAAACATTTATTGTGCTGAGAGGACACGGTAAGTAGTTCCTCGATAGATTGGCATTTCATCGTATCTGCACCCCTCTGCTTTCAAGCCTTGACTCAACCCTTAGCTCTATAAGATTCGTATCCTTGCATCCATCGGAAAACAAGGACTACCCGAAGCTTTGAAGCCGCGAGGAGTTAAGCCTCCCGTAACTATGAGGATTGCTCGCACGGAATAAACTAATCATCTAGGTTAGTCGTGCTGTGTAATTGAGTGAGTGCACGGGAGTTAAATGTTAAACATGCAAAATAACCAACAACAAGCCCACCCACCTTGTTCTCAGCGAGTCGCAGCATAAATAACGAGATCACATCACATCACATCATAGACACTCATAGACAGGGGAGTTAGTAAACATACTGATTACAACACACAAGAGTTTTTGAACCTTTCTTTCTCTCTCTCTCTTCGCATTTATATTTACTGTCTGTTTACAAACCCCTTTGAAACAGGAATTTATAAACTCAATGGATTTCTAGAAGTGTCTAAGGTATCTCGCCAATTAAACCAAGACATTCATCTACAAGAGCTTGCCAATAACCGGCAGCGCGTACCCGCGCGGCACGACCTGCGCGGACAACTTGTCGAACAGCGGGGTGCCGAGACCGGTGACGGGATCCTGAAGTTTTTGTCAACGGGTTAGCAAGTCGATCAATCATTCACCCCATCAACCAACCACTCAACTGAAACCAAAGCACAAGAAGTAAGAAAAAAATCACGTACCCAACCCTTAGTAGCATTCCACCCAGCACCCACAACCTTCGGGGCCGGCAGGCCCGAGTAAATATCCCGCCCAGTACACCCCTTACTCCCACCATTAACCACATCCGTCAAGCCCTCCTTCCCAGTCGTATACAACCAAGGATTCAAGAACCCAAGCGGCCGGACACCCCTCGCCAGACGGGCATTATTCAGCAGAGAAACAACCGCCGCAAAAGTCGGCGCGCTGGCGCTCGTGCCGCCAACACTAATAGCTCTTCCTTGACTAAAGACGACGAACCCTAACCCTTGCGCGGAAACGTCCGGGAACCCGCGTCCCGCGGGGTTGTACAGGCCTTTAAATGTGTCGCCGATGCTGTGTAGATATTGAGATACTGCGAGGTTTTGGTATAAGGGGCGCGGGAAGATGTCCGAGAACCCGCCCGAGCTGAAGGACACGGCGTGCTCGGGCTCGACGCCCACGGTGCCGCCGACCGAGGTCACGTATGGGCAGGCGGCGGGGAAGATGGGGAGCAGACGCGTGGTGTTCTTGCCGTCGTTGGTCTGGCAGGCGCTGCCTGGGCCGGTGCTATTGTTATTGAATTAGTATGACTCTCTAAGTGGAAATTCGGGCAGCGGAGCTTGGTTTGTTTGTTCGGCTATTGAACAACGTATTTTGGAAAGGAGACCGATAATTGAGAATACGGTACTCACTCTCCCGAGCTGAAGATGACGGAAACACCGCGCGCTCCGAGCTGGCCGAACAAGTCGCAGACTTTCTTGGCATATGTCTTGGGGACGGACTGCTCGTCTTCACCGTACGAGGTCGTGAGGGTGTGCGGGAGCTTGCTGTTGGGTAGACCAAGGAGGTAGGTCAAGAGATCGAGGTATGGCTCGTTGCCGTTCTTATTTCTTTAGTTAGTACTTATCAAATAGCATATGGCTGTGTCAGCCAAGTAGTTAATTACATACGTCGCTTTGATCCGGTTGACTGGCCATTTGGATTAGCTTATATCCGAGCTCATGAGGATTTTTACGGACTTACTCAAGATCAGGCACCAATAGACCACGACCACCAACCTATATACCGGCTATTAGCATGTTTCTAGCTAGGCTTTACCGTCTTATCGCTTATGAGACGTGAGAGTGAGTGGACTACGGTGAGAGGAATGAAACGCACCGAGTAGAAGGTGATCTTCTGGCCGAAACCGATAGAGGCTGCATACTGCATATCAAGATTTGCCTCGACATCAGAATCGACAGTGTCGGTTTGGTTGTCAAGGCCTCCGTGAACTTTGACGGTGGTGAAGTTCTGTGAGACCGCATACGGCGCTAGTTGCTCCAGGAACATGTCTATAAGACCGGTATTAGGAATCGCGCCCTATGTAGCGTGAATAAGCTGGTCTACTTGCCGAGAGCATCGTGCTTGGCATAGTTCTATAAATTGTATTAGCTAAAGTTCGTCGAAGATTATCAAATCTAGGATTTAAGGGGCTAGGGGCGCATACCTCCAAGAAGCCATTGACAGCGAAAAATCCCGGAGCCTTGGGGTCAGCCTGGGTCGTGCCGACTTTGTACAGAGCGCGCAGGCATTCCGGCGTGATGGTCGAGTTACAGTACGTCGCGTTCAGCGTCTGTGGCGGGATCTTGGCGGCCTCCTGGATCAAGGTAGGCAGCTCGTGCTCTTCCCAGACATGGGTAGTGTGAACGTTCTGGGATCGGATCTGGCCGAAGCGAGTAGTGGGCTGGATCATGGTAATATGAGCCTTGACTTCGTCAGGAACGGAGTACCTATTTGTTTGTTTGTCAGCCAGCCCAGCTTCCCTGCCGCGGTTGATGCTCTCTGAGGCGCGCAAATAACCTACTGCAGAGTTCGAACGCTCTCCTTATCAGACCCGTCGTGCTGATAGACGCCAAACTCGGTGTCCAGCAGGTCGGCGGCCTCGGCCACGGTGGTCTTGAAGTTGATCCACTCGCCATCCTGCTCGATATCGGCGGAGGCGATGCCGGCAGAGCGCAGCCAGTTCAGCACAGCCTTGGTGGATTCATCAGTGGGCTTCACCAGGTGCTGGACCTCCTCGCGCGACAGATGCTGGCCGTACAGCACGTGCTGGGGCGTCGAGATGTCGTAGAGGGTCTGCTCGAATTGGGCCAGGTTGGGCTGCTCGAGAGCGATGCGCAACTTCATCAATTGGTCGCCGCTGGCGTCCCGGAGCTTTGTCCAGCCCGTGGGCACTTCGGGCAGCGATTCGACCAAGACATTCTTACCCTCAGCCACGGACTGAAGAAGCGCAACGAATGCGCAGAGCAGCGATTGGGTCTTCATTTTCCACGAACTGCCCTAACAAGAAGGGACTTCGACAGCGCGTAAGGTGTAAGTGAAGGAAGCTCGGGGCCTTGTCCTACTTGTCCCGCAGACCAGAGCACAGAGGAGGAGGGGGAGAGGGAGAACAGAGCTGAGACAAGGCCCGAGTCCGAGTCGGGGAGGAGTGCGCCCTTGATATATACCCACTGATCTGCACGCAGATACAGCTTGAAGGGAAGTGGGCAATCGCTCTATGTGCACGACTTACCGAGCCCATGATATGCGCAACCAACTACAGCACCTAGACGGTAACGAGTAGGTAGACACACTAATGGCGGTACGCTACGGCCGGACCAGGGTCGGCGCCGGGGTCAACGCCAGTTTGCCATTCGGTCTCTTTCTTATCCCAGGCTATCACTCGGATGTCATATGCCATCGCCTTTGTCGTCTATATTAAGAATTTGTGACAGGAGCTTCTTGGGTGGTGTACGTGCAGATTCACACATGGCATAGTTCCCTAGCATACCGAAGCACAATTTACCGTATCCTAGGATATGGCGTCGTGAGTCGTGAAAGTGCTGGTGGGAAGCTCACGCAAACAATTGGGAGAACGCGCCATGAACCAGGTAGAGCTGCCCATGACCCCTGCAGCTGCAGGCGAGTCAAGGTTCAAGGCCTTTCCGGAAAAGGAAGTTCAGGGTCGATCAGAGCCCAGGGAGACGCTTCCTAGATGAGATCTTCTTGAGATACCTCCCTATCGGGTCTGGGGATTGGAGAGATTGGTGGTGGCTTCCCTTCTAGATAGGCCAGCTTCCTGCTGTGCATTGGTCTAGATCATGCAAGTGGTCAGTAAGGAGATTCGCAAACGCACCTAGCTATCTGCAAGGTACACTAATCCAACGCTATAATTACCCACTGGGATGAGAACCGGTATCGTAGACCAGTTGTCTTGGTAATTCCTTCGAGATCAGCACGCATTATGGCGGCCTCGGATGGCAGTTCTCATGAAACGAATTCTGTGATTTCTTGTTAGGAAATATACAAGATAGAACCCTGAAATACGCCATGTTCAGCCCACCGGCTTACAAGACGGCATAGGGCGGCTAAAGGACTTGGCACCGAAGCTTATTAGCATGTTCCGCTGTCCGTGACGACTTGCGCTAGGTAGCGAAAGTAGACCCCCTTTTTAGATTACTTGTGTATTCCGCACTTGGATATTTAGATAATCACGTAAAGAGCGACGATATTACGAAACATCTCTCATCTATGCGCTTTCCCTACCTACCTCTGCCTATCGCCTAGCAGTACGTAATGCCGTATATCAATGTTGTCGCCACTATGGCCTCTTGTCCATTATAGGCTGGTGGGTGCGATTAGGGCGTCCTATCGTACTAGGTGACGAGCTAAAACGTTCCTTCGCGATGACATTAGGTAAACTCCATCAGGGCAATAGATAATAGGTACTCAATATGTATTTTCGTGAGGTTTTCTTGATCTTGGCATCTTCCTACCCGGGTATCCGGGTGACTTACTACGTAAAGTCCACCTTTGAGGAATCCGGGGAATGAACATCGGTTATCCCAGACAATCCCCTTGAATCGCTCTTAGTAATCTAGGTAAACGGCGGGGCGACGAGAAAAGAGCCAGCACGTGCTGGCTCAGATAGAAAGTTAGGTGTTTCTTCATTTCGGTAGGCTTTACAGTATAGATATTCGCCCCAGGTGAATGTCCTTCTTCCCAATATTGTAACTCCTATACCGCCGCAGTCCAGACCTCCACCTCGACCGACTCAGCGTTGGCGAATGCTTCAGCCATGTGCTTGCTGTCAGGATACTTCGCTTTCAACTTGGTGTTTGGCGCCTGCTGAAAGTGGCAAGTACTGGTCCAATACGACTTTGACGATTCATCTTATCCAATGTTATATCAACGGGCAAATGCAGGGGTAAGTGATATCATGGTATATTCAAGTCGTTGATATATAGCTAGCTTCATTATCCGAAACTATACGGTTTTCGACGGTGCATTGGTTTCTAGCCAATCTGGACGTAATTTCCTGCGTAGAACAGTTCGTTAGCTAACTGCAGCCTGCACGCCTCGAGTTGTGGACAGCTAACCTGGGAATTGTCCCTGCCGACCGTGTACTTTGCCAATCCACCATTCGTTCTCATTCTGCGTTCTGGTCACAATTTCTATTACGTCGCCTGCTCTGAAGCTCAAATCGCCCTCGGCTTGTGCCGAGTAGTCATACAGCGCTGTTACGGTCTCAGCAGCCGGTGCCCCGGCCAGGCGACCGGGCTTCGGCTTCGGCGGAGGGGGCTTCGGCTTTCCCGCCGCCGCCGACGCTAGAGCCGGGTTAGGACTACCTAGTGCCGGTGATAATGAGGATTTTTCAGGAAGCGCAGCCGCGGTATAGGGCGGTGGTGGGTTCTCGACGGGTTCGGTCTGCGTCTGTTGTCCGTACTTGAACGAGGCGGCAGGGTTAGGTGACGTCGGAGACGATGCCGATGGGCCTTGAGTAAGCAATCCGGCCGGCTGGCTGCCTGCTTCGATTGCAGCAACCGGTTTGGGCCCGTATTTGGGCGGTCTCGGGCGACCGCTCGTTTTGAACCGCACAATGGACAATTTTTCGGCCTGGTCCTGTATGTCGCCGCGCTTTTGCTCGAAGGCTTCCTCAATGTCGAGGTTGAGATTGAAATAACCAATATCGCACTGCTGCATCTTCTCATGCAGGGTATAAAATATGTTCAACTGCATATAGTAGAAGGATTGGAAGAGGGGTTGGATGAACTCGCGCTCTAGGCCAAAGAGCTTAGGCAGTTCATCCTTCAATAGGTCGTTGAAGTAGTTGAATTCCTGTGTGGACTGCTCCAAGTCGCTCTCCGCTTTCCAAATTGCTTTCTCATCCTTGGCCGACTTCTCTTTCTTGTCCTGTAGTTTCTTCAATGTGGTTCGATGGCGGTCGTAGTCGAGCTGCTTACGGTCACGCTTCACGGCGGTCTTGCGGATTACCTTAAGCACGTCAAGCAGTTCATTCGAGGGGCGAATAATGCGGGATTCGATCATCTCGAGCTCCGGGGCAACGGTGTCCTGCAGATCCTTGACAACCAGCTCGTACTCCTCACAAGCACGGATGCCCTCGATATTGCCGTGGACAACGAGCGAGTCGGGATCCGACACCCGTCCGGATATGGGCTTGTAAATTTCGGTCATAGCCTTGCTGAACTCGATCTGATGGCTGAGCATGCCGTTGATGGCGTCGAAATATTTCCTACTTGCATCGTTGAGCCGTTTCGTCTCGGTCTCTAGTTCCACAAAACGGCGCTCCGAATCGATGAAGACGGCATCTTTGGTGTGTTCGCCGATATTAAACTTGGCCTTGAGTTGTTGTGGCGCCTGTTTGCGGGGATTGTTGTGTCAATATCCACAGCACGAGACACACGATGAAGGGCCCAGAACAAGGAAAGGATAAAGGCGACTTACGCGAATCACGCTCTTCTGAAACCCGCGAAGACTCATGTCTCGCGAGGCGGAACTAGGTTCTCTACTACCCAAGCGGACAATGTGTTTGTGAGCACGTGTATAGATAGAGTACAATTGTCGCGTGAACGATCAATCAGGATCGGAAGAGCGGCGTGAGCAGGATTATATCGAGAGCGGATGCGAGTCTGGATCTGTCCGTGTTGTGCAAGAGAGCGCTTCGTCCGGTCAGCCCGTCTTCCAGTCAGCCGGACCGTCCGCTTGCACTTGTGTGATGAGAGATTTAGTCGCACGAGCGTCGTGCCGGCGTAAGATTGCGTAGAACGAAGGTGTGTAACACTCGCGGTAGAGAATAAGGTGTCTTGCGGTGCAATGCGACGCGGTGCGATGCGATGCAATTTCCTCCTCTTTGATTGCTTGTTATTCACTACGTTTGTTGCGGCTGGTATTCACAAATCTCGAAGAAGTGGTCGTAGGTACGAAGTTTGGTTTCAGGCACAGCTTGGACAAAGGAGATGACTAGGAGGTAGTAAGATAGGTATCTAGTTGTTCTGGGCCCAAGGACTGGCTGTAAGCGTCTCGAATCCTTTCCAGCTGAATTGTCGACGACGTTCTCGTGGCAGTGCTCAGATGGCGGGGATCGTCGTCATTCCGTGGCTTGGCTGCCGTGGTAATTCAAATTGGTACATGCACAGGTAAGCTGTTGGCCTTACACTATTGAATTAGGCAGACGTTTAATAGAGATTTGTTCGTTGGAGTCGCAATTAAAGGATACCGCGCGGCCACAAGATATCGAGCTAATTAGGTATGATTTGTGGTCTGAATCCGTGGTAAGAATCTGTTTGCTTGTCGACAATGCCGGTGGTTAGCACCTTCGTTGATAGCCATTTGCTTAGGTGCAGCCCTGGCCACCCCGGCTAGGTCGGAGCTTCATACAACGTCATTTGTACACCCCTCTTGCCGATTTCAAATTATGACGGCATGAAATAGAGTTATGCTTGTGATGCGTGCCTAACCCTAGCCTAGAACGGCACTAGCCAAGTATTCAACTGCCGGACATCTGGCAAAGAGTGGAAGCGCCTGCTGGTCCCCACTTGCAGCACGACCCGCTGTAAGGCGTGCATGACAGGAGCTTGCCCAACTCATCCGATAACACCGAGCCTGCCGAACTTCGGTCTTAGCTTACCTAAGTCAGTATAGAGCTTTTCGGCATCTACTTAGCCAATTTTGCCCGCCTTCCTGATCCTCCCCCGATTCTGATATTCCCGCCACCTTCAATTCCATCATTTTGTGCCTTCAGTATCATGGCAAATGTAGCCGCTACAGCCTTGAGGCGGGCATCGCGCCTCGGCCTCAAGCAGCCTTTCACATCTGCATCTTTGCGACAGGGCCAGTCCATACCCAGGTTAGCCGCCGCATCGGCATCGAGGACGTCGCAGAGAGGGTACGTATCCGAGACTAAGAGAGATAATGCCCAAGTCAGCGTGGAAACCGCCATCAGATTAGATAAAAGCAACTTCATGAACGCGAAGGGCGAGTTGGTAATGCCAGGCTCAGCGAACGCGCTCAATGCCGCCGGCAGTCCCGTCGCCGAAGTCCTAAAAGAAGCGAAGCTATTAGACGAGGGACAACGACCCATCTATCTCGACATGCAAGCCACTACGCCCGTGGACCCTAGAGTGCTGGATGCAATGCTACCCTTCTTCGTTGGCGTGTATGGCAACCCGCACTCGCGAACACATGCATATGGATGGGAAAGCGAGAAAGCCGTCGAAGATGCCCGCGAGCATGTGGCCCAGCTTATCGGCGCGGACCCAAAAGAGATCATATTCACTAGCGGTGCTACAGAGAGCAACAACATGAGCATCAAAGGCGTCGCCAGATTCTTCGGTCGCTCTGGCAAGAAGAAGCATATCATCACAAGCCAGACGGAGCACAAGTGTGTTCTCGATAGCTGTCGTCACCTGCAAGACGAAGGCTTCGAAGTTACTTATTTGCCTGTCCAGAATAATGGATTGATAAATATGCAAGAGCTTGAGGCTGCTATTCGACCGGAGACCGCGCTCGTGAGTATAATGACGGTGAACAACGAGATCGGCGTGATCCAACCGATAGAAGAGATCGGTAAGCTATGTCGAAAGAACAAGGTATTTTTCCATACCGATGCCGCGCAAGCGGTGGGCAAGATCCCTCTCGATGTCAATGCAATGAACATTGATTTGATGTCCATTTCATCGCACAAGATTTATGGTCCCAAGGGAATCGGTGCTTGCTATGTACGAAGACGGCCTCGAGTCAGGATAGATCCTATCATCAGTGGAGGCGGACAGGAACGTGGTCTACGAAGCGGTACTATCGCCCCCCCTCTAGTGGTTGGATTCGGCGAAGCTTGTCGGATCGCCAAAGAGGATATGGCAGTAAGTTGAAGCTCCCCTCGATTTTCTTCGTATCCTAAGTATTTCATGATGAATCGCTTCAAACATGCATGGCTTGCTGAATTCCTTGACCGGAACCACTCTGTTGAGACACAGCACACGCGTCTGACCTCCTACAATATCCTTACCTTTCATGATCAAATGTTCACCAGGATCTTGACTAATGATACATAGTACGATTCGGCATACATCAAATCGCTTTCTGATAGGTTACTCAAAGGCCTGTTGGCTCTGGAGCATACCTCCCAGAATGGTGATCCTAACCATTTCTATCCCGGCTGTGTCAATGTTTCGTTCGCATACGTAGAGGGTGAATCGCTTCTGATGGCATTGAAAGATATTGCCTTGTCATCAGGCAGCGCGTGCACTTCAGCATCTTTAGAGCCGAGCTACGTCCTGCGAGCGCTTGGCAACAGTGACGAAAATGCTCACAGCAGCATTCGGTTTGGTATAGGCCGGTTCACGTCGAAGCAAGAGATCGACTATGTCCTCAAGGCTGTACAAGAGCGTGTCACTTTCTTGAGGGAATTGAGTCCTCTTTGGGAACTCGTACAAGAAGGAATTGACCTGAACACAATCGAATGGAGTCAGCACTGAGATCACGGCATTGCTTGTTTATTTTCTTGGCTTTTGAAAACGCCAATGTACAAACAGTATGGGTTATCTATGAGGAATCCGTTTCGTGTATAATCGCTCATAAGAGAGATGGAGAGAAATGATCTGTCCATATGCGGGCCGTTCAACATAGCATGCATCCGGCATGCATCACAATTTGCTAGATCAGCGACCACGACATTGTCCTCATGCATTGTGGATGGAGCATAAAACAGAACTGGTAAATAGCGAACCGATGCTGGCGGACTGCTCGCTCGGTGGATTGGGGACATCCGCTTCATAATGCTTGCTCCCATCCGTTCATATCACTTCGATGAGACTCTAAGTCAGGACCAGGGAGGATAGTCATGCCTAGTTGTATTTCTACATACTAAAATTAACTACAGAACAATATGATACCCGCTTGCGCATGTCGTATACCTCGGAACACGGTTCAGTACTCGTAGAGGAATGGGAGCGATTAACGCTGTGAGAGGCTGCAAACCAACTCCTCGGCGCATATAGCGATGCTGTACAGTAGGACTTATCACAACTACGCGATTTAAGCCTCATGGTATGATATTGTCCGTACGCTGATAAAATATAGAGATGGTATCAATTACGTTAGAGAAATTTCAGATGGAGGGGCACGTATCAAGCAGCTGCGCGCATCGCGTTTGCTAAGTAACAGACTTGAGTGGTATCGTCACGATGTTAGTTTAGCCGCAAAATTACCTAACTCGGGATGTACAGTTCATGCACGATTCCAGGAAACAAGTACCAAGGTTTCGGGCCTAATCTTCAGTCCAGCAAGGGGCAGGCAGGACCCGTGAGCATTTTGATGTAACTGACCCGCGGTCGTGGGGGAGGCCGCGTCGCTATACAAACTAGGAGTAGAAGATCCGATCCATGACGTCATACGTGCTCAATTAGCCCGGCTGATGTTTGTCTTGCACGAGCGCCTCTATCGTCACTTCTAAAGTATTCTTTGACTAACGGCCAGATTCGGAGCTCATCCCTGGTGACATCGTAGCTGCACCTGCCTGTCCCCGAAGGCGTCTATAAAAGCTAAGGTACTTGCCCTCTTCTACCTTCCGCTTGGCATCATCTCCCACATCAACATCACCAAAGCAACATCAACCTTGAGGATACCAATCTCATTACCATCAAACACCCAAGATCACACAACTGTACCTACTTCTACTCAGTCAAATCGAAGTCATCATGTCTACCAACGACAACACCTCCACTCTCAAGTCGACCATCGACGCTGTCACTGGTGCTGCCCAGAATGCCCTCGGTAGCATCACGGGTAGCAACGCCGATCAGGTATGCTTGCGATCATTCCGTGTCCAGAGCTGTATCTAGCTATCGCAAAATAAACCGTATAAACCGAGTGGCTAATAATCATCGCTCTAGGCCAAGGGCCAAGCAAAGGAACACAAGGCTGATGCTGAATACGATGCATCCCACGCTACTGCCAAGATCCCCGGCTTTACGGCTTCCTCTTCAGGTGCCGTCACGAAGGATGACCCTGACCGTGCGGCCGGCTCATACAACCAGACAATGGGCTCAGCCAAGGAGACATTTGGCGGACTAGTAGGCTCTGAGGTAAGTTGCTACTGCTCTAACTAACAAGTTGATCAACCAAGCTTACGAATATTTGTAGGGTATTAAGGCCGCAGGCCGCAACCAAAACCGAGAGGGTCAGAATCAGGAAGCTAAGGGACAGGTCAACGACTTCGTGGGTGGTATTAGTGACCGTGTCACTGGCACTGTCGGTGGTGCTGTCGCTGGCCTCACTGGCAACCAGGGGGCTCAGGCCTCCTACCAGCAGCAACACGATGGTGGCAAGACTCAGCAACGTGGTGCTGAATACGACATCCAGAAGAAGGCGGACGCTGAATACGATGCTTCTCATCGACCTGTTTAAATCAACTTCTCCCGAGCAGCTAGGGAATGGATGCGTATGACGGGGGATGGGCGAAGATACAAACTATGATACCCACGAGAGAATGAGGAATGATGGAATATTAGATAGGAACTGAGTCGACAGAGGCTATCACGCTGAAGTTGATACAAGCTACTAAAATGAATGAGAAACTGAAATAACAAAATTAATTTCGCGTACCACTAAGACTTTTGTTCATATGGGCCAAAGGTAACAAATGGCCCTTATTTCTATGTTGTCCGCAGTGAAACTAAAATACGCTTTCAAATATCACGTCCTCTAACTAAACATTGTCACCTGATTAAATAACACAGAACGTTCCATGACTACTAGATGGTCAAGAACCGAAGCCACAGACGTTTGGCATTCATCTAGAACGCCAGAGCTAAACCAACCACTCCAGCCCTGTTGACTGGTCAATGCATCGAGTCCTATACCAGTATACCGGTTGTAACTGTGGTAACAATGCAACCAACAGGTCGAGTATTCAAGATGACGTTACATGAGGCTAACGCCCACGACGGCCATGTCCGAAAGCAAGAGATTGCGTGATTTACACAAGTTTCCTCGAAACGCGCGTTGGGGCCTACACTAGATTTGAAACCAAGAAGTATAAGTGGTGAGCGATCAGACGGAATCTTGGTGGGCAAGTTACCCGGGTGTTGCAAAGACGGAACTAGACTCTACGAGAGAGAATAGTGAGTCAACGCTAGACTTTGGAAAGGGGACAACGAAGGGAAGTACAGGAGCTAAGGCGGCTACTTGTTGGTACAGCATAGAGAAGGAAAAATTCTCATAGGTAGAATAGATATGCAGGACTTGTACGCGCTCTTGTGTCAGGTGAAAGTTCAGCGGTGCAACTTAGACGGGGAACACTGCTAGCGCCTGGCCCTAATACTCCCGAGTGCCCAATCCTCCGTGAGTGTCTCTCCAGCGGGGACGCCCCGGGGCGTCTGCTGCCATCCGCTGTGGGACTTGGTGGAGCACTGGCAGGGCTGGCACTGCCGCAGGTGGTCCAGGTGGCCCGCGAACCCTGCCGACTAGCAACAGCCTATCAAGTTTCTACCACCTACAACATTTGGCCCCCAACTTCTGCCGCTTTAACCTCTTTAACCTCATACGGCACTATCTGCTGCGCTGAGAAGCGGCAAGCAACAACAAATTAAGATGATTAATACTACCTATCTGGGCATATCCAGTGCCAAATTACTGTTACTGTCCGCAGAGAGAAGCCTATCTTCTATGCACGACCAACCATGGCTACTCAGCAGCCGGTCCACTCACGGCGTGCCGTTCCTAGAGCCTTCAGACATTGACCGCGGCCAGTCCTGACTCTATCACCGCATCGCTTCCTCATGACCCCAGCCCGCCCCTGTTATTGGGCGTCCAATAACGCGGCATATTTGATAATAGTCAATCTAGCTCAGACTGCGGCCTGGTATGCTTTGTCCTACCTCTGCTGTCTAGCAGGGCGTGGCCGATTCGGTGAGTCCTTAGGCCCTTAGGCCCTGCGTTTCTCGAGCCCTTCTGCCCTCTGCCCACTGCACACTGCCCGCCGAGAGCCCAATCATTCTAATTGGTTTTTTTCAGAGTAGTATACATGCCCTGTCCGGACTTAGCTCATCTAGGCTGTCCCTTCTAGTTGCCTAGATCATCTAGAGGAATTAACTCATGAGTCTCCGTCTTCGGTCCAATCTCGTCCGACTGGAGAAGGGCTTGACATGAATCAGATATTCTTGTCGTCTCCTTGGAACAAGCTTGGCCAATTCCGCTCTACCGCGTAAATACATGGCAGGTAGACAGGATTTGAATCCCTCTTTCCCGTACTCCGATACTTTAGGATGTAGGCAAGAGTTTGCTATCGTTCCTGAGGAGTGTGGCATGGCGCACGGCAAGCGCCAACAGCCATTACCACAGTGAATAGGGGTGGGAGCCATGGTTGCAGTATACGAGCCCCGGAAAGTGCTGGCAGAAAGCTCTGCAGCCTGCTTCGACCCATTCAGGACTTCAATAATGAATTATCATAAGAGCTTTCAGTTCTGTGAAAATAATTCACGAATATTTCTTCAAATCCATATCAACTCTTGACGGTACTGCATCGAATGCGGCCGAAGTTGATATGCGATCGACCAAGCTGGTTTGAGGCTTCTTCAGGCAGCACTCCCCCCGACGTTTTTGCTCAACAGAAGAAAAGATATCACTGGCTCCCGGCAGAGAGCCCACAACTCGGCCTTCAAGGGTATCTCACCTGAGCATTGCCAATCCCTGCTGGCCGATTCACTCATTGATACTGTGAACCAGAAGGAGACTTCGTCGAAACTACTCGGAAGTACATCGAGAGATGGGATCAAACTAGTAGCGGGCTCTCCGTGTTATCATCCAGGATTCAGTTACCATCCGTGGGATGCTTAGGTCTACCACCATCGGATTTATCATGACTTACGCAGCTAGGCTCGCTCGATGATTCGATTCACTCACCAGCCACCTCCGCTTCGGCGCGGCTCTGTAGTATCTGCCTAAGTACCGGTGTATGCCTTGAAACACTTTGCTTCTGGTGACCATGTGGCTCTCGGCCTTAATTCCATGTTCGAGTAGCCGAAGTAGCATCGCCCCTCTTCCCTCGGCCTTCTATATTTCACGGGCCACCCGGATCCTGGCTTGACTCATTTAAAATAGGATCGGTCAGCAGAGTTGAGGTTTATCTTCCGTAAAATTCCAGTGAACACTTGGTACACGGTGCTACGAACCGAGCGGTGAAGAAATCACATAATCTAGAAACAACACACCTTGTCAACCCATTTCGTCAACCCCTTTTACAAAATCCCAATCAGTTTAAGAAGCAGAATAAGCCACTTTCACTGCATTAATCATGGCGAAGAAATCAGCCGTTGCGATGATGCGGATTGTGATCGCGGGTGCCGGTGGCTTCGCTGGTCTTTTAGCCCAGCAGCTATCTCCTACTGGCCATTCCATTCTTGTGCTCTCAACAAAGGTAAGGTGTTCTGGCGTCCGACATGAAAAATAGACTGACTAGCCATAGCAACATCCCGATTTCGAAGAGAACTACGACGTCCAAGTGGCAGCTATTGATTACAATATACCAGATGTTCTACAGTATGTTCTGCAGGGAGTCGACTTGGTGATTTCGACAGTCGGTGGTGTAGAACAGCTAAATCTCATTGACGCGGCACGGCTGGCTCGAGTACGCACCTTCGTACCCTGTGAATTCGAAGGCGCCCTAGCCCAGAGACCTGCACCCGCCGACGACCCCTTCGATGAATACTCTCACGTTGCACTAAGCCAACTTCAACTCTGGCATACATCAAGGTCATTTTCAATGAGGTACACCGTCTTCTCCTGTGGTATATTTTACGAACGCTTCGCCCCGGGCGGTCTCCGTTCGTATAACATGGGCGGCAGGCTACGTATTCCTAACCAGGGCGATTATTTGATTGACGTTGGAAATGGCACGGCGGAGCTACCCGAGACCGACCCTCAGGGTCGCCAGATTCATATCACTCTGACGTCCGCTTTCGATGTGGCACGCTTCGTGGCTGCGGCTGTCGAACTCGGGATCGAGACGTGGCCGAGAGAGTTCCGAATGCGAGGCGCACGTATCACTCCTCAAAGAATCCAACAATTTTGCAGTGAAGTCAGACGAGGTTCGTGATTGATTTGTCTTCCTCTCTACGCTCAGCATCTCATAGATTTCTAGTTGAATTCGAAGTGATCAGTCGGCCGTACAACGAATTGATGGAGTGGCTTAACTACCACCACCAGAATAACAACGAAGCAGGGTGGCTCGCTATCCAACATCTTCTCCAAACAGCCAACGGACGATACAATATTGGAAACGCCAATTTGAATGACCTCGTCAATATTGAGCCTAAAGGCTTTCGACAATGGCTAAGCGAGAATTGGGGCCCTGCTCAGTGACGCTTCGAAGTTGACCAGCTCATATTGGCTATCTGCGCACGCTGTTGTTCATTTTCGGTCTCTTTCAAACCATTATCAGAACCCCCTTTTCGACTACGGCCCATTCCGAGTATATTGTTGGACTACTTTGCTATTTCTCTTTCTTGTCTTATGGCTGGGCTAGATAAGATCTGTCCTGGCGACAGGAATTCCCTCAAATTTCGACACGAATCTCCTCTCCTTGGCGAACAAACTCGGTACTTTACCGGTATTTTATGGAACGAATCGTACAACAAAAGCCAGCCGAACGGCCATGTTTTATTTCTTTCGATTCAAGAATATCGGTGCCTACTCACCTCAATCTCTATTTCTTTCCAATTCTTCATTCCTAGCTTCAATCAAAATGTACGATTTGGCTCCTGTGAATGGTACCAGTAGTGAGGCATGCTTTTATGTACCAATGCTCGCGATGACACTTCTTGTTTGGCTGATTTATCGATGGCAAATTCAATCGCCACGTGCATACTTACCTAACCTTGGTCCCTTATTCGTATAATCTGCATATGCACACATCCCTGCACCCCTCACTAGGTCTTGTCATTGCCACCGCAGCGTAGTACTGTTAATGCAGGCGGGAGGTCGCGCGTAAATGCTACTGCCGCCCGCATTCTGCGCGTGCCACCCCGCGGAGCCCTACAACATACAGATCACTATAGCACTGCCTCATTCGATCCCGGGTGTCTCAAAACTGACCCCACAGATTCGTTACCGAGTTCTCGGTACGGCGCGAGATCTCACCGGGTCGGGGCGCATGTTTGCTATGTGACCATCTAAGTACAACGGCAAAAACAAATCGAGCAACGCCTTTGCCCATGCCTGCTACGGTGCAGTACACAACTCGAAACATCCGTATACGCCCCGTAAGCTGTGCTCCGGCTGAAACCACCGCAGCGTGACACAATGCGCATCACCCACCTTCGGCTGGATATATAGTCGATGTTGGCCAGGCATCCAACGCGTAATATATGTTCTAGGCTATGCGAATAGACTGATCCATAGTCATCTGCCGAGCTTGGCCGCGATTCGGCCTGGTCCGGCCTGGTCCAGGCAGTGATTATCTACCTACATGGTCTGCCTTTCCGGCCTACCTCAAGATCGCACGCCGACCAGTCAACTCTCTGCTGCTTATCTAACCCCAATGTCTGACTGTTTTTCAATCTCCTTCCCCAACGAATTAGCACTGGAGAACGGAGAAGGCCGGCGGCGCAGAGCTACAATTAGCATTTCCCCATCCCGAACCCGCACAAACGTGTGCACGCCATTGTAGATGTACTTGAGGTACGCCCGCATAACATTCACATACCTACACGCATCTCCTCTTAGCCACCTCAGTATACGCACGCAGAGAGGTATATAGGTATACTATACCGAGAGCTACCCGTCCTTATGTATGAAAAGGCAACTAATCAAAGCCCGCTTGGGCGACCGGTCACGCCGGCTCCTCCCTTCGTGCTAGAACGGGGGCTGAGAACTTAGCATAGCTGCCTGGCTTGCATGTGGGGTGTAAGGCATGACGCGATACGGCACGAACAGGAAGGAAAAGAGGAACACGCCGCGCGAATCAATCTCTCTCGTTGTTCGTCTAATTAGATTGCGGGTATGTCGCACATGTGGCTGTACTGAACTACCGGATGCATGTGTCTATGTCGCGCGTGATCGGGCGGGCGTATTGGTGTAAGAGTACATTCATTCTTACACACGTTTTGGACACGAGTACGAAAGCGTTTTATTAAGCCTGAATTTTGTGTTTTATTTCTTTTTATTCTTTTGGTTTCGTTCGGTATTTCTCAGTATCTTCAAATATTTCCTGCTTTTGCCCCAAGGCAGCCAGCGTGTATAGACTATATCATATGACTGACTGATTGGCAGGATGAGGTCATATTATAGCGACTATACCCGTCGATCATCTCCCGAAGTTGTATACTTACTAAGGTATACACTCTCTGCCTGCGTACCTACTGACTGAAAGCGGATGACATAATATCCAACTGCATGCGTCTATGCATTAGGTATTGTTTGTATTGATCAAAGCTTCTCGCCACGCTGCCTAGTTGACCTAGGTAAGCTCACTTCATCTGACAACCTTAGGTCAACTAACGGACTGACTCCCTATAATCCGATCATCGGACTTAGGCCTACGTTCTCTATTTGGCATTCCGGCTATTGATACCATGAAACGACATTGATCTTACGTAGCCCGTTGAAGGGCGTGTCCATTCACTGCTTGCTTGTGGTCTACCTATCTGTCTGCCTGCCTGTCTGTCCGTTTGCTTGTCTCCGTCTGTCTGCCTGAACGCCCTGCCTACCTGCCTGCCAAGTCTGACGACTGGCTCTGCGCCTTTTCGGTGTTGAATTGAACCACGATTTGCTTCGCATTTTCTTGATTTTAAATGACAATAGGAAAGATCAAAGGGAAAAAGGTAACAAGAAAAGGCAGCTCCAACAAGAAAGGGTGTGTGCCTGCGCCCTGTCGCTTGCAATATTAACAATCTCCCGTGCCTCCCCACGACTGTGAGGGTTGTTTACTCGCGTTTCAGCTGAGCCTACTAGATAGGCAGGCAAGATATAAGTCCAATGCAGGCGCGGGATGTGTATGTGTCAGATAGGGATGGGATGGTATAGGCGGGATGATATAGTGTCGTACAGTAATAAGTAGTATAGTGAATGTTGCACAATAATATCGTGTAGTTGTGTAGGGTAGTATGGGAGGCTGAGGATATTATGGAGAGAGAGAGAGAAGGGGAGAAGTGAGCAGGGTGTATGTATCCGCGAAAACACGAGCCTTAGCTCGATGTACGGTGCCGCCGAGCCGCATCAGTCCCGTGTCATTGCTACCACCCCCCAATTACCGTGCAGCAAGAAAATAAGGCGGACGGGAATGCTCACTCGTCAACTTCACCGAAAACGCTCTCGACACCATCCCCTTTCGGAAGACGAGCTGTTTGCCGAATTTAGGTGCTGACGCGGTGTCACACACATACACACGCGTGGCTTGTGTTTACTTTTATCTTTTATTTTTTTTTCCCCTCTTCTTTTCTTCTCCCCCCCCCCCCCCTTTTTCCCTCGTGCCGTTTTCCGGACCGTTGTTTGGTCTGGCTCCCTTCAAAATAAACTCCCGTCTCCTCATTGGATAAGGCTTTTGCCTATAGCTTCCCATCTGACGAAATCATGTGGGCTTAGACACATAAACTTCAACTTAAGTAGGTGGGCTTGAGGGGATCATTGGTCAAAATTCGAAATATCAGGCACACACACACGGCTCAGCCGCCAAACTCATCAACAACCCACAGGCAGAAGCGCTCCCACTCGACGGCCCACTCCTTGAGGCGCTGAGCCTTCAAGCCGCTACCAAGACTCGCCTCGCGGACGTCGCGCTGCCAGGCGTCGGCGGTCTGGTCCTCGAAGGCGGCCCAGCGGACCGAGTTCTCGGCGAGGGAGCCGAGCCCTTCGAGCCCGAGGTTCTCCCAGCCCTGCAGCGCCTGCCAGAAGTCGTGCGTGCTCCCCGCGGTGTCCTGGCCCAGCATAGCCGGGTCGTCGTTGCATAAGGAGCAGGCGACGCCGCGGGCCAAGAGGGCCGGCAGCGGGTGGCTCATGACGGAAGCGCAGAGCCGCAACACCTCGTTGGAGATCGGGCAGCTCTCGACCAGCACGCGCTTCTCCTTCACCAGGTCGATCAAGAGAGGGTGCTTGTACAGGCTGAACCCGTGCCCGATGCGCCGCGTGCCGAGCAGGATTGCGTCGAATAGGTTGTGGTCTGTGTCGGACCCTGAGCCTAGGCATTCGCCTGCGTGGAAGAAGAACGGGATGTCTACCCCCTCTTCCGCGCATTGTTTTCTGAACCACATGATCTCCGGGAGCAAGTCGCGGTGCGTCCGGCCCAGATCTTCCTGGCCGACGAGGTCGTAGCCCGCGATGAGGTGCGGATGCGTGATCTTCGTCGTTATGCAATTGTCCATGTCCTGGATGACTGCTCGCGTGTCCTGGAAGCGTATTGTCGCCCAGATGATGCGTAGCCCCCAGAACCCTTTTCCTTCTTCGCTGGCTTGGAACCGCTTCATCTCCTCGTCTATGACGTTCATCATGGCCGAGTAGTCGGTCTCGGGGACTTCGCTGTCTTGCTTGTAGTAGTCTAAAGCCCAGGAGAACCGGATCTCGGCGTAGTTGACCCCGTCGGCTTTGAGGAGGGACATTAGACGCTGGAGAAAGCGCCGGAAGATGGGCTCGTAGTGGATTATACTGTTGACGACTCGGAAACAGGTGACTGAGTAAAGTGACACGTTAGATATCGCCCTCATCTCTAAATATAATTGATATGTTCATATACGAAATTTTGCAGGGGTTTGACTTACAGAATTTCCGCCAAACGTGATCAACCCCATGATGCTGCTCAACAGCTTCCGTCCTTGATATCGTAGCGCGGCTATACAGCCACTTCAGAAACCCCTGTCTTCCCCCCTCAGGAAACTTATCCGCAGCCTGCGTCAAAAGAACCGGCGTCATAGCGACATATCCCTCGTTCCAAATATCCCCCTCCGTCCCCGCGTTCTTAAAAAATCGAAACTTAACCACCGCGCCCTCCAGCGCCGCGTCATTACTCAAGGGCTGGTCAGAGAGGATATGCATGCCCGGCGTAGCCAGCAAGACATCGAACAAGAAATCGAAATCCACCATGGCGTCCAGATGCGCGTGTAATAAGGCGCCCTTGGGCATGCGCCGCACGATTTTCCAGAGCCGCGTGGCCTCCATGCGGGTTTTGGATAAAGAGAACATCATCCCCGGATACACGGTGATGTTTTTGCCCTCCGGTTGCTGCTGCGCGAGCGAGTCTTCAAGGGCCGGCGTCCAGACTGTCTGTTGCTCCTCTGCGCGGATCTGTGCGACGATGGCGCAGGCGCGCTGGGCGATGGGGGAGAGGGACTGGCGGAAGGATGCATCTGTGGGTGGGTTAGTTGGCTTGGTAGGTTTATGTGTGATTTATTTTGTGAAGTTGTCTTCATTCACGGGTCTTAGGGGCTTATGTATGTATACCAGGTAGGCGGTAGTAGTCGATTGGTCGTTGTCGTCACTTACCGCTACGCTGCTTGTTCTCTTGTTCAATGAGAGCTTCACGGCCTTCTAGGTATTTCTGTAAGAAAGGATCGCTCTCCTTGGGTATGTCGCTGGAAATTTCCTCCCACTCCTGATCTGTGAAGCCTGCCGGTTTGGAACTCATTCTCACTTAAGTTATGCGGCCCTAGATCTTGTATTTCGTATCTAAATGGGTGATTACGGAATGATCTGCACGAGCGGGGATAAGGCGATGTGAATGAACAGATGAGAAAGAATAATGAGAGAATCGTGGATCCCAAAGACGATTCTTCTCTCACTTTATATGATCTTGAGCATTGCTCTGTATTTGTATACTACTGCAGAAAGCGCCGCTGACCGCATTGAATTGTTGTTCACATCGCTATTTGCCTGAAACTGCAGTCGATACTGAAGGAAATAGCGGTGGTGGGACTAGCGCACGGCCCCTATAGAACTGCCGCCAGCGCTGCCCTATTAGGTGCCCACCCGCTATCTTACTGACAAACACCAACGCATCACTGTCGCTGGTAACTCTTCAACTCCGCAACATGTTAATCCCATTACGGACCTCCCTATCTATACAGCTCAAACCAGATAATTACTTACCGATCCGAATGCCAAGCGATATTAATGCTCGCCGGTGACTCAATTGAACCCCTCTTGTTAGTTAGGCACCCGCAGACGCCGGCCGCACGCCGCCGGACATCGACGGGAGCTCCGGGCCATCCGGCGTTGTTTGTAGGGTGAGCGGGATGTTGACGTTTACTTCATTTCGCGCCGGTACTGCGCATACTTTGCATGGCATATATCTTCATGATATCCCGCGGTGTTAGACTGTCCTCTAGATCCAACAGCACGTGATGGGTCAGGAGCCTCAAATCGAGAGGAGATTAGTCATCCCGAATCCTACCTATGTACGGTCTTACCGGCCGCCTCCTGAGCCCAGTCACTGCGAATGGAGCTGGCGGCTTTCGTGGTCACTTTAGTCTGTATGGCTAATATTTAGCCACGAGATTGGGTGCTGATTGTTCAACAAGGAGGGAGTGTTAGTAGTGCATCAAGGGACATGGTTCTACCGACATCCTGAGAATGCAGGCTAGAGTCCTCTTCTGTCGAAGATGGGAGACAGATTCTATGCTCCTCTCTCTTCTGGCCCCCATGTGATCTACGCAAGTTCTCGAATCTTAGAAGGGCAGGGGATAAAGGGCCTATTATTGCGTTGCTAGTCGCCTGCCCCTTGGCCGGCCCTGGGTGGCGTCGGAGTGGCGCCGAAAACCCGGTGAAGTCTCTTAAAGTCACTTTGAAGCTCCGAATTTGAGGAATCGACAGCTCGCACTGTGACGTAGGGAGCAGACCGTCTGACGATCGATATCCCTGCGCATAGAGGTGAGAATCCTACTTTCTAGAAATGTGATAGAGGCAGTTTGCGGCTGAAGCCCCAGGTTCCGCTCTTGATGATAGGGGGAAGCCGGATTTTCCATTCGTCGTCTTTGCATCGATTCATTTCATTCTGGATACCGCGACATGTGATTGATACTTTTAGCATGTGATAGCCGTTTGAACCATATCGGGAATGCCGCAGACACCAAACGAGCACGAGGTTATACAGAATGGTAACACGGCGTATGTGCGTGTAGGCGGTCGGTAATTCCGCAGTTAGGTCGACGAGAAACAGGTTTTCCGTTCCGGCGTATGGGGATCGACGGATGGGCGGGCTTCTATCCAAGTTCTCCGAAGCACGGAAGAAAACAAAAAAAAACAGAGAGCGTTTCATCGAGCGGCCTGGTGGTATGCGGAGGAGAGGCGCAGTTCTACCAAGAAATTGAGGAATCGAATAATCAGAATTTTCTAAATCTAGGACTTGGGTAGCTTGCCATGCCTCGGGACAATATCCTAGGTATAGCTCTAGCTTTAGCTTTAGAGCTAGAACAAGATGTATATCATGTATCGCATATGTGCGCGCACCATGCGGAGGCATACGACGCCGTTGATGGAACGGTGCCGACGGCTTGGGACGAATGAGGATGCTTGGCCGCGGTAGCAGTTCCTGGGAGCTGAGTCGTGCGTAGCTCAGGGGTGGGTTACCTCTTAGAAGTCCTGCATATCGTCGTCGCATTACTGCGACGTATAATCTCGAGTGGTGACATAGTTTCAATGTAACTTCGTTGATAGATTTGTCGGTGGGTAGGACACATTGCTGGGGGCCTAACCCGCCAGTCTGGTATTCCTTGGGGCTCGTATTGACGACAAATGCGGTATCTGTACGGTAGCTGTAACATAAGTGGAGGTCTTCGGCCAATGTTCTCGGGGACTATCTAACGGAAACGGGGGGTTGGAGTATACGAAAGGGGTACTGAGGTCCAATGGGAATTCATAAATTTGAAATAATTAACTTATTGCATTTTCTCCCTACAATTGGGGGAGATAGATTGAAAGGACGAATGAGAAAGGGGGGAAATTGGGGTTGGAGCTCTAACACCAATGCAATACGGCTCTAGTCACTGGGCATATAGGCGAGATGTATTACACGGCCACATCTTTCTATCCAGTGAGGTATTCGTCAACATGTTGAAACTGCTGTCAATAAGGTGAGAATAATAATATGCCACGTCATGAAGCGATGAATTAGCATGAGTAATATATCAGGAGCATTCAAGCTCGTCGGTGAGCGGCCTTCGTGTGGTAATTATCAAGCAGTTGATTCATTGACACATGACTGAAGCCCATTTTCTTCCACGCAGGTACGACTAATACCAAGATAAACATTCATTAAGCTGAGCACATGAAATACGAAACGTCATTGTTGTGTTATTGAATCCTGCTGCATTTGCAGTAGTGTACGGAGTAGACAGTGTCTTGGATCTCCTAGGCAGCTAAATTCGCACCTAGAACATGCTGCTGAAAATGTAGATTGTGAGATTGTAGCGGTGACAATCTGCATCGACGTTGCGATATTAAGAACATCGTCAGGTGAGACATTTGACACTTTGTATCACTTGATACAGCCAATGATCGGAATTACGATTAAGCGTTGCTACATAGGTTCACGGTCATCTCCAAGTCCCAAAAAGGTATCAGTACCTGCTCAGTATAAAGACCGCCGGTATTTTTCTATGTTATCAGACACCTTGGGCGCGGCCCAAGTCGACTCCCGCCGTTAAAATCACTGCGTTTCAAGGCCGTTATTCAATATTAATGCGGATAAAGCACCTCGTTTCAATTTGGTATTGTATCAATCTTCATGATAGCTAACTTAAATGATTGTAAATAAAATGCAAACTAAAGACGTATATGTAGAAAAGCTACGAAACGATGAAGACAACTCAGCTCAGAAACTACGGCTCCGGTTCACCCCCTTATTCTAGCGCGCTCCCCGAGGTTATAACCAGCGCAGGAGCCGGGCGGTTCTGATTTTCTCAGTCCACATTGAATCATCCCAACTGTCCGTCGCAACGCCAACAGAAAGCTGTATATTCCGAACCAATGTGTGACTCTTGCGTCGTGACAATGCCAATCTAACTCTCAGTCTCCAATCTCTTCTTCAGCTTAAACAAGGAATGCTGTAATTCAGCAATTCACGGTGCATAGCCTCTTATCCCGACCGATACCTTTAATATGTCGTGCTATGAGGCCGCATGATGCCACCCACTGCTCGTTCCAAATTTTGCTTCCTATCTTCTAGTTTCCAGTCGCATATACAGTGAAAATTCGGCTCACAATTCCGACGATGTAGCCGTAGAGATACTAACAGAATCCTCGGTTTGAAACAACTTGTCGACCTCCAGCCCATTATCAAGAAGAAGCTGTGCGATTTCGTGATGTTCGCTTTCTAGTTCCTTGAAAGTTGTACTGAACCCCCTGGCTTGGAGTAGTAGACTTACATCCGCCCCGTTGCTCATGAGAAGCTGTACAATTTCTATTTCTCTTCCAGCTGCCGCGGCTGCAAGAGCGCTACCATAATCTCCAGTTTCAAGTAGCATATCCACGTTGGCGCCATTATTAATAAGAAGCTGTACGTTTTCAGGGTTTCCATGAGTTGCCGCGGCTGCAAGAGCGCTGCCGTAACCCCCAACTTTAAGCAACATATTTATGTTGGCGCCGTTATTAATAAAAAGCTGTAAGAAGTGAGGATCTCTTCGAGTTGCCACCGCTGCAAGGGCGCTCCCATAATTTCCAACTTCAAGTAGCATATTCACGTCAGCGCCGTTATCAATAAAAAGCTGTAGATGTTTAGGAATTCCCCAAGCTGCCGCGGCTGTAAGAGCGCTACCATAGAGTCCAGCTTTAAGTAACATATTTATATCGGCGCCGTTGTCGACAATAAGCTGTACGATTTGATGATTTTTTTTAATTACTGCGGCTACAAGAGCGCTGCCATAGATTCCAGCTTCAAGTAACATATTCACAGATGCTCCTGCTCCAACTAATTTGATACAAATTGGTAAGGAGCCCCCGAGGGCAGCCAAAGTGAGGAGATCATCACCGCTAGCAGCCATTCGCGACGGTTGACGCAGTTCTCCGGCCCACCAATCATGCAGAAGGGTATATAATGAGCAGCGGCAGGCTAGAAAAATAGGAGACTCGCGAGGGGAGAGCCGTTTGATACCAATCTCATCAAATGCCGAAGGCGAAAATTCCGTATAGCCCTTGAGTCCCTTACATAATAGCTCATGCCAGTTATAGTATTGCAAGCTAGAGTTTTCTAGAGACCCAAGAAAGGCTTTTAAAAGATCAGCCAGTTCAAGATCGACGCTTTGGTTTTCTTGGGTTTGCACGTGAGTGATCCAATTATGTCTCACGTACTTCTGAAATGGATGGTGCGGGTGTAATATATCGTCCAGCTCATCGTCCAGCTCATCGTCCAGCTCATCGTCCAGCTCATCGTCTAGCTCATAGTCCAATTTGTACTCGCTCCCGTATGTTTCCAGCAAGACGACCAAATTGGCCTTCGCAACGAAACAGTGGGCTTCCGGTACTGTCCAGCGGGTTTCCAGATATTCGGCGACCGATAGATGAGAGAAGCGCCATACTGGTGGTTCTTGCTGGGCATCGATTCGGAGTAGATTTGCGCACCAATCGAGGAGATCAGCTTCTGTGATTTCTGTAGGCTCGACAACTTTCTCTTCTGGGTCCACACGGACGGCTGCTAGAAGCTGTTCGCTAGTAAAGGGTACGGAGACACACATAACCCACCGAAGAGCGCTGAATGATAAAGCGCTAGCATATGGGTCGAGAGCCTTGATATTTTCATAAATTTCATCGTAAGCAGCCTCGAGATCTTTAGGCAGCCTCCCCAGACGCCTCTCGATCTCATGCTCCGTACGCAGGTTGAGAAGTTGCTTGATCTGCAACATGGCCCATTGAAACATTCCCCTACTTTTTTCCAATAAAACTTGAACAATCTTGTCCTTGAGAAAAAGGTTCTTTTGAAGAGCGCTGCTCCACCGTCCATTTCTCTCGATGCTTTTGTGGACGAACTTCGCGATATCATTTTCGTTGTCCGTCGCATGGATCTCAATGGTCGGGAGGTTGATGAGACGTTGTCGAATATCACCCTCCGGACGGCTTGATATAAAGATCCTCACAGGTTTCGCAGACTTTTCTGGGATAGAAGCGAAAAAATCAAGCAAGATCGTTCGTTCTTCGGGATGGCACTCGTCCAACGCGTCAAGAATAAGAATAGTGCGGGGATACAGATTGAACAGTTTGACTAGGTATTCCTGACATAGCCCAAGTGTCCATCCGGAGCCTTTCAATTGAGACTCGTCGTAAAGCCGCTTTAACTGCGGATATAGGAAGTCTGAACTGCTAGAAGTTGTTGACAGCTGTCTAATATAGCTCCGGAGAATGTCAAAGGCGTTTCGGCGGGTTTCCTCGTTTCGATTGCAGTAAAAAAAGGCAAAGCTTTCGTCATTCGACGTCCCGGCGAGCATCGCCTCAGTCTCCTCAATTACTTTTGATGCGAGATAAGTCTTTCCCGAGCCGGCTAGAGTCTATTAGAAGAGCAAGAGCTGCGAAAGCGGATTTACTCACGGAAACCTTGGAGCCACATGGTGATTGACGAAGTTGCACTAGTCCATTGAAGAAAATCATGGCGTTGGAGCAGCCAGCTGCATGTATCTTCCGTTCTCAATTCCCGTATTGAGTCATGATGCCTTCTATGCTCGATAGGAGAAATCCATTGCATCACTTTTATTAAGACGTCCGTATCAAGTCGCTCAAGTACGCATAATATGTTTTTATCGCAGCGAAGAATCGGCTTCTCGAGTTCCAACAAACCGTCCAGTTGGCTCTGCAACATTGCGTCCGCTCGAGCCTTGCGTTGAGCCTCACAAGCTGTAACTTCTCGGTCGACTTGGATCTCGCTGCTGTCGAGACTGGCAAGGAAGCCAGAAACCGCAAACGGCTGAAGGGTGGCGTGAGCCGGCCGGGCGATGGGCCCTCTTGAGAGAAATTTGTCGGTTTCAATCAGTCCTTGTAGAACAGAGACGTAGAGCGTAACCAAGGTCGACTCAAGATTTTCTGTGACGGGACGCTTTGTCGTCTTGAGATACAATTCTTCAAAAACCTGGCATCTGTGAATGATGCGAGTGATCCGTTCTACGACAGCAAGGGAGGCAGCCATCTCTTCTTTGGTCACGGTGATGGCAAGGAGAATAAATCTTGCGAGTGCCCAGGGCAGCGCAGCATGTCCAGGATCGTATTGAACAATGATGTCTCCTATCTCTTTGAACTTGTTAAGCCAGATGATGATTCTATTGGCTGCGTCACTGAGCGATACCTTCCAATCGAGGATTTGAAACTCTCGCCAATGTTTCTCCCTGCATTTCTGTTGCTTTTTCCTAGCCTCTTCGGCCATCTCTTCTACCGCCTTATGCACTGGGATTGGATCTATGCCACTCATCCGTTCGACCTCTTCTTTCTCCCTAATAGAGAGCTTAGCCTTTGCCTGCTCCCATAGGTCTGGCGGTCGGTTAGACTGGCTGGTGTTTGGTGTTATCTGCCTTGGAGGGGTGCTCTGGACTGAGCCACTTGGGATGGAAGCTATGTTCGCCGTTCCACGAGCGACCAATGGCGTAGATACCGAGCGCGCAGACTGTCGCCGAATTACTCCATCCGCTGGTCTTGTTAGCATACATACCGGTAGATTGCGAATCAAATCTGTATTGCCATACCCGGGACATGCCTAACAGTAAGCGCATGCTGTTGCTCTGGGCCACTACTCCGTGTGAGCGGTGTAGAGCCTTCTTCACGACGAGGCCGCCGCCAGATGCCGCAGCATGATATAGAAGACATTGCCTGCTCTTATAGGCGGTGCGTCCTCGAACAGAGGCCGTAACCACACCTTGGGAATGTAGGGGCAAACTTCTCCGATCACTTAAGCATATGTGCCCATTTAGATTCGATTCCTATCGACTTGATACAGTTGGGCGAATTCGAGAATATTATACGTGGAGGTGGGTAGCATTGGCGAACTCGTCTCACCAACAGGGGTCGATGGACCATGCACGCGCCGTAGCGTCTAATGCCATGGTTGCCACTTTCGAGCCAGCCAATTGAATAATGCCGAGGAAGAGTTGCATCCATCAAACAACACTTAGCCAAAGGTTGAACACCTGCAGTAGAGCCAACAGCGAGCACATCTTGGGCTCAGCAGCGCCGTCTTTTAAGTCAACTTGACTCCAGCATCTCAGCTATGTGAGCCCACCATCAAGCCGGCGGTTGCGCCGGCGACGAGCCCCGGGTCTCTTGCGTTGGACGTTATTCTTCCACCTACGGAGTAAATATTATAATTATAAAGTTACAGTCTGTAACTTGTACTGGGATTTTACGAAGAGACAAGTAGTCATCTTAGGCGCTAACTTCAGCTCGTTTAGTGTTGTAGCCCCACCCACTACGGTACCTAAAGCCCCCGCGCGTCATACTGTATGGAAAGCACCCCCGAAAACCAAACGCGCCTACCCGTTATCGCGTTAATTAGTTTAACGGTGCAAGCGGCAGCTACGTATGGTATTGGGTCTATTTTTCTTCACCTATAAGTTTTTTTAAAGGGTTTGTTCGTCATTTATTCTCCATGTCGAGGAAGCAGGTAAAGGGGGAGTACATCGAGACGGTTAGTGACTTACCTACAAACTGTGAACCTCTCCAACTGAACCCTTCTCACATACCTCTCGCAGGATACGGGGAATAAGGTGGCCCGAAAGGCCAACTTGATTGGGACCCAGCACATCATGCTGGGAGGCAAGACCGTCATCCAAGCCGAAGCCATGATTCGAGGCGACCTCGCACGCACTGCGCAGCCTTCATCCGGCTCGGGCGCTGCTCCGAGCAGCAACACGGCCGTAGCCATCGGGCGCTACTGTTTCCTGAGCAAGGGCTGCTGTTTGCGCCCGCCCGGCCGCATCTACAAAGGGTACGTGGGTTCTTTGGCTATGTCTGATCCTCAATACTGCATAAGACACATGTCTGACCGGCTTTTCTAACTAGATCCTTCACCTACCTACCCCTTCGACTGGGCGACCACGTCTTCGTCGGCGAGGGAACCGTCGTCCAGGCTGCCACCGTCGGAAGCCACGTCCACATCGGCCACAACGCCGTCATCGGCGAGTTCGCTATAATCAAAGACTATGTCCGTGTCCTCGACGGTGCGATCATTCCACCTAATATGGTGATCCCGAGCTTCAGCATCGTGGCTGGTCAGCCGGCGCGTGTTGTAGGCGAAGTTCCTGAGGGCGGTCATGAGGCTTTCGAGCTTAAAGAACTTTACAAGACTGTTGGTAACAATCCTCAGCCAATGTCAAAATGAAAGAGCAAGGAATTTCGCCAAATGCACTTGGCTGCGGCCAACGAGACGGACTATCAAAGAGCTAGGCCATAACTTAAAGTGAAAGCATTAGCACTGCACTCAAACAGGCCGTGTATGACGCCGGCGACGATGGCCACCGCCTCCTGCACACATCGGCATAACGATAACATGAGTCAGTGACGCGAAAAAGAAGGCAGCTGTCTGAACAACTCTGGATATTTGGAAGAAAGGTCAACTAAATCGCGATCAAGAATCGGCGTCTGCGAAGAAATGTCTTAACGTCATAGCGAAGAGAATCAATTGAGGTCAAATCCCCAATTTCTCTCGCATAGAGCTCACGGTAGCTGGACTGAGGGCGTGCCGAATGAATGACTACAGAGTCGCCACTTTGACGCACGATACGAGTTCCAGCCCCTAATTACTTAGCGATCTCAGGCTACGGATGACTACATCCCTACGTCCAGGGTCTCCAAGTTCCGAGCCGTACCCATCAGGAAGTCCATGCCGTCAATTGATGTACTAAGTACTAAAGAGGCCTTTGTTTTTGTTGTATGCTGTCCGGAGCCCGTCGGAGCTTTGGGTCCATCTTAAGAGTGTTATTCGAGGGCTAAGAGACAGGTTTTGACTCTCCACATATCATGAATAGCAGCTATGGCTGCAACTGACAGAATCGCGGCCCGTTCCTCTGATCAATCAAGTCCTGGGCTGACGCTGAGCTCGCGAAAGAATTTGGCTACTTAGCAGATGGACCATGCCCGAAGTGGACCTCGAACAGAGCCCTTTCCCCGCCAACATGGTGAATATGTGAGGCCCGGAATCAGCGGGGTTGTATTGACCATGCTTCCAATCTAGTCCTAGAACGATAGCGCATTTGAAGAGTCTATATAGCCCTCTGAATTTTTCAAGGGGAATGCCTTCCGTGTTCGAAATTCCTAGCTATAACATCCTAGATATGAGAGACTTGTGTTTAGATGCTATCAGTCATTAGATTCCAGAAGCTGTACACGCCAGGAGACTGTCCTATCCAATCTTAGGGCTATGACAAGGCGAGAATAGCACATGAATGCACAGATGTGGACTAGAATCTCAGTGAAAACAAAATGAGTTAAAGGAGTGACTGATATATTATTAATCCCGGGTAGATCAACTACCAACCTTTCCCAACGCTTTAAACCGCCCCCGAAGAAACGTCCTCATTCATATCTCATCGTGTCCCCTTGCCCGATCCCCCCTGTATTCAAAACCCAAAACCTTTCTCCCCCCCTCTCCCTGCCGCCCTTCCACACTTGATATATACAGATAAACGAACGACGTTCTGAAATCGTTTACATGATGGCGCATCCGCCCGAAGAGCCACCCGTGGAAGACCCGCCGCCGAGGCCGCTGTCCGAGTCGCTGAAGTCGAACAGGCCCTTCTGGGGCGCGGTCTTCTTGGACTGAGCGTTGGTTGTGTTCTTCATTTTGATTGTAGTTTTGTTGAGTTTTAAGTTTTTTTGAGTGTTTTTAAAAATTTTCGTCAGTGTATTGATTGCTTGTGTTTGTTGGATATGCTAGGAGAATGGTGGTAGGAAAGTTGGAGGTTGGGGTTTATATACATTCATACGATGGCGACTTTTCTTGTGTGTAGTACGGGGATGATTTTCTTTCTACGTACATGTTGACGAACGCTTCATTGGCCTCGGGTCCCGTGGTGCCGTCACGTTCGCTGTCGAGTCCTGCTTTCCTTGTTCGACTTGGCCTTTCAAGTTGTGTTTCATTGTGTGATTGTGTGTCGCTTTGTGCATAGGGCTGATTTGACATAGCTACAGAGGAATTTAGTCTATTTATATCAGGCAGTAAAAGGCTTTCTCTTTGTTCGTGATGCTGAGTAGTCACAATATTTGCTCAAGCTAGCTGAGCTTGCGAAAGAAAAGCTTAGCGTCAGGGGAATTGACAAAGACATCCTGCCCACTCTGCCATCTACTCATATTTGTCAAGATCGTGAATACTTCTGCTTGTGTCCAGAAAGAGCGAATGCCGAAGGCTGCATTCCACCTTTTAGTCAGAACTTTAATCCGATGTACAACGAGGTAGCTTTTGGCTCATTAAGGGGCTACCTAGTTGAGTCCCTTAATTCATCCAATTTGCGCACTTGTTGGAAAGCAAGAATCCGATATAGGAGGGAGCTCTTTCCGATTTGAATGCGCCAACGCTGAGATACACTGTGTGCTTCTGTCCTCGGCACCGAGACGCAATTAAGGGGTCGGAAAAAGCGTTAGTAATTTCATAGCGTGAGGTCAGTTTTTACAGTATTCTCGAAAGCGCGACATGCAGCGCATTAGACCTTCCTGCTTCCAGCCAACGCAGGAGATAGAAATCAATTTGCTCGTTGACGCACAGCCGTCGCCCCTTCTAGATTAGTTATCCCATTTCTAAGCGGATTCGGTTACGCGGACACTGCACATGTGGCAATCGTAATCAGTTCGAATTCTCCCTTAATCAAGGTCATGATGAGAATGCCATTAGTCAAGCCCGGTCCCAGCTTCAAGCGATACCAAATCCAAGAAGGGCGTCTACCAGATCGACCAAGATATATGCAGATGACATGATCATCGTGTAATGATCGCGACTATGATCGTCCAAGTGTTATGGAGCCTCGTCTGCTCGTGGTATTAGAAACAGTCAAAAATGAAATCTGGACGGCAGATTCAGGGGGCGGAGCGTCCGGACCCGAATACAGACCGCTTGCGCCGAATTATGCGGAAGGCGAGCGGTGTCCGATAATCCGAGCAGAGATGAACTAGGTATGAAATATGTATAGGAATCTCAGTATCAAAGCGTGGCCGGTTGTGCTTATGGAATACAGATGAGGACCCGTAGATCGATACCAGACACAACAAATGTGCAGGCTCAAAGTCTATCACTTGTGGCTCGCACGGAGCTTAACAAGCTGGCAGCCGTATGCCGTGAGACCGGGTACCCATGAGGTGTATCGAAATTGATACTGTCCAACAGGAAGCCTGAGAAAAGTCCCCTTTCCGGGATCCTGTCGAGTTACCGTTCCACGGCGAGCTACACGGGACATACAGGCCCAGAACTATCGAATATGGGGAGAGTCGATAGGCTCTGTGACGTAAATATTGAGCATAAATGTCCCTCCTCACATCACACGCAACATGTTCGGTCCCGGAAACGGGGTCCTGCTGACGCTCACGAGATCTCATTTGTTGCTCATCGAATATGCTGAGCGATCTTCGCTTCTCCGGTGTCACGACCAAAGGCGCCGAGTTCTCCATGCTTTGCCACTGCTCATCTCGAGTCGGTGTATTTACATGAGGCCTTTTTGTGTGCTGTAGGAGTCGTTTGGATCAGCATCGCGGCGGTTCTGGGCGCGGCTCCAGTGAGGGGATCCAGAAAGGCCAAGATTATCTAATGCTGAGTCGTCTTCAAAAATAGTGGGCATGGGGTCGTTCTACACTACCACGTCGGGGGCAGCACCAGCATAAAGCCGAGGAGAAAGTTCTTAGTGCGACGACTAGTCGCGAATGTGACAGCGGCCCCGGATAACGATCATAGATACGTAGTGTGTATGCACGCAGGTTCAGCTTCTGCATTAAATCATTCCATCTAGGTTACATTGCGATCCTGCAGCGCTGCCTCGCCATCAATCGATAAGCCGAGATGATTATACCGTACCTGAGGGTTGGGTGAGTAGGTAGACAATCGGATCTCGGATTTGAGTACAGAATATGTTGCGATGACGGCGTTGCCTTCGGCTAGAATTGTATTACGGTAGGGGATAATATCTGCCGGGACCCCCTCATTGAGATGAGAGGACATACCCCATTAATTTCATTCCGCAAGTCGCACGATGGATACACGCCGAAGCGCGAAGGACATGTATGCCTACGTATACAGAAATGTCTACATCATTTTTACCATATATATATATGGATATGAGCCGACGATTTTACCAGTCTAGCCGGACCATTGCTTCAGCATCAACTCATGATACACAGCTCTAGATAACTAACCACCTCTTCTGCGACCAACTTATTAAATCAATTAAGACAAATCTTTGATCGACTCACCTCCCAATCTAATATCATGAGCGCACCATCACCCACCAAGCCCTTCAACCTCGCCATCGTAGGCGGCGGCATAGCCGGGCTCACCCTCGCGATCTCACTGCTGAAGCACAACGTTCCCATCACGATCTACGAGTCGGCGCAGAAATTCGGCGAGATCGGCGCCGGGGTCGGGTTCGGGCCCAACGCCGTGCGCGCGATGCACCTGATCTCGGAGGAGATGGGGCAAGCCTACCAGCACTGCCGCACGCGGCAGTGGAAGTCCAAGGAGACGGTGTGGTTCACGGCGTGCGTGGCCGACCAGCGCAAGGTCGGTGACGACGGAACTTTTGCTTTTGGTGGGAAACAAGGCTACCGCGTCGGCGACGAGCTCTTCGAGATCCATTACCCGAACCTCGAGGGCATGAGCGGCGTCGGCGGCGTGCACCGCGCGCATTTTCTCGATCAGCTGGTGCGCTTGATCCCGGCGGATGTGCCTAGGTTTGGAAAGCGCGTTGTCAATCTCACTAAGGCGACGGATTCGGAGGATGTAGTTCTGCATTTTGCGGATGGAACTACGGCGCAGCATACGGCTGTTCTAGGGTGCGATGGTATTAAGTCGAAGACGCGCAAGTTGTTGCTCAATAGCAATGATTACAATGCTGTGTTTTCTGGCAAGGTTGCTTATAGAGGTCTTATACCGATGACGAAGGCCGTTGAGCTCCTTGGCGAGGAAAAGGCCATGAATAGTCAAATTTACTTTGGGTACCATGGACATATCTTGACCTTTCCTATTGAAAAGGGGAAGACGATGAACGGTATGTGTATATGTCCTCTTTCCAACTGGATTAGAACCTCTAGCTAATGAAGTACTTACAGTTGTTGCATTCGCATCTCGCGACTCGTGGACAGTACCCGAATGGGTGGTCCACGTATCCAAGGAGGAGCTCATGGCCGATTTCCGCACCTGGGGTCCGCCAGCCACGACGATAGTCTCCGCCATGGAGAAGCACGACGTCTGGGCACTCTTCAACCACCCGCCAGCGCCGACGTACTACAGCACGAAACCACGCATCTGCCTAGTCGGCGACGCGGCCCATGCCACGACGCCACACCAGGGCTCTGGCGCTGGTATGTGCATGGAGGACGCCTACATACTCGGAAACTTGATCGGCGAGGCGAATTCTCCGGAGGATCTCGACCGCGCTTTCAAGGCATACGACGAGGTGCGGCGCGAGCGTACACAGAAAATCGTCACTACGAGCCACGACGCCGGTCGGCTGTGGGATTTCGAGCTCGAGGGCGATGATGTAGATGCTTTGTACAAGAACATGGACCAGCGCATGCATTGGATCTGGAACGAGGACCTGCCCGCTGCGATGGAGAAGGCGAGAGCGATCTTTAAGCAGACGGCGGCTTGATTGGTGGTGTAGAGGAATGGAAGGGCTTGGTCTGGCGGTTGTAGACTTGGCATATTAGGCAGGGTAAAAACTGTGATAGTAATGTAATAGCAACAATAGATTTCTACTCTTACTACGAGGGCATATCGTATCGGCCTTTTCCCGGATGACGCATCATACACTTGAGGCATGATCACAGTGACTGCAGAGCGAGTTAGCTACACATCATGGACGAAACGCGCAATGTTCAGAGTGAGGAAACAGAGGGTGTGGTGAGTGCATATCTTGCTGGACCAATCGAAGTTATCTAAGCAACCGTCCAGATATAAGTCTAAATATAGTGAGGTGCTTACATATGTGTTATACCACCGCTACAGCTGTTGTAAGGTTAACCAAAATTCCAGTAGCCCGCCGACATGTCCACGTAAGCCGGCCGCGAGACGGGGCCTCGCGAGACGGCATATGCATCATGTGCGGGATGTAGGCTGCAGTCGGGGTTGCTTTAACGACGGTGAGAATGCTTGGCCTCGTTGCTTGAAGAGAAAGGCAAACGCCGAACAGTATTGATATACCTGAAACTAGAGATAGGTGCTGGTTCTCATGCATCTTACTCATGAGGTTACTCGCACGATGTGAAAGTAATGTGAGCTAACATGGCATAAACATAATGAGTGGTTTCCAGAATGAGGCCGCGTCCTAGGCTGCATTCTTCACCGCAAGTCAGGGCTGAATGTCGTGGATGAGATGACTACACAGATAATTTCGTACGGACTAGCCTACCTAAGTAGAGAGCCAGGGCTTGTTGAGTCGATCGTACCTTGGTCACGAGAATGAGAATGACTATGAAGAGACCGACGATTCTTGGGACAGCCTCGGTAGTTGCCAACCGGTTAAGCACTCCTCAGATGGAAATCCTGCGAGCCGTTAGCCTTGATCTGAGCACTAGCAACTGTTGCTTTTGACTCTAATTTTCTATTTCGTTACTATTTGTTCAATTCTCGGCATACGAAAATCCGGCAACTTGCCTCGCGGCTTCTGGCATTACCTTCAGTAGCTAAGCGCCGTGTTCCTTGTTGTGCTCTCGTAGGCACGCACCTATACTGAGAGCACGCCCATCACACCCTCACGTCTTATACCGAAAGCATAATCCCGCTCACCCGAGACTTCATTGCCACCTTGTTTCGCAACAATTTCCATGTTGGCGATTACAGGCAGAATGGAGCATTACGTCCTCGGTCGTCAACTGACAGACGGCATCTAAAGAGCTTTACCAAGCTTGCCCGTCAGGTTTTCTGCCATAGATGGGCTGCAATTGATACGCTCGATGTATCAAAATAGAAGAAGCTGTTTTTGTGTTAGGTGCATAATTGTCGGCGCGTAGCCACTCTACGCAATCGGTCATTCGCCAACGGTATACACTCATACAGATAGTGGGCACGGCCAGGTCCAGTCGGAGCGTAGACCGTGTTCTTTCATAGGTCTTACTGCCGTGATCAACACTGAAGACTTCGAAGTTCAAACGAGATGATGTGGTGAAATTTTGGCACCTATGGTGTACTGAGGCCGCGTTCCGAAGGTATCTGGCTCAGCTTGCAGGATAGGAGGGGCTGTGTCCATTGGCCAAATCATCTGCGTCTTCCAATCTCATATTCCGCTTATGCACCGGCATTTCCGTGTTATTGTTGCTTTCGGTTGAAGAAAATGCACATTGGCCGATCTCGATACTGCTACTGCCACGTATTATTACTGCTCTAATCTAGAAATTTGCTTCGTCATGGAACTTGTTTATGCAAGGGAGATAGCTCTGAGTCACCGGGATGCCAGGCTCAGAGAAACTCGCCATAATCTCTTTGTCGATCATAACTGCAGACACATCGAATCATGTGAATCAGCCGCTTGATCCAGGAGAGTGTGTGTCATTGCCCGCGTAAGAGGCGCCGTGCCAACGAATTCAACGCATGCCGGCATGTATTGGAAGACGGAAACTCGGCATGCATACGGTAACTGGGGTTTTCAGGCGGCCTGTTCGGGCGACCTCGGCTCACCGGTTTTCCGGGTTTCGTGGTCAAGGGTCGCGGGGTGGAAACTATTACTTTGTCAAGACATTCGGCCCAACGGCGAAAATATTGGACCACCTAGAGGCTCTGAAGGCCAACTCTGGCCAACTGCATAATAGTTCCCAAATTAGCTATCACCTTCCCGACGGAGGTAAGATTGCAGTCGACAGCATCGTACGAGAAAAAGTTTTCTTGGCAAGACTTAAGCGCCACCATCAAGCGAGGGTGACAGTGATTGGCCACATTCACGCCACCCGCGATGCGATGCGTGCCTATTCCAAATGTGTACTTGGAGAGGAGCAAGCTGGAGTGGACTGTCGGATAATGGGTACCATGAAGAAGAAAAATCGAGTGTCGAAGCTATTGCTCGATTTTCAAAGATGTCTATGGTTTAATCCCATGGCCATTTTCAAATAAGACAGCGTGCCGCGTGCGCTGTTATGACAGCTGGAGAGATATTATTTCTTCCAGCTAGTGTAGTCCAGACATTCATAACAACTCACTGTGTACGAAGTATGATATAATACAGTGTAACCAGCCAGACATATGGGTATTAGTACCCAGATTTTGAAGAACGATATGTTCTAAGCTGAACCATGCCTAAGATATGATCCGATCCGGGGTCCGGGATTCGAGATTCGGGATCAGCCCGAGCCAATGGTAAAGCTGGGACCGAATGCAGGTTCAACACGTGCTAGCCATAGCATCATATCAAAAGTTACTAGGTTGAGCAACTTGCTTCAAATTCCTAGTGAATACAGGAGGATTTTCACTAATAATCGTTGAAACGCTCGTGGTCTTTCAAAAACCGCTCAGTCTGTAGGCCGCTGGCTACAGTGGGAGAAATGTATGTAGTAATTTGATCTTGTGCCTCGGAGTCCCTGTCTAATCCCCTGTCGGAAGTGTTTCGAGCCATGCACTAGCTGGCACAAGTACGGAAAGCGCCGTGTAACTACGTTGCTGTTGTTCCTTACATGGTACGGAGTACTAGTCCTAGATGCGATGGAGTCTGGACATATACTACCTCCAGCTGTAGGTCGGTGGACGAAATGTGCACTTTTCGGATATTGTCACAATCGAATATCTAATTGGAATCTTACTATCTTAACTAGGTAGCTTTCTCTCAGAGCTGTTATTGCAAGAGATCCTCCGCCTGAGGATGGTGCCATCATTATCCACAAGCCAAGTCCTATGCCCCCCTAAGTTAGCATGCTGTATTGATATCATAAATAGAAGTGGAATATAAGTTCACTAAATCGGTATCTATAAGTTTGTATCAAGTGTAAGTGAACTGTATGATTGACTACATGTTCAATTGGTTTATAATTACGAAAGTATGATCCAAGAACTACGGCCATATTTTCCTTATCATGCAGGTGTACTCCGTACTCGATGAATGGACGCTAAGCGATGGTGACACAGGAAAGGTGGCAGGGACTGCACGGGACTATAATCCGAAATGAGTGACTCTTGCAGCACGATACTCGCTGTGTATGTACTGTAGGTACCTGGTCGTAGTATTGAGACATCCATCAGGCACGACAGACCTACTTCGTATCTTCAATATGCTGGAGCATCTCTTTGTTTTCTTGTTTTCAATAATGGACGGTACTGGAGGCCAATAAACAAGTGAGAGCTTCGGCTAATCGGCCTCTCGCGGCTCTGCTACCACACTTCAACTCGAAGGTGCTGTTACCTAACGGCTTGAGCTGATAATGCAGTGCCTACCTACATACATGTAGGTAGCTACTAGCTGCACACGGCCTATTAGCTGCCGCTATAAGTCTAGCCTTGGCGATCGGTCAGCGAATCACAATGGCTGTAAGTATGGGGGCGGGATCTAATAGACGCACTGTCATTTTACGTTCAGGGCGGCCTGCCTCGGGAGCTAGGAATTCTACACTTACCAAACTACAACATCCTCGTTCCCTTGCTAGTCACTATTTTGCAAACACCCATCGTTACTCAGTACGGTCCATGATATGTAACAAGTTCTCACGAGCTTCAGTAGAACGAATCCTTGCAAGTGCTACAATAATACGTCTTGACACATCATCCAGCAGAAAGTACTACCTACCTAGATGAATGCCACTCCTACACTAGGTTGCAGAGGCAAATACGCAAGGATATAGAAGAACCAGGATGAAAGAAGCGAACCAATAACGCGGCCTGTTCCGTTCTGCACCGTCTAATTGCTACCAGCCTCGTACCTATCATCAAGCTTGAAAGCTTGACTTTTATGGGTATGTATGTCTTTTACATTACAGCCTGCTTCATCGATACATACCAAGGACTGCCTGGCAGCCGTTTGCGAGCCGTGTAGGTACTCCGTAAGCCATGTGCGTCGCGATCTTGGTTTGGCAGCGATGCATGTTTATACTAGACTACGATTGTTCCAACTGCGGCGATCACAAGGTTTAAATAGTGGGCGAATTCTACCCAAAGACGCACTACGTCCCAATACTGAACGATAGCCATTTTGCGCAAACGCTGGTTTGTTTCGGAGCCCGCCTTCGCTTGCTGCATGCTGGGTGCTGCCAGCCAATCTACTCAACATATTCGGGGGGCCCATGCGGAATACGACGGTAGGGTACAGCTACCCTTGCAAGCTGGGACCCATGTACGGACGAGACTCTTCAGGACCTCTCTCAACGCCCCGTTTCGGATGCCAAGAAGAGGCGAGATCTTGGGTCACCACAACGAGATACCCAGTTGCTGTCCAAGCGTCCACTTTCCCGTCCCGTCCACCACTCTGCGCTGCGGCAGTACGGCGCTGTTCATTATGGTCGGCGAAGCAGTCGTGTGCGTAAGTGATTTGTGGCCGAGACGGCTGCAAAGGCAGGAAGCCATGCAGGCAGCTATGCAGCACGGTACGTTCAGGCCAATGTCGTGAGGCTTCGGAGCACGAGAGATGAGAGATGAACATCGCTGTAGAGGGGAGCCAGGAAGTAGTGTAATGTTCCAGACCACGTTATCTTACTAAACGAAAGTTGGGTCTTTCACATCATGGATAGGTAGGTTCACGAAGACGGTCGACCAAAGTACCCAGCATCGTGGCCGTCATCATCGTTCCCAGCCTCTTTCTTCGTTCATTTATCTCCGTGTTATAATTGGTGTCGTCCACGCGTTGTTCACTTCTCCATATTTGTTCCGCGGTCTGTGGCCTCAATCTCGGCTGGGGAAGCTTGCATCTCGCATACAAGACGCACATATCGATTTATATATAGTACCTACCACATACGCTGGTATGTTGCTCTAAGCGCCCGCCGGCTACTCGCAACGGCCTCGCAGCCATCAAGGGATCCCAGTTGCCGCTCGGTCATCCTTGTCTGCCCCATCTAGCCAATGGCGCCACGGCTGGCCTGGAGTCTTGTATAATAGGACTTCGTTCAGCAGCTCTGTTTCGCCTTTCCCATTCTTTTCTACCCATAGGTATTAGACGATTTGTTAATCTACATCCCAAGGACGTAGCACACTATCCATTCCCCGGATCCAACAAGAGAATTATAAAAAATACGGTTAACAAACAAATATCAAGAAAACCATGCAACTCCAGGCGGCTTTTGCCTTGTTCTCGGCCGTGGCCGTGGCAACTGCCACTCCCTTGGGTCGGCGCTGTGAAGGCACAGGACCGGGCACAGGAACGGGCCCAGCTCCGGGACATGACCCGACTCCTTCAAATGGCGTCACATACACTCTGCCAAGCACCGGTGGTATGTCATGAAAGGACACAACTTGTACATAAATCGAGTACTGACATGTGTATATAGGCCCTACACAACTACCGGCACCGAACGCAACACTGCAGCACATTGCGGTCGGCCATGGAGTCCAAAACTATACCTGCAGTGCGGCCGGCAGCGCAGCTACGAGCGTCGGCGCGCTAGCGGTGCTATACGATATCACAGCTCTATACCCAGGCTCAGGGCCAGCAGCCGTAGACGCCACGACGTGGGCTGGCCTCACGGGCACAGTGCTACGCACAACAAGTATGCCCATCGACGCAACCGCAGCAGACCCATTCCCTGCGCCCGCGTCAATAACCGTCAGCGGCATCGCCCAGCCGCTCCCGTTCGTAGGCCACCATTTCTTCGACCTCAGCGGAACCCCGACCTTTGATCTGTCTACGAGCAGCCAGCTCTTCAAGGGGCAAAAGCTAGTCAACATCCCAGCGCCTGCGAGCGCGGACAAGGGTCTCAACGGCGAGGGCGCCGTCGACTGGTTGTACCTCGGCAACAAGGGCGGCAGCGTCGGCGTTTCCAAAGTCTACCGCGTCCTGACGGCTGGCGGCGCCGGCGCTGTATGCGGCGCTGCGGGCGAGACGCAGAGCGTTCCGTACACCGCTATGTACTGGGTCTATTAAAAGAGAGGCGCCCATAGCGACGCGGTAGTGAAGCAAATATTAAAAAGACAACAAGTAAGGAAAGTATATACAAGGGACTGATATGGGTTCACGGAATGGCATTTGATGGCGTTCGGACATTACACTAAGAGGGTACTGGTACATATCATCATCACTCACTGAACTTTATACTTCGCGGCCTCTGCACACACACACACACACACACTTATATACATACGCCAATCACGCGATCACAGGGGCCGTCGACAACCTACATACCCAATCTCACCTACTCACTGATTGATCAGCTTTGCAAAAACGGGATTCTAACTGATATACCCCCCGTTTTTGTCTTTTCGCTTCTTCACAGTCATTACATCGTTTCGCGCGCTCAGGCGCTAATTAGATAGAACCAACCCAACTGGATATATACCCTTACCCTCCCTCCCTCCTGCACTCCTCGTCTCCTTACAGCACCTCGTAACACGAGGGAACGAGAGAAAGAGAGCAGAGGAGACTTCTTGTATATAGCGAAATACATTTGCGAGAAATGAAGATGAATATGCATTTACCTTGGCTTTTATTGGCGTCGTCTTGTGTCGCCCTGGTTTATCTATGTGCCTTATCCTACCTAGAGGCAATAAGTCTTGTACCACAATGAGAAAACAGAAACATCGCATGTCTAGATACAACTGTGAACCTCAGGATTTCTCGAGAGAAAATGAAGAGGAGATAAAAAAGACTTAATTTTCTGGTATGCTTTCATCTGTATTCTATCCTTTGTTCCTTTTTGTCTCTCACCCGTTGTGCCGAACCAAGCGCCAAAAGCAGCTCTAAACGCGTACTACCTACCATATAGCACTGGATATTAATCGTAGTAGTAGGTACTACATAGCCGCCGTTCTAATACGGCGTGCACCATCAACCCGCGAGCAGCTCCACATACGTAAGTCTAGGAACTACCGATCGCAAGATGAGACCGCTGTAATTATTCCTTCACAGATAGTAGGAGTAGTCATGTCCCCCTTTCTTACTTTTCTTTCATTACGATTCAAGATAGACGCCCAGTCTTTCGGGACAGATGCCCATATCGAGCTACTCAAGTCATCAGAGAAAATTATATTCTTGTTTCGCGCTGTTATCAAATAGATGTATATCCAATTCATTATACGACAGCTTCTCAGCCCACCAATCAAGCAGTGAAACCCATTCTGTGCAATTTTTCGCCTGCTTGCTTGCTTGCTTTGCTTTGATTTATTTCATGCTTTGCTTTCCTTTGTCTGCTTGGTTCAACAACTGACCAACTAGTTAATCAATTCACGAATCATCTGTTTCTCTATCGCCTGCTCGCATCCAACCCACCCTGGAGTTCGCCCTCCAGGCCTCCGACCTGGTTCAAATACTCCTGCGGCCGCGGGTCCTCTGCCCTCCACTGCTTCCCGGCTTCCGGCATCGGCACCTGGCCCGCTTGCGTGGGTTGCACGCCGGGCATCTGCGCGGCCGTGGCGGGGTCCGTTCGCACGTGCTGCCTGAAGCGGAAGACCTCCTCCATGATCATCTTGCGCATCTCGCCGACGTCGTCGATGACCTCGAAGTCGAAGTTGAATGTGGTCGGGCAGTCCGGCTCGTCGGAGGCGTCGTGCCAGATCTGCAGGTATGGGTGCTCGAGAGCACGCTCTACGCTGATGCGCGAAGAGGGGTCGAAGGCGAGCATGTGGTCAAGGAGATCCAAGGCGTCGGGGTTGGCGTTAGGGAATAGCGTCGGGAATGGCTTCTTAGGCATGTATGGTAAGTTCCGTACGTATTCCTGTGCGCGCGACGAGCCAATACGAGAGAGCGTCTCCTCATTGGGTGTCCCAAGGATGTGAAGGATCTGGTTGAGCTGGTCCACATAATCCCGGCCCTTGAAGAAAGGTCGACCACCCAAGAGTTCGGCGAGAATACACCCTACAGACCAGACATCGACTGAGAACATGTTAGTTACGTGGTTTGTGATTGGCCCAGAGGCCGAGACGTTTTTAAAAACAGTTATGACGTACTGGCTTTTGTGTAGCTCTGGAAGCTCAACATGATTTCTGGCGCTCGGTACCATCGTGTCGCCACATACTCAGTCATGTAGCCGGCATTCTGTTCAGGGTCGACCGAGAAGCCACGTGCCAGACCAAAATCACAGATCTTGAGCTCGCAGTCGGCATTTACAAGGAGGTTACCAGGCTTAAGGTCACGGTGTAACACATTTGCCGAGTGGATATACTTCAAGCCACATAAAATTTGGTAGATGAAGGATTGGAAATGTGCGTCGGTCAGGGGTTGGCCAGAGCGGATAATGGCGGCCAGATCACACTCCATTAACTCTACACGACGGCGTCAGCAGTTCGATCTCTCACATGTCGGTTTGTGGAGACGCACCTTCATAGAGATAGGTCTCATTGAAGTTATCTGGGCGAGGAATATCCATGTCATAGAGGCAAGTGATCTAGAGGACAAACGTTAGCGCCGACAGTGTTTCAGAGACGCGTCCAAGAGTGGGACATTAGGCGCATGATTCGTGAGGTCTCTCTTACGTTACGGTGGCCTCGAAAGTGCTGGAGTAGCTTGATCTCGCGGAGCGCGCGCTTGGCCAAGATCTTCTTGCTGAATACGTTTGTTACTTTCTTGATAGCAACACCGTCATTTGTCTGGTTGTTCATGGCAGCGCTATTGGCCCCAATCATGTCAGTCAGTTCCACAGGCGAACCAATGATGAGCAGGCAACTCTACGGAAGCACTCATACCAGACAATACCATAGGCACCCTGGCCCAGTTCTTTTGTGACGGTGTATCGCTCGTCCACGATGAAGTCTTGATTGAAGACCTTGAAGACCTTGCGGCCCTGTAGATCGGCCATTGTGAGCGATATCTTCCGGAGAGATCGTCAGAATTTGGGCTGGTCTGGTTTCAGGCAGTAGATCGAGGCTGTACACCCTGATTGTGATGGAGAGTGTGAAAGCGCTAAGAATGCTGAGATGCTAGTATAAAGAGGCGGACAACGAAGGACAAGACAATCAAGAGTGTCCTCGCTCAAGAGACAGTACGACTCTGGATGGTGATAAGAGCCGAATGAAGTAGTAGTTAAGGGTCGGATGAGCAAAGACTGGGCAAGATGGGAGCAATAATGAATGGTAGAAGCAGCGCGTATGCGGGTGGAAAAAATAATATTCGGTAGTAAGCGAGTAGTAGATAAGTATCTAATCCTGGACCCTGCGCCTTGCGGACGTTGGCCAAGCAGGTTGTTGGTATATAAATACCAAGGTAGGCACTATAAGTGTATACCTTGGACCTTGGGCGTATACTTTGGGTTGATGTAACGCTGGGCAGTGCGCAGTTGGTGCGCCTGTTGGTAAGGGCAGTGAGGCCGGCTTTGGAATAGTTAGAAAATGCCTAGACTCTTCCACTCTGCTTGATCTATCGCTCTAACAGCGCGGGCAGACTCTATACCTACCTAGGTAGTCTTCGTGATGGGCGTAGATGGGAGAGGTAGCAAGAAGACCTGGGAGGCTGGATGCAAAAGGCCGCAGAATCCGCAAAATCCGCAAAAGCGTAAGTTGGGCGCCGTCAGTAGGCAAGTAGGCTTCCAAGTTGCACAGGTGCTGTACAGCCGTACGAATTATCGACCGCGATTACGACACAAAGAAGGAGAGGGGAAGCGTCCGAGCTGTCAACATTGGAGGGGTTGTGCTCTCCATCCGTGGGCACCGCTATACTAGACGCAGTGTAGTGTCTCCTTAAGCCCCGCGAGCCCCTGAGCAGCAAACCCGACAACGTCAGTTTGATACCCCGCAAAGGGCCATGAGTACGAAGAACTCTGCACCTCATTGGCTGCTTCACGAGGCGCGGCCCACTGGCAGGGACCCCCCTGCCCAGCCCTGGCCCCCACTCGCGAGCCCTATAACCGCTGACTATCCCGCCAGCAACAGTCATGATTGGGCCTGCGTGATAATGTAGCCGCGCAATTTCATACATACTACTGTTTCCGCCGCTTTTGCGGATCAGTACCATCTTTAGGTTCCGTAGGTAAGCAGTAGTTGGGTAGGCCGCAGCCGTCCTTGAATACGGTGGGGGCCTAGCACGGATAAGTTCGCGATGGGGGCCATCGACTTCAGTTCACCCGGCCTTGAATAGGTATACTGTAGTTGGTATCCTCTCTGCTCATACACTGCCCACTACACTCCTACATAACGACTACATTGGCGTCGAGATTGTGGTATGATACGTATGTAATGAGCCTGCAGAGCAAGTATCGCGAGACTTGTGAAATGAGTGGAGGTGATGCGGAGGGAATCCCTGTACGTGAAGGGTACCACGGTCATAAATTGGGACGCTAGGATGAAGAGCCATACTCACCGTAACATATAAATTTTGATTATTTAATACAATGCCGGGTTACTGTGGCCTATTCTGCTAGGTCTGGTAAAGCAGACATGGGTTCAATTCGACGTTTGCGAAAGTGTTACTGATAATAGATCAACCAACCGACTGACTGACCGCAGAGAGGATGCTGGCGCACTGCTAAACAGTCCGTGAAATATTCTCTATCCGGTGTTACGCGTCCAAGGGGAGACGAAGGGGTATCTGTTGGCAACTATCCCTCTTCTATGCGTAGAATAATTTCATTTACTTCGTCGATTGCTGAACGTCGGGGAAGGTGGCTGATAAGAAGTTTTCTGAGAATCTCCGGCATTGTTCATAGGTCTTCTTGAAGGCGTCGCCGTCGATATAGTACGGGTCCTCGACAACCTCTTTGCGGCTAGTACCGGAGAACTCGCCAAACAGCATCACCTGCGCCTTGCCCTCGATATTCTTTCTGCTGCGCCATCTTTGAAGATCACTGTAGTTGTTGTTGTCCATGGCGAAGATATAGTCGAACGTTCTGAAGTCGCTGTCGCGAAGCTATCGGGCTGTGTCAGTGTCACCGCCTCTCGGCTATAGTGTGTGGCTCGCCCATCCACTAACCCGACGAGCTTCGTGCTTATAGTTAAGAACACCGTTGTCGACGAGGGTCGAAATCGTCCGAGGGTCAGGGCTATCCCCCGTGTGATATCCTCCTGGAATACGTGGAGATATGTCAGCTGTCCTTTTCCGCCTTTTCTGTGTAGGATGCAAATGGGGACGAGTAAGACAGTTCAGCAGATATCGCGTACCTGTTCCGCAGGAATCGACGGTGCCGATGCGGCTGTAATATGGGGACGACCGGTCCTTCACGATAGACCGGAAGACACCCTCGGCCATTGTGGAACGACATATGTTGCCGAGGCATACGAAAAGGACGGAGATCTTCTCTTCATCGGAGCCGCTCGTCATGCCAGCCATGATCCTATCACTCGCGGGGCAAAGACACCGGCCCAACGGTCAGGAAGGAGTGAATGAATGACGATGCAGCAAACAAGTCAGTCCACGATCAACTCAAGATCTCCAGGAGACCTTCTCTGCCGCATAAGAAATTAGGGTTAGCGTACTTGCTGCGTTCGCACAAATTTGTGGGGCCTGGCAACAACAGGAAGGTAGGTAAGTAGTATCCGCCGCTTAATTTTAAGCTACCGGTAGTACATAATTACAGTACGAAGTACAGTACGGTACGACTTAGTAGAAACACCAGGTAGCGATACTTACAGAAGGAAAGGCCTTGATCCTCAATGATCTCGGTATCGAAAATATATGATGATTAGTTTCTTTTTGATTCCCTATTACTGTACCTAACTTGTATCACCTCGAGGCTGCGTCACGTTAAGCAGCTTCACGAGCTTCTAGCAACAAGAATTCCACCCAATTCGTGTATTCCCATCCATATAGAGTGTTGTAAAATATGTACTCTATTAAGTGTCGCGTTCAGCCAGTTACGTCAGGTAAAATCAGGGGGCTGAGAAGCCGGTAGCTAATTCGCAGAACTCAACACCATACGCGTAAGGCTCTGAATGCTCAGGCAGCGTTTTTTAATGGCTTGACGGGACATGTTTAATCGTTCTTTGAGTCTATTGATCTCGAGAATTATCTGCTGTCTGGATGCAACTAAGACTGCCGAGAAGAACATTTGTGATGAGCATTTACGCTAGTAGGTATGTAAGTGTGCAGTGAAACCAACAGACGTGTTAAAAATAGCAATGATGCTACGCGCCGTATTTGGTGGCTGTTTCTGTCCATCATGCTGCACGAGGCTGGCTTTCCCCCTCATGTTCTCTTAATTTTCCTTTACTCGCGCAGAAAGAGCGTTGCTATCAAAGCCTCTCTGTAGATGCGCGAATCGTCTAGAGATGACTTCTCGAGATGACTATACGGTCGGTTGGATATGCGCTCTATCTTTAGAGGTGGCGGCGGCAAAGGCCATGCTTGATGATGTTCACGCCGACTTACCTGCAGACCCGAGCGTGAAGGATAGCAATAGCTATGTTCTAGGTAGCCTCCATGGCCATAATGTTGTAATTGCATGCCCGTCAATTGGCGTGTATGGAACTACTCCGGTGGCCGCCGTCGCTACACAGATGCGCAAGAGCTTCAAGTCTATCCGGTTCAATCTCATTGTCGGCATCGGGGGAGGGGTACCGAATACCAAGGAGGACATCCGTCTAGGCGATATTGTCGTGAGCAAACAGACATCGGCTCGGCAGGGCCTTATTCAGTACGGTTTTGAGGAGTGTGCAGAGGACCAGTTTACTGAGACTGGGGCACTGAATAAACAATCAACACTACTCCTTACAGCTGCGGGCAAGGTTGAGACGAACAGCATCCTCGGTGAAAGCCAAATCCCCCGTTATATTTCCGATATTGAGCAAATAGAATCTCTCACATTTGCTCATCCAGGCCCAGAACAGGATATCCTCTTCGACTCGGACTATGAACACATTGCTACAGAGTCTACAGAAGACGGGTGCCATCATTGCAGCCCGGATAAGATTCGTCATCGACAACCGCGAGAGGCTCGGAACCCTAAAGTTCATTATGGCTTGGTTGCGTCTAGTAATCAACCGATGTGTCACGGTTTGACCCGGGATAAATTGGCGCTTGAGCATGGGATCCTTTGTTTCGAGACAGAAGCGGTTGGCATAACGGACACTGCGCGATGCCTTGTTATCCGTGGAATCTGTGATTATGCAGATTCACATAAGACGAAAGTATGGCAAAACTACGCCGCCGCTACTGCTGCTGCATACGCTAAAGAGCTCTTGTCGTTGGTACCCACGCTTCCAAAACCAATATCTCTAGCGGCGGACACATATGCAGCCGCGGCCACGATTCTTGATGTTCTGCTCTTAACTAGACCTGAAGTTGATAGAAGCTCTCTGATTGCTTTGAAAGGGCGGAGGGTCACCGGTACCTGTGAATGGCTCATACGGCATCAGAGTTATCAAGAGTGGCTGGCGGGCGCCGATCCACCGCTTCTCTGGATCTCGGGTGGCCCTGGAAAGGGGAAGACCATGTTGGCCATATTTATCACTGAGGTGCTGCAGCCAGTGGTTGATTCGTCAAAAGATGTCCTTCTTTATTACTTTTGTAGTAACCGCGACAAGAATCGGAACACGGCCGTCACCATAATGAGAGGCATCATACACCAATGGCTTAATTTGCATCCGCATCTGGCACAGCACATTAAGACCTACTTCGACGGGTCTGAAACAACTAAGTATACTATCTCAAATTTTGTCTCTTTATGGAGGCTCTTCCTGATTATGCTCCGTGAAAGCGGGTCTTGCCGAGTAGTGTGTGTTCTGGACGGCCTGGATGAGTGCGAAAAAGATTCCCTGAAGCTACTTCTCGATGCAATTCGGGACTATCTTACGAATTCTGATGGGGCTTCAAGTTTAAAGCTTAAGCTCATTTTTCTCTCTCGTCCCCGGCCAGAGCTTTTAGAGACTATGCTCGGCCGATACCGTCGGATTAAACTTGATGATTCTGATATAGAAGTTGGAAAAGATGTGGAGAGATACATTTTCGCTAAAGTTGCCGAACTAGCGGCCGATCAAACTCTTTCAGAGGATATGCTGCTGCAAGTTCGCCAGTCTCTAATGGCCGGCGCTGAGGGGACCTTCTTATGGGTTGGGTTCGTTGCGAACGAGCTTAAGGGGAGAAGTTGGCATAAGATTAAGGACATTCTTCGTGGTGTTCCTAAGGGTCTTGGTGGAATCTATCGACGGCTGCTCCAGCAAGTTGATGACAAAGAAAAACTGGTCCCCATACTTCGATGGATCGTTCTTGCAGCTCGGCCCCTGACGGTAGAAGAACTGACGGTGGCATCGGAGACCAAGGCATCTGGTGACATGATGCCGACCGAAGTAATTAAAGATCGGCTTGCATCGTGTGGGCTGCTAGTGAAAATCGACGGAGATGTAGTGAATCTTGTTCACGAGTCAGCGAAGGAGTTCTTCCAGAGCGACCAGGTCAATACTGAAGGAATTAATATGTTTCACATGAATCATATTACTCATCGGGATCTTATGCGAACGTGTCTAACACTCATCGAAGAAAATTACAAATCTCCCGGCAGCATCAGCGACGCGTCTATCCGGAATACTCTTTTGGCTTACGCTAGTCTATACTGGCCAGAGCATTTCCGAAATGCATTTGATCGAATCGATGTCCGGTCTGAGTTTTCACGTCAGTTCTTCCAAGCCGACTCCGCAGTTCGAGAGGATTGGTGGAAATTCTTTTGGGAACAGGAGCAATACGGAGGAGCTCCGCCGACGTTCACGCTCTTGCACCTGGCTGCGTACTTTGGCAATCTAGCATGGGCTAAAATGTTACTTGATCAACACGCTTCCGATCACATTTCCTTCCGCCGCCTCACATCGCGAAAGGACAACTATGGACGGACACCGCTTTTCTGGGCCGCCACCCGAGGTCACCGAGATGTGGTCAAACTACTGCTAGATTATGGTTCCCGAATCAATTTCAAAGATCGCAGCAAATTGACCGCACTCCATATAGCGGTAACCGGAGAGCACAAGGACGTGGTGTCTCTGCTGCTAGATCGGTCTGCTCGGATTGAAGGTAAAGCAAGCTACGGCGACACACCACTAGTGAGAGCCATCCAGGCCAATTCCAAAGAAATTGTTATGCTGCTTCTGGAACATGGAGCCCGGGTGGATGGATTGCCCACTCCTCCGGGGGTCACCTCTTTAAAAGGCCCCATGGATCCTCTAGAGGATCGGGCAAAGCAGTTGCTAGGGCTTCAAGAACAGCTCTTTGCCGCACGGTACGAGGACTCATCCAGGCTGGTTGACATCATGATCAAGACCCTAACCCTGTCCTTCCGCTTTCCACCCATCCTTAAACTAATAACGCTATACTTGAAATATTCGTCGACTGGCCGCTGGGAGGCGATGCACGTGTTGCAGGACCTTGTCAAGAACAACAAGACGGACAGGCTGCGGAAATGGGCACAGTCATATATAAAGTTTGGTACCCAACTAGTTGAGGCTAGGAATGCCAAAAATCTAGCGGCAGTGACGGGACTCCCTGTATTGATATTCCAGCTGGTCTCTACTGCAGATCTAGAAGCCCTGCTAGTAATTGGAGTTCTCGTAGGCTCGAGTGTCATCCTTGCAGCAGCTCTACGCAAATGGAGAGAAGGGGTTGACATCTCAGCCAGGACATTTGCGCAGTTCGCCTCCACCGCCTATCATAGAGAGGCGGGAGAGTCATTGCATTACGGAGTTCGTGAGTTCCTCATCGATTTTGACGGCTGTATTCGAAGCGAGAAAAGAGCAGAAAACGTAGCTCGGACGGTAGTCCTCTTCAGTACGCACTTCGCCATCCTCGATACGAAAGATCCGCGGCCGATCGAATACTTCTCGACAGTAATTGCAGAGTATTACGAACGATTCATCGGCGGCAGTTACGAAGAACAACTCTTCAGCGACGCGAACCAAGCATGTGCTGATGAGCTTAGCGCTATCAGTGAAGGCCGCGATTCTCCCAGATTACTTCTCTTCCTCACTGCTATACTTCGATTCGCCCAACATTCGCGAGAGAAAGGACGGGACCGGTTCCTCAACATGCCTCCGGCGTCATGCTTAATCCTGTGTCAAAATGACCCCGTTGCCCACCGATGGTTGGTTGCTGAGGCGGTTCCGGAAACAATGAGCGCCCTGATATCCCAACAACAACAAGGCCCGGTTCAAATGCGCGCCTATAAAGCTCTTGTGGAATGGCTTATTATCGGTAAACAGTACGGCCTATCACTTCCTGCTGTGTTGCACCACACGGTGAAACAGCATCTTGATCCCATCGAAGGCGTTGAGGGGATGCTAAACCAAATTCTTAGTCCGTGATCTCACTCGAAGACTGGATGATCACGTCTACTACTTAGATAATTACTAATACATACATAACTGCCTACGAAACAATCAACAGCTACCAGGCTGTGAACATCAACACCAGGAGCCATGGTAATTACTGTGTTTAGTGATACCTCTAGAGACGGTTAATGAAAGAGCTAAAGCCTGCGCACTACATACGCCTGATGGAAGCTCACTATTCTAGTCATCCTAATTGATTGATATCCTGATTGCGCCGGCCGTAGTAACCGATTTGGCTCGCCAGCTTCCATGAAGCAGTTCTTATAAACTACCTATCTAATCAATTGTATCTCTCTTTCAATGCGTATTAGACGGAATGAGTATGGGCTTGTGAGGAACCTGTAGCTTGAAAGGCAGGCATGTCTGTTACATTTTGCCTGCTCGATAAGCGGCCTGAATGCTACATATGTCTAATGTGTGGCACGCTGTGAAAGCCTGTGTCAGGGCGATTGCTTGTATATACATGGCGCACAAGATGGAGACGTGGAAAATCTGGTGTGAGCTGCCCCAAATATCGAATTTGCCCGGAGCGAAGCGCTCGGGAATTCGAAACTGTAATTGCAAGTCAGATCAGCTGTCTTGGCTTCCAAGTAGTATAAAAAGGGTACCGAGCGTGTCAACTTACTCCGTAAAGACTAACACCGCCGCCATAGAAAACAAGCTCGAGCAGATACCACTTCATTCCCGAGTACTCAAGCATGTACTCGAATCCGTACAGCTGTACCCCATGTAGTAGAGGAATAAAGGCTGATGCACCGAGCGCAACGAAGGCGCTTACCCTCACCTTCCGCCAAGCTAGCGTTCTGAACCTAGGTATGCAGAGCAAGGTAGCTGTGGCAAACCCCGAACTTACGATCTAAATTTTCTGTCAGCATAACGCAAGGCCTACTGCGATCGCTCAAAATGACTGACTATAGCCCAGTGCAACTTCTGCAAGACCGGCGCGCAGGCGAAAATGTAATAGATACCCGGAATGAATGTTCCCACGGTCACGATGACGATCCCCAACAGATCCATCCGATGCCAGAACTGTTCTACGTCGTACGAGTGAGGTCCTATTAAGTGATATGCTGCGCTGAAAACTAAGCAGCACTCCGCACAGAAGAAGAATATCCCAAACATGATGTAGTCTGTTTCCGATACGTTGAGGAATTGAGGCGCGGCAAGGGCCCGCATGAAGCCGGCCGCGACGAGCGGTAGGAGTAGAGCCCCGACCAGATGGGTATACACGTTACACGTCTCATTGTGCAAGAACGTCAGGCTGGCGAGAATCTCTAGATAGTCTGCCTTTTCTCTGCGATAGCCGCTGAAGATGTATTTATTATCCCGCTGCCATTCCGAGATCTCGTGCCATGTTACCGTTCGGGCCTCATTCGTAGGCCGGGTCTTGGACGCCAAGATAGGGCTCGTACTGGCGCCCTGCACCTGACGTTTCTTAATTCCTGGTCCGGTCATAGTCTTTTAAGTCAGGTACCGTAGGTCCGCCAACCGTGGAGGTCTAACGTGGTGGATGAATGTAAGAAAAATCGACCGTGTGCGAAGGCCTGATTCGTAGGAGGAAGAGCGGAGAAACAGGAGTGTTCAGGGTTGTTTGTAGAGTAAGTCGTGATGGGAATGTGTCCAAATACTGTAATTGATGGGGGCTGAGAAGCGGCGCATCTACAACGACAGCGATTCGCCAATTCCCATGCAGAGACTGTGCCTCCTACCATACCATGCCTATTGAGGTATCCCCCCCACGGAGTGACTAATTGATAAACCCCAGGCGTCTCAGCCTGATGTAACGAAACGGATTTAACCTCTGTAAACCTTTTAATTCCATGAAATACCGTGTTCAAGGCCATGGAGCACGATGAATCCCGCAGTCTACTAAAGGGAATTCTTGGATTTTTTGCCCGAAAGCCTCCAGAGAAGTTAACGCCGGATACATCGTTAAGGACACAGACGTTCGACGCCTGGGTGCGGACAGACGCGTATCTACAACATGAAGCCAATGATTTCGACGAAATCGAACCTGAACAGGTAGCAAGAACATTGAGAACATTCGAGGATCTTATTCAATATGACTCCGATTCTGAACCAGACTCTGTTAGTAATGATATCTCGAGGTCAACTTGTGACCCTTCTAATCTTTAACTTTCTGTCGAAAGCAGAGCTTGCGCCACGCTGTGCCATACCCAAAGCTCCAGGCAGTCCGTAGCAGGGCCCAGCGTCCGATACGCGACGCGTATATCGATCCAGACCCAACTATTCGCATCAGCAAACGTAAGCGAGAGAATGATGCTGCGATTGAGCAGCTTTCCCGCTTAGAAACGGAGGCCAAGAAACGCCGAGTTCTGCCTCGTGAGGAGGTACATGCGGGCGATGACATTGACGAGCCCGAGGCAGACTTTGCTATGATGATGAGGAAACATTCGGTGTCGCTGCACCAGGGATTGCAGACACATTGGACCTGTGTATGTCAGAACTGCTCAGGCTTAAGCGTGCGGCTTTCTCTGCCTCAACGGAAGAAAAACTCTCAGTTAGAGACGTGCTTTGAGGTGTTCTTCGGCGTGCGATCTCTGCTTGCAATTACTTTGCAAGAAGCCAAAATAACAGTCAAGTGAGCCTTTCGGTCTTAAGATAAATGAATTCTACTAACAAGTTCGGATCAGGGATGTGCAGAATGACAAAGCTCTTGGCACATCTGAAATTACATCTAACGTCTCGTCTGACTTCGCGCACATCTGCCAGTGCATCACGGACTCACTAGATCAACGTAATTGTTTGCATCTTCTATTCAAAGACGGGCTGTTTAGGAGGCTCCGTCCGCAACCCAAAACGTTTGGCGATTCGCAAGTTCCTTCAACTGTGTCTCTATCGGCTCTCTTCAAGCGTCAACAAGAACTACGGGGTGGCTCATCAGTTTTGCCACTCAAAGGAAAACGAATACTAGCAGTTATACTTGCTACAGCATTGCTTCCATTCTTGGAGACGCCATGGGTGCAACCTTCGTTTAATCATTCAAAGATTCAGTTTTTCCAACCACTACAGGACGGAGAACTTCCCAATATCACGAAACCCTTCCTGGCTATGGAACAGGCTCCCATTATCTCGGCTAGCAAAATGGGCGCTAGGAACGACCAAGCCGAATCGGCCACGTCGAAGCACATGGTCCATCCTAATGCCAGTGTACTGGCGCTAGGAATTCTCCTGTGCGAACTTCATTACTGCACACCCGTAGAGTCATGGCAGCAGGACGCAGAGACGACCCGAAACGTAAATGCCGACTATTACACTAGCCTTGATATTCTTAAAAACTTGGAAGTCGACGCTGGTGTAGATTATTACCTTGCAACGAAAGCATGCCTACAGTGGGAATATTTTCCTGCCGGGCAGCTCACAAGTTTCGAATCCGCCAGCGTTCAAAGACTATTTTATCAGAATGTTATCAAGAGACTTGAATCAGAAATATTCAAATCGTGGCGCTTGCGGCTAGAAGATTTAAATTCTCTCAGTTCTCGGGAAAATGAACTCTGCTGGGGCCTGATCGGCCGAGAAGTTGTCCGCCGACAATCAGGCAAGCCCGAACTCGCTGTCAGAAGCCACAGCGAGCCAGCAGCCTCTTTGCCTTGGGCTTCTGATTTGACAACTCCAGGTCATACGTTACACAACCTTGTCCAATTGCCCGCCAAGCACAGCGAGAGCTTTCATACTCGCCAGCAGCTTACAGAACATTCTGCTAAAAGCCTGTATTTTTTTGATGCAAGTCATCATACTGGAACAGAACAAGAGTAAGCTACTCTTCGTTTTCTACTTCTTGCTAAACTCTCCTTTATTAAACATCTACCAGTACTGGACTGTCTGAAAGGTGGATGAACAGTCTTTTATCCTCAATCTATCGCCATGTCGACTCATTTGATGCTACTATGCATTCATCTGCGGGATCTACCGAGAAACCGCTCGGAACATCCAGGCCAGTGCGAATAGCAATACTAGATTCGGGATTTGATCCTCAAAACCCGCTTTTAATGAATGAAGATGGACGGCTTGATCCACGGATCAAGGGAGCACAGAATTTTGTACATGATACAGAGTCCTTGGACTTTCAAGATGAGATCGGACACGGCACTCATGCCCTTGGTCTCCTGCTTAAAGTTGCCACATGTGCTGAGATCTATATTGCTAGAGTTGCGAATCGGGAGACTCTGGATCGCGACAGCTACGATGCTATCGCAAAGGTAAAGCTTGCCCCGTTCTAGCGCAATCTTTCCACATATGCTAATTGTTCGGACAGGCAATCAATTATGCAGTGACTGAATGGAACGTGGATATCATATCGATGTCGTTTGGAATTCGTGAATATCACGAGCCCATGAAAACCGCCATATCAAATGCATTACACAACCAGACCCTATTGTTCGCTGCAGCATCAAACGACGGAGCGAATTTTGGTCGAGCCTTTCCGGCTAAGTATCCTAGCGTCTTTTGTATACACTCAACTGATGGAAATGGAAACCCGTCTGCTTTCAATCCTACAGCGGATGAAAAGGATGTGAACTTTAGTCTGCTCGGAGAACATGTTCGTTCACACTGGCCGGCGGGAAAGAATAGCCACAATGACATAGTCAATGTCATGTCGGGGACTTCTGTCGCAACACCAATTGCTGCTGGGCTGGCTGCTTCAGTCCTATCCTTTGTCCGGCAGCAAGAGCAGGACGTCGCTGCGGGAGGCGATTTATTGGGCCCATGGTTGAAGGATGTTCATTCGATGGATGCTGTTTTGAAGAGCATGGTCAAACAGAGGAGAGGATCAGGGTATGACTATATCACACCTCACGTTTTGTTTGACACCGATTCCTCGAGGCAGCATGTCTATAACAAGATCAAAGACATCAAAAAGCACATGTATGATTAGAATGTCTAGATTAGCACAATTAAAATCTGTGGTTGCACACTCCATCGAGATCCCAAGCGATTGTGTAACAGTACAGGTGTGCAACACTGTACCATTATACCAACAAAAGTAGAACGTTGTCAAGTCGGTCGCTTAACCGTTTGCACTCCCTTATACGTACCGTGACAGATTGTGCAGATTGAACCCTTTCGCTAGGCCGGCACACAGTAAACATTGCCGTCTTCGGCCACGTCGGGGACAGATATCGCGTTTTCGATGCCAGAACCATCCACGTCTTCCACTACGACAGATTCTGTTTCGGCGTTCTGTTTGTTCGTACTAGTAGCCAGAAAAGCACCTTTACTATGCTCTTCAATCTTCACCTGGCGTCCAAATCTAAGCCTCTTGACGCGGAACGCGAAAACGAATTCAGAAGCCCGATTGAACCCCGTCTCATTCGTTCTGGTCCAGCGGCCCTTTGGACCAAGAGTCAGGCCAACGTTTCCGGCAGCGAGTGTGGTTCCCGAAGTCGTGTACTCGATTTTCGCCCCCTTGACGAGCTTCATGCCCGTGACGAGGAACAGCGAAACAACAGGGGCAAACCGCTGCTTGGGCTCCCTCAAGTACGCCTGTACAGCAGGTGCTTTGACGGCCTCGTTGACGTACTGCGGTGTCGGTTCGAAGGACAACGTTGTTACCGTATCGAACGCAAATATATTCGCCGTCCGTCTAGAATATTCAAGTTCCATTTCAGGGCTCACGCCCAGCGCTCCTGTGACCAGCTGCAGGAACTGCCCGTAAACACCCAGCCCAAAGCCGATCTCGGTCGATATGGTCTTCTTCCAGTCGGTCTCCACCACAGGGGGGTTTTCATTGGCCACGGGGACGACGTTCGCTATGTTGAGGGGGAATTGCGGCGTAGATGTCGAGCGGAGGATAGAACCGAGACGTAGCGGACCTGCTGGAGGTGGATGGAGGAATTCGGATGTCGGGCAGAGAAAATAGGTCTTGGTGAATGACATGGTTTTCAGGATTCAAGTCCAAGTCGCACCAGGAATTAATGACTTTCGGTTCTCGGTAGCAGGGTTTATTGTAGGGTAGTACAGTACATACAGTCAGTTAGGAGGCAGTTAGGAGTAATAGACATAAGGATGGAAGTCTTACAGGCTGTACGAAGTACAACACTACAGAGTACAAATTCCTACGTTACATGACCCCTGACCCACCCATAGTACATTACCTGACTCTGAATATTGGAGATAACCTAGTGTTAATTGACTGTATCTGAGTGCTAGATCTTTTGATCTGCTTTTTCCCAGTTGCCTAGAGATAGAAATTCAGAGTCAATCTGCTGACATTTACCAGCAAAGCTTAAAGAGCCTAAGGACCAAGGTATATAATATCTATAGCGCGGAACGGCCCGCTTTGATGCAAGAGAGACACTAAATACGCACACCATGAACTGGTGGAACTTGGTATCACAACTTGGTAAATAGGTCCTGCACTCCATGGCTCTGTCCGTAGCCATCGCGAATGCGCCACGGGTACTCCGTATGTACAGTACAGTACACTTACTTCGTAGTATACGGGAATAAACACAAATTAGGCTTAGCTTTACTGATCCTTGTGCTATGCTATCCACTGGCTACGGTACTTACAAAGTAGCGAAATTGTCGCCTAGCTAATATGTTGGTAGTACGCTGCGTACACGCTAGAGTACTTCGGACACTGACCCGTGTAGGTATGCGGAAAGAGACTATTACCTACTCTGAATTGCGATGGTGTCGGGGTTCGTGACTAGGTAGTGTACTGTACTCCGTACACTACAACTTGAACGTATGCTGTTGGAACGTGAGTTGGCATGCATATGCATCTGAAGTACGACCTAGTAGGTAGGTAAGACAGGGAGGCCTTAAATTGGCTTAGCCGAGCTGCTATTACCTACCTCGGGATGATCTAATTTCTGTGCCTCATCGCCACTTCTTCCGTGCTTAGAGCCTTGTCCTTTCCAACATGTCTATGGTGACGCTACGTTTTCCTAAGTCTTGCTTAGGTTTGAGACAACCCCATCTACAACCCCGCGAGAATCAACACCAAATGAACCAAAGGGAATAGTTACATTCCAGAATCCGGTGTACTCATGAGCCATCTCCTACATTATTGGAAAGCCTTGTCATGGCACTTCCGGCTCAAATGGAGCTTGACGCCATGGATGTCTTTCTTCAAGACGATCCTGGCCCAACCATCGCTGAACACGCGATACAATGCAGTAAACTGTTCAAAAAATGCATGACTATGGAACTTGGGCCAGACCCGACTTTGATGGACGATCAGCTGGCACGCTTTACGCTATGGACGTCAAATATGGACGTCTTTGGGCCGCTCAACGTCGCCTTGGATTACAGGCTTAGATACAGTCCGACAGTCGTGGGGATCATTCACCAGCTCTTGGACGTCATTTCCAATTCTCTAACAGCTCGTAAGTAGTTGATAAAACGAAACGATACCCGTTGGAACATTTACCTACCTATCTAGAGCTACGAGTCTGATGTACATGAATCTGCCCTTCCGCACACCACACCTGCGATACGTATTGTATGTCGCTAACGGGACATTCGACGACAGTCAAGCCCATCGACGACCAGCCACAAAGTACGAGCAGGAAGAAACGACGCATTCTAGAAACAAGCGATGCGGAGATCGCCAGGAGAGATGACTCAAGCGAAACGGACAGCGACGACGATCAGGTACAACAAAATATTTCCTTAATCACACACACTATTGGAGGGACAGTGACACGACTCTTCCGATTGTCCAATGCTATTCGAAAGTCTGCCAAGGCTTCGAGATCATATAAGATAGGCGAATACACAGGTGACGAAGAGGCAAATAATGCCATCACTGAATTACGTCTTTACACAGAATGTTACATTCGCTTCCGATTTCCACAAGCGCCAGAGGGTCTTCGCTCAGCGTTAGTTGAGGCTAATGCGCTACGACTTCGACGATTATATTATCAAAGATCACACCGAAGACGCATTGCTTTGAGCATCCACCGTCCACAGGCGGATCAAGTAAGTGTTCAACTGCCTAAGCTACCAGACAGTGCCCCAGCGGTACATTTCGCTCCAAGCGCGCCACCGAAACGAACAGCCATTGACGAAAGGCCGAAATCAACTGGCCTGCCGCCAGCGCCCGTAACGTATGCGACTACAGCTCGGCAAACTGCTGTCGGGGCTCTGTATGCCGACTCTACCGTGGATGTTCCTCGGGCTAAATCTGTCCTTGTCAATAATAAATTATCGTTCCCTCCAGTGCCAACGACAAGCGAGTGCCCCTACTGCGGCGTCATTGTTGAGCTCAGGGGTAACAAAAAATCAGTGATGTGGAAGTAAGCATATTATACCCTTTTTTGTGTGATGTTAGACAGTCTAATCAGCCTCAGCGACCATGTCATCCGAGATCTAGAGCCATTTGTCTGTGTTTTTCCCCACTGCACAGATGCGAGTCAGCAGCAGCCTGGTACCTTGACATTCGAGACGTCGAAGGCTTGGATGAATCACATGCAGAATTCTCACGGATATGCATGGGAATGCAGAGCTCCTTCCCACGATCCCATCATATTCGAACAAGAGGCTGAATTTCAGGAGCACTCTCGCAAAGAACACGATGTTCCCGAGGCGCACGTGGGGACGCTGAGTGGTGCGGCTCGGAGACCAGTGCTTGATAAGATTCTAGAGTGTCCTTTTGGCGATGAATTTTCGGCCCCGAATACGACTGAATCAAGCACAGTCTTTTCAAATGAGGCTCTTCATCTGCACGTCGCCTCTCATATGAAAGAGATAGCTTTGCTTGCACTACAGAAATTGCCCAGTGATGACGACACCAAGTCTGAGGACGTGGCCAGCGACGCCCCATTGGAAGATGATGGGTTCGCAAAGTTGCGCGGATCTATGTATAGCGTACTAGATGATGAAGCCCTGGACTTCTCAGAAGAAGCCCAAGATGGCGCTTCGGAAATAGTTCAAGAGGCTATCGGTTCCTCTGTTGATAAACTCGAGTTAGAGGACAAGGATATAGCTGGAATGACAAAGCTTCACCACGCAGTGCGTGCTAACGATATCGTCTCGGTCCAGTTTCTCATTGACCAAGGTGCGAATTTGCACAGCAGAGGGGATCACGCAAAGACCGTATTGCATTATGCTACTGAATATCGGAACTTCGCCATAGATATGGTGAAGTTACTGCTGAATACCGAAGCTAGAGAGCTTGTGAATTCAAGAGACGGCTATGGTCAAACATCACTGCACTACTCTGCGAAAGAAGGCTCCGCTGACGGAATAAAACTACTACTCGATCACGGGGGCTCCATGGGCATCTTAGACGACCATGGATTTTCCCCATATCTCTGGGCTGTCATTGCCGGACAAAAAAACGTAACACAACGCCTCCTATCACGTGGTGTTGATGTTAACTCCGTCAGTTCAGATGGAAAATCTGCTTTGGGCTGGGCAGCTAGTATGTGCCATTCATCGACTACACAATTACTTCTGGATAAAGGAGCAGACGTCATGTTTACCTCCCAGAGCACACAACTGCTACCATTAGAGGAAGCAGCAGCTGGTGGTTCTCTCAGCGTGGTACGGTTACTGCTCGGTTTCGGCGCAAATCTGTTCCATCGTGATCGTGATGGATGGACCGCTATACATTGGGCAGCTGAGCAGGGTCATTATACAATCGTGCGTGTATTGCTGGAGAGTGGGGCTGATCCTAATATGGTCAGTTCGTATGGTACTTCAGCATTGCATTGTGCTGTAAATGGGGGAAACTACGAGATTGTGGAACTCCTTCTTGACGCTGGGGCCGACCCCTCAAAAGCGACATGCCATGGTTGGACTGCACTACACCATGCTGCCTTCCTGGGATATCATATTGTTGCACTCACGCTGTTAACCCGTACTAATATAGCTTCTAGCCTCTCTCAGGATAATCATGGCTGGTCCGTCCTCCATTTGGCGGTTCATAGCAGACAATTACGTATTGTCAGAATTTTACTTGACGATCCTGTCATTTCCGAGTCCCGCCTCCAGCGCGATGAGAATGGCCTCACTGCAGATGAGTGGCTCGATTTCGAATTTGAAAGTCATTCTTACAAGACTATCAGTAAACTAGCTTTCGACAAGTCACGTTGCTGCAGAGCGGCCACAGAATTACGACAGGCTGCTCGTAACGGCAATGCTGCTATGATCGACTTCCTTTTAGCACGAGGGTGTCTTGTCAATGGCACAGATTCTGGAAACAGGACTGCACTATACTACGCTGCGAAGACGGGCAATGCTCCGATACTGCACATGCTTCTAGAGAAGGGTGCAAATCCACATATCCTTCCTAGAGGACGCAGGACGTGGGAAGAGTTCATTTCCGACGACACGGTGCTACAGCGGCTTCGACAAGCCGGCTACGTGAGGCCTGTCCACGATCCAGAAATAGATCACCAAATAAGATCTACCCTCAGAAATCACCGCCGTTACCAGGCCTTCCTAGCGCTGAGCCCGCCCCCGATTTTACCGGCCCTAGAGCAAGCCGTAAGTTCTCCCCTCAGTGCGCAAGGCGAAATTCTTGCTCCGGGTCAAAACTCGTCACAGCGCCCACCGGTGGTAGCATCCGAGGGGGAGGGACCAGTAGGCAGGACGGAGGAGTCGCGTTCCCGCCTGACCAAACTTTGGAAACGGCTTAGAGGACAGTGAGGCATCAGCGCAACGCCGTTAAAAGGAGCCAACATGTCTAGGTTATGCCTTCAGCTGTGCTACTCCCTTGCCTGCTTCAAATACTTTACCATGATTAAAATGATATTGTAGTCCGAGCATCACGGGCGCCGAAAGCAACTACCGCTATCTTTGCGTGATACGTGATACGTAGGATTTGGTATGAAGTCGAGAATCGTACGGCCAATAACACAAGTCCACGGAAAGACAGTAGGCATAACCGCTAAGACCGTTATATGCTACGGGTATAGCTATTTAGCCGCCCGCTTCCCAAGCACCCGAATTCAGCAGATAATTACGAGTGTTCTTTGCTTGAACTCTTCGCTATGACGACGGTCGTGATACTCAGTAACCAGCACGGCTGGGTGAGATTTTCACAGCTGCCCATTGCTAGAAAATGAACACTCGGCCTGATTTGCAGTAAAAGTGTTATCCCTCAGGAAGTCCGGAACGACATGCAGCAACCTACATAAAATGACCAACATCTGATGAGATGCTAGAGAGGAAATCAATCGCTTCAATCGCCCTAATCTCTCTTTTTGCTTTCTTTCCCGATCGAAATTCGACTGCGATGATAATAGCCTCGGGTTTACCTTCTAAAAGAGTCATCGTAACACAGCTACTGCGCATCCTGTCAGCAATCGTATGCTCGGATGGCCCATCCAAGCAGGTCAATTTACCTCGGACATGTGCCATGCAGGTATATATGAACTAGACTAACAATGTGAATCTGTCATAGTCTAGACCGCTCATGATCTTTCCGATTTTCGATTTTCTGTTCAATTGTGATAGATTAACGCGAAATCATCGAATCATATCCGATAACAGCAGACAATGCAAGGGTTGTTGCGATACTAACATCGTGATGAAGCGAGGGACAACAATACGGGACCACACTAGACTGGGCATGTGTGTGCATCTACACAGGACACGCCTCCACATAGTTCACTTGGCGTCCCACTTATTACCAAATTTGAATGCGCATCTTACCAAAGCCAGAATCCTCAGAAGTACTACTAAGTCGCAAGTAAAATTGCCGTACGAATCTCTCGTTTCTACTCTATTAACCAACTTACTTACTCTGTGCTAAATTGTACCGGTCCGTGGCCCTATTAGTTTGTAGCTATATGTATATTATGTAATCCAAACCGAAACCCGCGTTCGCAGCTCCGTCTCTTCTTTTTCTCTCGACCTTGTGATTCACATACGTTGCCGGAATTCGTTGTACGGCGCTACAGAACGCGGCCGCCATGATATGTACGACTCGCAACATTGCAATACCTTTGTGGTTTATGCCCTTGCTTAAAACCTTGGCTGCCAAGGGGTCTAAGTGGAGAGGTGTCCTGTGTAGATGCACACACATGCCCAGTCTAGTGTGGCCCACAATACGGAATAGCCCTAGGAAAGCTGAATGGAAAAGAAGGTCGCAGCGGCCAGCGAATTTCTGGAAATCCCCATGGGAGTCTCGGGACACTAACCTAACCTGGTGTAGATCGATAACTCGTGCTGTAATCCCGTCAGCCACTCAAAATGCGATGCTGAAATGTACGACTTTCTGAAACGAGACACTGTTTGCGATCGGCACGCGGTGGACAAGGTGAGGGACCGTGAGTGGAATGCCGCGGACGAGGTTAATTTAGTGTATTCAGATCAATGCTACTCCGAGCAGAACTCCGAGTTCGATAGAGAAACAGGTGGACTTCAACAATAAAAATAGCAGTACCCAAATTGCCATGCTACGGCTCCGGGAAAGTGGTTTATGAGAAAAATACCGACAGGCTAGATGCATCTTTGCTTCGTACGTTACTTGTGATATGTTTGATCACAGAACGGAAATGATGTAATTATAAGCCAGATGCACGGGTCAGTGTAAAACTTTCCGACGCGGTGAATACACTGCACCGAGGACACTACTGTAACCGGGGTCTCTAGGCTCGTAAGACCCTTGCGCTAACATGACTTGGTAACAGGTGGGCAGCAAGGTGGGTTACGATTCACAAGGGCCTCTCCCTTTCATCTCCCACCAGCAAACCATCGCCCCCATACTCCCCATACTTTCGCTCGGCATTATGTAGATCTTTGCGGCCAAGCGGTGCACATGTTTGATCTTTCTTCTGATCTTTCCTTCACTTTGAAAGATCTGCTGAGAACAATTGAACAAATCCAGCGAATAGAACGAAGGCTTTCACTCCGCAGGGCAGAACGCAGGGATACTCCAATAATAAAGTACCCGCAGCGATGAATCTGCAAGGGACAGCAATGAGCCGTTGTGCTGTATGGCTGGCTGGCCAGGCACCGCAATGCCGATGACGCAGGAACTGACCACTCGGCCCAGGAGAAATTGGCAGCATTCCGATCAACTTCCAATCCCCAGCCAACCACCGACCTACCCACGGGCGTTTGGGGCTGGATGTCTACCATGGTCGCATAGCCGAAAGACACTGATCGGCATAGTCGGCAGCGAATGACAAGCGCCCCGCCAAGTTCATCTGAGCCGTTCATCGTCATCCCGACGGTCTGTTCAGCAACTACCTACCTAGTCTAGATAGACTATACTAACCTAGATAGATGGATCGATGCTATCTGCCTTTCTGTCTGGCTGATACCAGCTTTCCGTCTATTTTACTAACACGTATGAAGTAGACAGGCGGTTTCACTCCACCGGACAGCCACTGTATGCGCGAGTCGATCCGCATTCACTATCCCTACTTACTGTCATCTCTTCTTTGCAACTGGTCTTCGAGTGCCTGTCCCGGTACTGCCCGGTCGTAAGGCCCGTTCGCATTGAACGAATAGTCGGGTGTTCCATGTCTGTGTATGTATGCGCAGGCCCCCTTTTTTTCTGTGTTGCTAGCTGTTCCATGGTAAAGTGGTCGTACTGTACTTACAAACAAACATGCACTTGCTGTCCTCGGAACCAACCAAAACCCAGGATGTCCCGTATGTTGCTGTTCTGTGTACCATTTATCCTTGCGATTCGATCTTGATTCGTATATTCTTGCCGATGGCGGGGCACGTCTTCGCCTTGGCTGGTAAATGATTTGTGCCACCGAAATGATATATATCAATGCTGCTGCGCCCACATTTGGAATGTGTTTTCCAGACTCGCCGGTGTTTCCGTTTCAGCCTTCGGATATTATAGCACACTCATTTAATTGCTATACTTTCATACATTCATTTTTAGATATTTATTGTGCTTGAATCGCACTTCAAATCCCACTCTCCTTCTCGTCATCAACAACAGTCTTCACAATGGTTCCTCAACCGACTATTTTGGCCGTCACCGCAGCCCTGGCAGGCTTTGCTGCAGCCTCACCTGTACGCCCTAGTATACCACCCCGTATACCACCCAGTATACACCACAAAGCTGGATCTTTTTCCCTTCCTCAAGTCATCAACCACTTCTTCCGGCCCCATGGCCCTACTCAGCTAGCCAAGACATTGGCTAAGTATGGAGTTGCCCTACCTGATGGGCTCGCCCGCACCGTGGCCAAATTCGACGCCTCTCGCCTTGCTGCCCGGGACTCTGGCAGTGTCGAAACGACTCCGGAACAATATGATATTCAGTATCTCACGCCCGTTCAGATCGGCAGCCCGCCTCAGACGCTGCATCTGGATCTCGATTCGGGGTCTTCTGATCTCTGGGTTTTCAGCACAGAGACGCCCTCCACATCAGTCAGTGGACAGACTCTATATGACCCTAAGAAGAGCAATTCGTCGCAGAAGGTAGACGGCGCATCGTGGCATATCACTTACGGAGATAAGAGCTCCTCGAGTGGTGATGTCTACCACGACACCGTAAAGGTCGGGGGCATTACCGTCAAGGGCCAAGCCGTTGAAAGTGCTACTCAGGTGTCAGCCCAGTTCACCAGAGACTCTAATAACGACGGTCTCCTCGGACTCGCTTTCAGCACCCTAAACACCGTCACGCCCAAGCCTGAGCTGACCTGGTTCGACAATGCTGCCAAGACCCTCGATGCTCCTGTGTGGGCTGCGGATCTCAAATACCACAAACGTACGTCCACATCATATTCATCCCAACATCCTTGAATACATCGCTAACACATACAATAGCTGGTACCTACGACTTCGGCAAAATCGACAAGTCCAAATACACAGGGGAGATCGCCTACGTGGACGTAGATTCAAGCGACGGGTTCTGGGGCTTCGAGTCGTCAGGCTACGCCATCGGCAACGGGTCGTTCACGAGCTCTCCATTTAAAGGGATCGCAGACACGGGGACGACTCTCGCGCTGATCCCCGCCGCCGCAGTAGAGGCGTACTACAAAGCCGTTCCGGGAGCCACGCTCGACGCGACGCAGGGCGGGTACGTGTTTCCCTGCGACGCTACGCTCCCGGATTTCGTGCTCGGGGTCGGGGACGCAGGGCGCATCCGCATCCCCGGGCAGTATGTCAACTACGCGCCCGCCGACCAGAGCGGAAAGTCCTGCTTCGGCGGCATCCAGTCCGATGAGGATGTTGGGTTTTCAATCATCGGTGATGCTGCGCTCAAGGCTGCTTATGTGGTCTTTGATGCTACGCCTGGGAAACCAAGATTGGGATGGGCTAGTAAGGCGTTGTAGTTAGAGAGTGATGTGATGGGTGGTAATGATGGGTTCAGCTAGACCGGGGTAGAAGGTTGCATTGGGGGCTTTAGAAGAGCTACGCAGGGCGTAGATATGTTGTATGATAAACTTGATATTCTAACACGGCAACGCTTTTTCACCTATCTCCGAATTCATATTACATGCGACTAAGTGAAATTGTGTAGGTAGCTGTATGTGTGTAAAACTATAATTATGGGTAAAACATTGACTGCGGATGTAGAAAACAGCCTTATCAAGTGTCTTGCATGTGCGTTCTAAAGCCGATCAGCAGCTTTGGAGATGCTACCCAACAGGAAGGAGTAAGCGATAAGTTAGGTACGCTGGAGGCAATTACGCCACAGATCACCTGACGTAGCAGCAGACTGGCCAAGATAGGAAGAACTCCAGCTCAGCCAGCCTTGCTGCTCGGGTTTGTCCTTTCTTCGTTGTTCCGTGCCATCATGTCTTACGGGGTCGTCGCATAAGATCTCGTTAATCCAATCCTCCACATCGCTCAGGCCGTAGTGAACGTGACGGGTGTTGGTGTAAATAAGATACGGCGACAGCGGTCGATAGCTTTCGACAGGCGCCTACAGACACATTCACCTTTTCTACGTCCTTATTACCTAGTACATTTCCATATCCACCTTCATACAAAAACCCGACGAAGAAGCAAGTTCTAGGCAACCCCTCCTTGCCACAGCTGTTGAAAGAAAACCGGCAGTGCATTGCCGCATATGCGGCAGCAACCGTTGATTTCGATCTCCGTTAGGTTGTCGAGTCCTAAGGGACGAAATGGCCAACCAGACTCCAGCACGCAGTCGGCTGTGCAACTGGTGTAACAAAGTATGTTTCGATATCAAGCGGCTTGAGAACAGATATAAAAGTTGGAATCTCGGCACAGTCGGTAGAATTCGGCAAAGCGAATGCAGGCTCTGTCGCTTCATCAGTTTCCTCCTTTACGACGAGGCAACAATGGAACAGGAAGATCCATCAGAGGCCAATACTGAGTTGGCACTCAGATGGTCGAGCGACAATCACTTCAAGCTTGGCATGAGAGCCGTGGAAATCTATTTCTTGAAGAATCTTGTCACTGATTTCTCTATGCATGATGCCTTCCATTTGGTGCCTAACGCCAGTCGAACAATCAACATCGAACGTGTAAAAAGATGGATAGACATTTGTAACCAAACACATAGCCGGCGCTGTAGAAAGCTAACATTCATGGCTCCATATACCCAACACATACAGCAATCATACCCTGAATTGCGGATTCTGCGCTTCATCGATGTTCAGAAGCTGTGCGTCGTTGAAACCATGACCACCCATCCGTACCTTGCGCTTAGTTACGTGTGGGGTCTAACCGATTCTCTACGTCTCACAACTTTCAACAAAGAAATTTTAATGCAGCAGGGTGCTTTACAAGAATACTGGCTCCGGATACCCAGGACTATTCGTGATGCATTGAAATTGACGCAAGAGATAGGCCAGGCATACCTCTGGTGTGATATTCTGTGCCTTGTTCAAAACGACCCTGACGATGTAGATCGTGGCGTCAAGACAATGGACTTAATTTATGAGTATGCTGAATTGACAATTATAGCTGCCTGCGGTCATGACGCCAATGCCGGTCTTCCAGGGGTACATGAAGGAACACGGCTTGGACCAAGAATCAGCGAGGAGATCATACCCGGTCTGCGACTCGGCGGTTTTATACCCTTAAGCACGCGGATGAGATATTCCGTTTACAACTCGAGAGCGTGGACGTAAGTGCCCTCGGCTACTTGTTTTGTATTTGGCCCCCTGATAATCTACCAGGCTCCAAGAACACTTATTGTCATCACGGTGCCTTGTTTTCATAGATAACTTGATCTATTTCGAATGCAGTTCAAGCACCATGTTCGAGCATTTCCATCCAGAACTAGACATGGATCAGAACTATGTTACACGAGATCCATCCTCATTGTTGGCAGGTGTCGTAACAATAGACAAACCTTTCGATCTCTTCCAAGCTATAATTGAACACTACGTCGGGCGGTCACTTACAAACCAAGAAGATATATTAGCCGCGATGGGAGGTATCATTCAACGGCTGTCGAGGAAAATGAAGTGCCAATTCCTCGAAGGCTTGCCAACATCAACCTTTGACTTTAGCGTCTTATTTCGACACGATGATCAGCCCCTCTATAGAAGGCATGGCTTTCCCAGCTACTCATGGACCGGATGGAAGGGAAGGCTTGGTTGGTCTCCTTATGCATATCATGATACATTAAACCGTTGGCTTTGTTCGTATACTTGGATTATATGGTACTGGAGAAATCCCCGCGGGATTATCAGCCTAGTTTGGGACATCCTTGCCAACGAGGACTTTCCCTATAACGACGACAGCTATGAAGGATATAGACAAAGGAGGCCATTTCGATGTTCCGAAGTCCTACCCTTCTCGACAGGCCGCACACAGCCAACTGAAGACTTAGGTCACTCCATCTCAGCGGTAAAATACTCGGTGCTGCAATTTTGGACCTTGTCGGGAGTTTTCAATATCCAAATACAAGACATAATGAGAGGCGAAGCCTTGATTTTGGACGATTTAGGCACTGCATGCGGTGGCCTATTGATTGACGATCAAGAGGGATGGGCATCTTCTGGGTCTGCGGAACTGGTCGAATTGATAGCCGTCTCGGAATTTGATGGGATAATTATGTACATGGCCATCCCAGAGTCCATCTCCGATTTACTTCCCAAAGTAATTACGAACCCGGTAGCCCTACGTTGGTATAATGTATTAGTTCTGATGTGGCAGGACGGTATTGCAGAACGACGGGGAATCGGTTGGATCACGCAGGCGGCCTTCCTCGCCACAAGTCTGCCGCCCGGGCTATCCTGGAAGGAGATTATCCTAGGATAGGATACGTATAAAGGTGTATACAATCCTCATTATATAGCTACAAGCAAAGCCATGACCACAGGTTCTCGCGTTGGGTGGGCGGAAGATACGTGCACACCTAATGTTAGGTTGGAAGGATTGCGCGATCGCTCTACAAAAGCAATTGAATATACGGAGTACAGGAATGGCAGCCATATATATCCATATATGCGCAACTTTCCTCAGAGTCTTAGCCACATCCCGAGATGATACAGCGCCTGACCAATACGAACGAACAAATACCCCCCATGAGACAAGTGCGGTAGCCAGTCAAGTACATCTACCTATCCCGAACGCAGCCTTAGGCCCTTCTAAATAGGTAACGACTCTTGAAGTCATGCTGCTCGGACTCTAGCACTACTAACTGTCCTGGAGGCAAGAGCTCGCAAATCTTTAAGAGACTTGTTTGAACGCTAAGCTGACCACACCTCACCTGCCTACACAATAATATATATTACACACGCCTAAATCCCGATCCCTTTCCATTCGTTCTGGAATCATCATCTAAGACGAATAGCGGGACAACAACAGCCAAGCGGTACTCGAACATCCTCAAAGAATCTCGCCCTACGGCAGTTTCCCCCCGGCCGTAGCAGCCATGAAACGCTCGAACGCGATGCGCTTCCCGTCCTCGAGCGTCGCGAAGTTCGCCTTGAGCGGACCGATGAGGATCTCCTCGTCGCCCTGCTCCAGCCCCGCCCAGCAGTCGCGCATGAACTCCTCGATCGTGATCCCGATGTTCGCCAGCCCGGCGGCCCGCAGGTCGTCCTGGAGCTCGTGGAGTTCCGTCTACTCGCCACCAAAGCTTGAGTGTCAGCCAGATGACCGGACGGACAAGTAGTGGTGAAATTGCAGCTTGGAGAGAAAGCTAACACGATAATGACAACAACAGTAGGAGAAAATGAAGAACAGAAGAGAGAAGCTAAAAAGCCAAACATACCTGCACAGCAGGCGGCACAATCTCCACAACCCTAATATGTCTACTGCCCTCATCGGCGCCCAACTGCGCGCGCAGCGACCACATCAGCGAATGCAGCGCGGCCTTAGTACCGCAGTAATTAGCACACCGCGGCAGCGGGACGAAGGCGAGCCCGGAGGACACGGCGAGCACGGCTGCCGGGTCGGGGGCGCGAGCCTGTAGATGCGGCAAAAACGCCGCTAAAAGCGCGATGTTCGCCACGTAGTTCGTGTCGGTCTCTAGACGCACGCGGGAAAGGTCGATGGTTGCTGGTGAAGCGAAGTTTAACCCGCGCTGGATCCCGGCGTTCAGGACGATGCAGTCGAGGGTTGGGTGGGTTGCGATGATGCTGGTGTTGGTGTGTTAGTTGGTTTCGGTGTTAGATATATATGTGTTTTGCTTGGGTGAGTGAGTGCTTTAGATTGAGTGAGATGACTTCTCACGACTAGATTTTATGGCTCGAGTGACTCTTGATGGGATACCTAAATAACGAAATCAAATGAAACCATAGTGCAAAGGAAACCAAACAATCGCAATCTCTCCCAACCCATCCAATTCGTTCGCCGCATACTCAAAAAACTCATTCACTCACCCCTCAGCCCACTCCTTAACCCCCTCCAAATCCGTGACATCGAACTGCGAGATCGCGACCTTGTCAGGTCCATGCTTAGCAGCAAAAGCATCGAGCCGATCCCTGCGCCGGCCCACGGCGACGACGAAGCTTCCGTGCTCAATCATCCGCTCCGCCATGGCAACCCCGAGGCCTGCGGTGCATCCCATCATGAGGACGGTCTTGTACGGCCAACCCATTGTGTATGATCTTGTACAGATTTGAGAATTAAGAACCGTCTGAAGAGAGGTTAAGATTAACCTGGGCGTTCCGAAACCCTTGTAATTATCTGCGACGTGGTCGTGTTTTTGAAAGCCTTCTGGTTCTCACGTAGGCAGGTTAGGTATTTAGCCGCGACAGCTTGTCCAGGCCTCGAGATGGTTGCAACGGCTTCAGTTCGCAAATTATAGTAGCATATCACTACTTCGTATTTTCGCTTTTTGAACCCCTCTTCCTTCCAGTGGATGACCCACCAAGGCTTTGAGCGGCTCGCTAGCTCCCCCCGACATGTGGGTGCTAGGAAATGGATACCTACACTACTGCCGCAAGATTCTAGGACAGCATATTTCAAGAATAAAGCGGCTTTCACGAGGCTATACGGACATGATAGTTAATACGACATAGACCATAAGACGGAACAATTGACTTTAGCTCGCAATGTTTGCATTGCTATTGATCACTACCTAAGATGTGTTGAGCTAGCTGACCCCTTGCTTGGCAAGAGGCAGCGCATAGAATTGGCATTGTGCAATGCGGCACATTCTATGCGTATGGGCGCATCCACAAGAGTCGTCAGTGCGATGTCCCATCACCACTCTATCCCCGAAACTGAACGTAACCCGAGAAAAACAGGCGGCTCCGTATAAAAAGAAGACATGAAGTATGAAGCAGGTATGCAAACTGCATTCCACCAGGGAGACCTTGATCTCCAAGCGTCCACCTCTGAAGGAAGGCTACTGAAGCACAGAGTGAACGGAACCCCCAGGGCGTAACATGTGTGAACCATGTCCCCACGCCTGGAGATTCGACACTCGGCCCAGTGCGAAATCAATTTAATAAAGAAATAAGAGCCGTTCTCGGTTTTCCGGATCCCGTCTGCCCAGTCCCATCCGTTCATTTGTCAAGGATGACCCGGAGAAATTTCACCGCTCAAGGGCTGAAGTCGTAAAAAAAAGACGAAGACGTCGGAAGCATGCAATCGTCATTGCGTAAGAATTTTAAATCGGCCAAGGCTTCACTTAGACAACCGTGATGCCGCCTTTGCGCTTTTCTGCGCTGGTGAGAACAAGTCTCGGTGCCTTTCGCTGGCCAGCCTGGCCGTCAGCTTTAGCTTGACGCTGAGATCCGTGCTTGAAGACGCTGGCAAAGCTGTTGTCTCCGTCACCTGAGCTGGCTTGGCTGTCCACACTCCTACGCGACTTCTGACGGGAGCTGGGACGATCAGATCCTATAGCACCCCAGCCACCGCTGACCGAAGTCCGAGAACTAGTCAGACTGATTTCCGCATCACCGGACAAGCTACCCGAGCCACTACGCCCAGAATCAGACTCGTTGTCAGTGAGTGGAGTTCCGACTTCTTCGGCGCTTTCCGAGACGGGGCTCATACTGCCACAGCTACTGCCAGTGCCCTTGCGCCGCTCAAGACCGGCTTTCATCAGATTGTGAACAGCGGACCGGCGTGTCCATGCCGCAAAATTCTTACTGCCTTCATGCTTCGCGGTCGGCAGTGCCTTAAGTTCATCTAGCGCCGGGGGGCCACGAGGTTGGCGAATAGGATGCTCGCCAGCACGGGCCTGGCCGGGTCCATAGCCCCCGTTAGGCAAGGGTGACAACGGTAGCCCGGCAGTCTTGGGGCCAGCGGACATTGGTGGCTCATCACTGGTAACACTGAGGCTCTTGTTCACATTTGCCAATGACGTCGATTTCTTGTGGCCGCGTCGGAAAGCGTTGGCGGACGGGGGCGGAAGGGGCGTTGGCTCCGCCGTCATCTCGAACTTTTTGGGGGGCGACGTGGTGCGCTGCGTCGGTGCCATGTTCTCGGTTGGGGGAGGCGACACTTGAACACGGGGTGTACCTTGGTTAGGCGGCTGGAAATAGGCACTTTGGGGGGTGCTGGGCTGGTTCTCGTAGATACTAGGTTGCGCCTGACCAGTAGTCGCGTCGACAAGATAGGTAATGCGAGTATTCGGGTCATAATAGGTGAACAGGTTCTGCTGCTGGACGGGAACGGAAGCGGCCATCGATTGCGTGTTAATCGATTGCTGCATGGCCTGCAGCTGCTGCTGTTGCTGGTAGATACTCTGCAGTGCTAGCTGCTGCTGTTGTAAAGCCGGCTGCCCATTCAAGTTCAGGCCTCCAAATTGCTGGGCGGCCGCTTGGATATTGAGTAGCTGCTGCTGGAGTCTCTGCTTCTGTTGAGCGAGATACAGGTTGGTAGTGACCAACTGAGCATACAGGCCAGGGTCCATCTGATCTTGAACCTGCTCGTCTAGATGAAACTCCGGGGGTGCAAGGATCTGTTCGGGGGTGTAATGTTGCTGGCTCATGGTAGGCATTCCCGTCATATTGCCATATGTACCCTGATGTTGGGTCGCCATCCGAGGAAGCGAGGTCTTTGGCGCATTGTACATGGAGCTGGAACCACCATACATGGCCTCGGCCATGCCGTTGTTTCTACCATACACGTGAGACATGCCGGCGTTGGCAAAGGTAGTAGCGGAAGCTGATTTAGGGGCCGTCCTGAGGCCGGCAAGCAAGTGACCTCGGCTTGTTCGCGGAGTAGGCACTCCGTTATCCTGGACGTCGGCGGAAGACTTGATAGCGTCGAAGGAAAGCGGCTTGATGTTTTGCCCACCACGGCGCGATGCTATGCCACCCGAGGGCATGCCGAGGCCGTTTGAGTGAGTGAAGTTATTGTGCGACATTTGAGCAAGACCGCCGGTGTGCATGCTCAAAGGGTGAATGTATGTGGTGTATGCAACTACTCAAGCCGTGCCGAAGCGGACGAGAGAGAATTAGAAGTGAAATCTAAGTAGTAAATGAATGGATGATGGCCACACGATGGGACGATCGAGAGTTATTACAATCAACTAAACGGGAGGGTTAAGAGTGGCGAACTCCAGCAGTGTTGGTCGATAATTACGGTAGCACACTTGGTGCGGGAGAAGCGTTAGGCAGCTAGTGCTCTTCGGCTCCGATAACAACCTAAGGATTTTGAATGAGATTGATGCTCGTATCAAACGTAGTTGGGTTGGGAAACGCAATCGGATCAATCCAAGAAACCAGGCGAGTGCCAGGAGTGGAAAGTTGAAGAAACAGAAGACAATCGATGTGAGGAAATGCGTACAGCGTAGCGAAATTGGTCCCTGGCGAGGATATTATAAGATGCCGATTACGGGCGACGAAGTCGAGAAGTCGGAATGAGCGATGGCCCTGTTGCACCTATGCAAGAGATAGAAAAGCCAAAAGGGACAACCGAGTGGACGAGGAAGGCCTGTGGGGAAGGGCGGACCAAAGCAGCCGTCAAAGAAAGAACGGGCGATGACGATGGGGGAAGGCGAAAAGGATGTCAAAGGGTCAAGACTTCCTAGTCGGCCGGAGTAGTCTGGGAACTGTGTACCGGGGCTGAGAGCCGAGGTAGTGAACAGAAACGGATTCGTCGGTTGCTCTTGCTGTCCGGCTGAGGAAACGGCACACAAGGTCTTTGTCTCAACCAGGAAAGAAGAAGCCGGGGAATCGACGCGCCACTTCTCTTGTTCTCCGACTGGCGGCGATGGCTGAAGCTGGTCTCTCAAGTTATCTCCGCACTCCCTTGTTGCTGGTCTGTCCGTCGGCGGCGACGCGTAGGCAGATTAAAGGCGTTAAGGTACTGTTTTGTATGTGCGAGCAAGCGCTGCGACACGGTTGCAATGCAATGTAATTCGAATATGACAGAAGAAGTCGAAATAATGAAAACTGTACAAGGATTAGGTGTCGAAATATAGGGATTGAGTTGTCCAGAAACTCCTGGGGTTGTGCTGTGATATTTTCGGTCTGTGCTTTTTTTCTTCGGTTCTCGGAAGTCTTGTTCTTTTTTTCTTGGGGTATCGAGTATCAAACAACAGTGATTACGGTATTCCTCTAGCTGTCGGGACGATGCTGAAGTTACTGAAACTGCGAAAATCTGGTGATAACGGGTAGGTGCTTGCGTGGTTCTCAGGCGAAGCTACCAGCAAATTGGTTGTCTTTGGCGGAATAGTATCAGCAACGATGGGCAACGCAGCGGTAGCGGTGATTGGCAATTGACAGGCACACGCGCACACCACAGGCACACAGAAGAAAGAAGAAGAAAATCTCAAGAAGGATAGCACCCGAAGGCTTAGAGGGGAGCAGAAGGAGGGAGGTTAAAGGAAGGGCGGGTTTGTGTGGTAAGAGAAGCAGGTGGCAAGGTCGCGCGGTCGGTGGGAGGGGATGGGAAGAAGAAGGAGCTGGGGGAGATTTGCGTTGAGAAAGGGTTTCCCCTGCTGTGGTGAACGGTGAGTGTGCAAAAGGCAGGCAGGACGGCCTGCCCTGCCCTGCAGAAAAGTGTGTGTGGGTCCCTGGCAGTGGAGAGTGGAAGGCATCTGCCGCCTGTAGCCCAGCCCAGAAAGCCAAAACAGCAGTGCACTCTGACTGAATCGGAGGCTGGAGAACGGGACGAAAGCCAAAATAGATGCTGGCCCCAGTGAAGAACGCACTAGCGTACAGCACTATGGAGAATCGGTGCAGCACAGCCAGTGGCGCTCTCTGCTGCCATACAGCATACAGGCCAGCAAAGAGGTATCTTCATCGGCGAAAGCAACGAGAGCCGCAAATTCAACACTGTGTTCCAGAGCCATCCGATGTGCTGTAAATCTAAAGTTCTATTGGCTCGAACCGCTATATTGTTGAGACAAGCTGTCGCGATAGAGAGAAGACAGTGCGGACCTTTACCATCATCAGGGGTAGATTAACGCATCCACAGTACATTGGGCCTTGATGACAAGGGTACCAGGTTGGTCTGCACAGATCACATTCTGGGGCCAGTCAGACGCGTTCATTGGCCAACTCCTGGAAAGTTGTGCATTGGGTTGAACTTTAGTTTCACCAATGACAGCCAATTCCTAAACGGAAAACGATGGGGAAACCTATATTTGACCAACCACGCCTCGTAGAGTTGCGAGGGGTCTTTCAGGGCGCTACACTAACCTGTCGCCTTGACCTCATTTTAAACAGGCATAGACTGTATAGCCCACTGTGCTCTTTACTGAGTTTGTATTCTATCCGCCACATTCCCACAGCTCGAAATTGATCGTATACGGAGACTAACCTAAAGTCCTGCTATGGAGTATACCTACGAAGTACTCTGTCATGCACCAGGTATCTGCACTTCTCCTCCCATTTTCTGGAAGAGGGGGCAGATGAGTGTCTACTGAACCGTAAGTGCAGAACGATCTCTTCCTTGGACGGCATAGCATAAGTTCGTATCTAACTACCCTACAGGTTGATATGAAGCCCGAATACATTGCACAGAAGCGTTGCGCTCAGATAAGGCTATCCACCAGATTCTTATCCGAGCTTGTCTTGCAGGTCGCGAAAAAGTACTTCGTATGCTGACCCCGAATGAGTGACTACTCTGTGGGGCTTACAGCATACATAGGTTAGAGCCTTTTTAGCTATGCTACCTAAACAGATGTGCGGAGGGTGGCCAGAAGCATGCGTGTATGTAGGTATTTTGCTACTGCACAGTATACTACGATGGCGGTGATGAAAGCAGAGCAAATTCTACCAGTAGCAGGAATTCTGTGACAATCAGTCTTTGAGAAAAAAGAATAGAATTTTTTTCACTTTAATCTCAGTTTTGAGTTATCCGGAGCAAAATTTGGTTACAACTTAGCACAACCAGATGCGAAAGTAATTACATCGTACTTATGGAGTGTGCTTTGGCTTGCAGGACCACGTACGTTGAGCCACCTCCTGCATCCAGGAGCAGGCTACCCGCAGAGCACAACACCAGGTATGGTTTAGGTGAGACCAGGGGTTTTTTCTGGGGTCAAAAGCTCTCATCAGCGGTTTCAGTTTTTAAAGAAAAGACCTGAAACGCAGTATCCAGATACCACATCAAGCAGTTCGCACCTCAAACGTAGCCCTACAGCCACGAGGTCCTCACGTAAGGTAGCAATCAATTGCCTTACCATGCATGGCCTCAGGTGTCCATTCGCGAAGGCTAAAACACCGTGTATCTGTGTGATTGTCCCCCAGCTTTTGCGACAGGTGGTGTCTAGGTGGTATTGAAGCGAATAATAGAAGGGCCCGCGTCCCTGGATCAAGCACGAAGTCTACCGAGCCTTCCGATCGTGTGACCTCCTACGGTATTAACCGGAAACTGACTTGTCGAATCGAGATACCGATGCTAACGAACGGTTTGCCAAGCTTTCGAGATTTGCATCGTTTGCCCTATCGCGCCTTAGTTGTGGCAAATTTACCCAGCATTTTTAACATCTGGTATTCCCACGCTAGCAGTGTAGTAAGCTTCAACATGAATGAAGGAGATTCGTTAAAGAAGTATATTCTTGTCACTAAAACAGAAAACGACAGTGCGTTTCATCATAGTAGGTGGCACGAGCTCTTGTGGCTATAGCTATAAGCTTCAGAGCTGTGTAGGTAGTTTTCAGGATAATGTAAGATACCAATATGAAAAAATCACAATACATACACTCCGAATCGGATCCAAAGCAGGAGTTCTCGTCCAACTCTCGCGCTGGCTGGCTGCGCATGGCCCCTAAACTACTCCCATACCAGGAAGACAGGGCATGCAAGATGGGGGCGTCTGGTGTCGCACGACTCTAGCCGATCTGCAAGCTGCATGCACGAAGCAAGGACGAACGACTATAGGTAATAATAGGCGGCGCTTAGCAGGTCCCGACCTCTGATTCGCGGTTAAGCGCCGTTGGTATGCACAGTTTACCTGCATCTGCCAGCTGTCTAATAAGGATTACAATTGATAGGGCAGCCGTGACGGTGCCTATTCTAGAAACATGCCTAACCTCTCTTACCCACCACCTCGGCCAGCTCTCGCACCAAACGTGGCACCATTCAACACCGTCAGCAGCCTCCCTTTGCTCTCATTTGCTGTGTGGTGTCTAAATTACTCAGTGAATGCATCGATACTGTCCACGTCGTCGATGGCTTGCAGCGAGGGGCATTTATACACCGTCTTGACCCGCCTGCAACCGCCTACGGCCAGATAGGATTGGCCGTCGGTGATCTTCTCGGACAGCATTGGCAATAGGTGCGTGTCCGGGACAACGGCGCAACTAGATATCGATTGGACAGGACTTCCACGTGCTCCGCACGTGTGTACCGCGGATGCGGATGATGATCCTTTCCCCTCGTCGCCGTTTGGCTTACTGGCTTCTTTTTCTTGTTCTAGCGGCGTCGCTATCTAATCCATTCGCTGGATCGGTGTACGAGCCGGGTGATTGACGTCAGTTCCTTAGTGTAGTCAATCCCATCTATTTATACGCAGATAACGTCGCACTAACTTCCTGCGGTGTACGTTGGGCTGTATGCTTCGTTGACTACATTGGACAAGTCCTTTTTTGCCAGCACAGCGAACTTCAGTCTGTAACGTGTGTAGCCCAGCGACCAGCATCCACCGTGACGCATCTGTGTACATAAATAGTTGACTTAGATCTGTGCCAATGCTAGCGACTAACAGTGTCTATATTTCATAGATGCAATAGATGGATTAGATGGACTAGATCTAGTGGGCCTAGTAGGTAACAGAGCATGAGCTTCAGTATCGCGTAGAGGAGAGCAATATGATCTACTCTCCGCCATGTGAGACAGAGCACCTCTCCTTTCATCGCAATTATACCGACTACCAAGTCGATGCAATCAAAATGCTTATACAAGTTATCGTGCATTATCGCTACATGACATACAATCGCCTCGAATAGCTCCTGTCAGTGAAACCAAACTCGTATCACATACATACACGTGCTGGTATGAGAACGATTATGAGCCCTTTAACGTGAGACTTAAAACATGTGCTGTAATCTGCGAGATCTAATTTTGATGGGCTCTCAGGTTTTTAACTCAAAGCCCTCTATTATAATTCACTCACATGTAAGTCAAGTCTGGTGCAACGAACAATCTGGCCAACAAAGTCTACTAACTAGGTACTTAAGCGCATCCAAGGCCTGTAATAGTATTATTAAGGTTATAATTTGTCCTTCAACTGTGAACCATAGGGTGGAAGTTGCCATTGTTACAGAATAACAATGTTATACTGCCACGCTACTCGTAGCTTGCGGCAAAGTAGAATGTTGTCCGGTCGGATACTTGACCTTTTACACTCACTCATAAAAATACCATGACAATTACGTGGCCACAGTCTAACAGAAGGTCGATTTTTTTGCTCGCGTGCATTAGGTAGGCGTTGGGGAGGAATCTACATTAAGGTGACTACTGTAAAAGCACAGAAGTACAACACTATACCACTGCACTACAAAGATATAGTGTCGTCAAATCGGATGCTTGACTGTTTACCCTCCCTTACATACATACCATGACGGCTAGAGCCATCTCTTTGCGTGTGTATAGACCCAACGAACTTCCGTGAGCTATTTGTAAGCATTAGGAATGAATTGATCTATCTATCGAGCTCTAACCACACCTTGCACTTCATTCTGGCTGCAGACTGACTTCTATCGAGACAGTACGTGTGGATCAGTCAGGGGCTTTAATTAGTTGGTTTTTAGCTTTGCCATTGCTCTATATAACCTAGAGCCGTTCCCAGTTTCCTTCGGAGACCTAGCAGATAATTAGATAGCAGGCTGGTTTTACTTCACCTTTCTCTCATGAGTATATCTTCCTGTTCACTGCTTTCACTCATATCCTGTTGCAGTATTTGATATATTCTCGTGGTTGTATCATACATTCTGCTTTACTCTCTGCTCCGTGACTCTATTTTACATGATGTAGGAAAGCAAAGAGTTGCATGCTCGCATTACGAGACAGCATATCAAGAGAGAGATGGGTTTTCAAACGCTCATCGAATCCTCGACATTTACTTTGTAGCCCTTTAAATAGCCCCGTAGAAAGGTTCAAATTAGGTGCCAAAGTGGCACGTAATCAAGAAGCATTGGGCATCTTGGTACTCAGTCCGTGCCACCAAGATTTATCTCCATTACTCAGAACTGCAGACCTTTGTGCGGTGATTCTGAGGCGAGTCTGACCGAATGTCTATCTCCAGAACCATCCAAAAAGAAGTATAAAATAAGATCGTGAGCGGTGTAACCCCTCGTTAGACAAAAGTACATTAAGCCGAGCATCAACGGACGAAAGACTACTTATGGGCGGCTAGCCAGGATAATACCTGACCAAGCCAACGAAGATAACATGGCGCATCCTGGAACCAACGAACCTTGAACTACACAATGGGATTAGGGTATATTTTAGCGAAGATTATGCTTAAAAAGCGTTCCCATCGCCGAATGGCCTTGTGATCCTGCTTACACTTTTCATTTAAACTTCTTCTCGGGCAGCAGAAGCATAAGTACGCTGGAGTTAACTTTCGGCCGGTTTCCCGCAGCTCAAAGAGTCGTCTCGCCGCCTGACCTGGGGATCCTGTCAGCAAATGCCGGTATTCGACCTACAAATCGCGAAGACCGGGATTTGCCCCGACGGGATTCTTCTTCCTCGTAGCGATGGTGATATCATCTGCCTCATTCGAAGGTATGTATGCTCTTGCCACATTTCGTAAAATGCATGCGATATCAAGCTTGTTGGTAGACAATTCAGGTTCATACAAAAGTGATACACCGTCGTCACAGCTGCACGCTGAGTATTGCTGCGGCACGGCCGTGAGGTTAAATTGTTTACTTTATCATGGTCCCCTTACGTTCAGAGGTTCTTGGATATTCTATTGTGTACGAAGTACCTTGGCCGGAAGAGCCGGAACAGGCCCAGCAAATGGTCCAGGAAGTCTGGGGAGCAGATCTCTAGGGGTCACACTAGCTTAAATGCTGTGTCGTCTTAATAATCGTACCAACAAATATCGCACTAGGAGACACTACCCTCTTGTTCTAACAGTTAGTTAGGGTATTATCGTTCGCGAGTATAACAGTCTGATTGCCTGCATCAGGTTTAAACTGGAGCATCAAGTTAAGGTTTCAACTCCTTCGAGGGTTTTGTTGTTATCACGAGGTCTTGGGCGTCGAATATAACCATGTTTGGATTCGGAGTCTTGGCACTCACGAGCATGTGGCTCACGTACTCCGTACGGAGTACTAGGGGGTTAAATGCGGAGTTAGGTTCAATTCCTAACAGCACTAATTACTCCGTAGGTCTATGTTTATTCACTTTGGCTTCTTTGGCTCCTACTTACGGAGTACCTGCACGTATAAATAGCCTCATGAAATACCGAGAGAAGAGGCGTATTTAGTGTTGATTCTTGTCCGACAGCTATTACGTAGTTTCTGGATTTGGACTTGCAGTTCATGCATGGCGGGATGGGCTGCACTAGGTTCGACGAAGACAATCGCCACACTTGGGCGTGATGATGACAGAGCATGTATGCAGGCGTTGTTGTTGGTACATTGTACCAGAGAAAGTTCCAAGGCGAGGAGGAGGCACAGAAAAACCTTGGATTGCCGGCGGCATCGCCTCCGTCGTCGCATATCCATTTGCGCGGGGCACACTCCGTAGACAACACCTACAGTGGGTTAGTTTCCAACATCACTTTCGGCGCCGCCATCACTCCCTTGTCTTCTGGGCAACATAACAGACTAGGTTCCGCTTGGCATGTAGGTACATACCTGCTGTGTTTCCGGGGTACGTCGATACCTCCATCGCCAACGTTTAGCTACCCTTTAGATAGATAACTTCAAAGTGTACTTTTTACAATTGTGAAGTGTTCGGAGTGCAGACTCAGCCTCAGACGTCCGGGTCGACGGAGAGACTCCCGGCCCTTACACGCAGACGAAAGGCGCAGGGGTCTGCAGCAGCATATGTGCGTCCCCGGAGGGCAGGTAATTATCTTGTTTCTCTCGCTTTCGCATTACTGTAAACATTTCATTATACAGGTATTCTGCAGCAGTGCCTGCCTGGATGCATGCGCATATACATATGATGTAGGTACATGCATGTAAGATCGCATCTGACCCCGTCTCTAGTGTACGGTGAATCTCGTCTCTCGGCATCTACAGATTAGTACGCTACACTAGGTCCGTAGCTCGTCCCCTGACGTATTTGATGTAGGTACCGGAGACACTTCTTTAACCTTCGGGCCTTTACGGAATATTTTATTTTGTATGGGTGAGACCCGAGTTTCGCGATGGATCCCTGATTGGTCGGCGGTATCCTAAAGGGGTAGTGCAACGCATCTGCCAAGGGCGTTGGAAAGACCTTCCTCTCATTCTAGGTAGGTTACGTTACCTTGTCATATCCAGATTACGTTTGCAGGGAATGGGGTGCAGGGTGTGCTGCGGGATGTGTCGTCTCCAACACTTGCCCGTTCTGGCACCTACGCTGTGGCCTGTAGGGTACGATACGATGCTTACTTATACAAGCCCAGAAACTCCGCAGGGGTGTTTAACCCTGGCTTGCGGGCAGTTATCTGTCGCAGAAGTGGGATGTGGTCCGTCTTGCCATATGAACGCGATGTATGGGACCGTATTTCGTATACGGGATAGCCACGATACTAAGCAGGTTCTACTGTATGCATTGTGCCATGCCTAGCATCAGAGCACATGCGCGCTGATGATAATTACCGAGAACAGTCCAACGGCGCACAATGTGTAGCGCGGATAAAAGAAAATTGACAAATTGGGTAGTCAGCAGCCTTACGGGTGGATTCGGTCAGTATTCACTCCGTCGCGTGCCAAGTCTTGGTTCTTGCTGTTGCATTAGTCTAAGTAGTGTAAGTAATTTAAATGGGCCTACGATAAGTGTCTCCAATCTTTAGTTGGTGTCCTGTCTTGGACATCACTCGTTTTGTCTCTCGGGCTGACCAGCCAAGCTGATAGAGAAGTGTAGGCGCAATGACGAAGTGAAGTGGCACGGGCGATATTAAAAGCTAATAAGTGCTGTATTGTGGCATAATGAAGCATGACAAACCCCTGCTGTTCGAGCGCGCCACGTCCTGGTGTAAGCCGGATTGATTCCTTGCAAAAGCCACCTTCTTCGCCTACTAGCGATTCCTAATCACAATTTCCACAGCCTCTACTACGAATCCTAAGATGTTGCTCAATAGTGTTGAACATGAGTGTTGGTCGGCGTAGCCGATGCTAACAACTTGACTTTCACTGTTCGGGCAGTAGACAGCAGGTATGGCGACCGTGTCGGCACTTCCTAGGAAGTACACTTCGTGTTTCAAAGATGTCGTTCATTCATTCGTAAATCATAAATGCCGTAGCATATATACACGAAGAACCATTCTTGGCTTCCACCCGTGTACCGAACTGTGACATGAGGAAAAAGTCCGAAAAACAGAAAATACAAGAGAATCACATATCAAATTCGTCATCTGTGTTTACAGATCTTGACAGGATTCGAATCCAAGTAACCTGCGCCTATACCGTCCGTCCTCAGATCCATTACACCCCTCTAAGCTTTATCAGCCAAAAGAACATTCAGGGTGGCACAAATGTTCAGGGATTGCCAACGTAGTGTATGTAATGGACACTAGTTTGCCGAAAGGCGTAGGATGAGGCTGAACACCCCAGCGTCCAAGCACACGCGCCATCGATCCCTTCCCGTCATTCGCCAATTAACGACGAAGCCCCGGCGCGATTTCTCGGATTCGCGACAGGGGATCGCGTGCCCGCGCGCGCAAGTCCGACAACCATTTGTTCGTGCTGTACTAGTTGATAGTAGCCCGGAATTCAAGACTCTGGATCAGCACGAAGAAACCCGCGCGTGTTACCTTCGCTGATCCAAGGGCACATTTTCGCCGTAGAAACCACCATGGCTATCACCAGATGCCAGGCACGCGAGACATACGCCTCCACCATAAACGCGGGTATGACGTTTCCATCCGACTCCTGAGTCGTCTATTACCGAGCTGACCTCACCCGTGACGTCGATCTCTCTTGGTTCGAGCGCCGCGTGCGGCGCAAGAGGTAGGATTGGGCTAGCTGACGGGAATGAGCTAGGAGCAAATGCCGAATAGCTCTGCTCTGCTTCCGCGTCCGAGGAGCCCGGAAGAAGCGAATCGAGGGAGCGTCCCTGGGCGTAAGACTTCCTCAAAGATATCGGAGATGAGGCCTTAACATTGGGTACCATGTTTGTCATAGACCCAGACGAGCTTGTATTGAGATTCGTGTCACGAGTAAGTGTTGGGTCGAATTCTCCATTTGTAGATGCCGCTATGCTCAATCGGCGGTCTTGGAAGGAAAAGGAAGTGGTAGATAGATCGGGTGGTGTGAGAGCTCGGTTTCTAGAGTCACGTAACTCATGAGGGCTAGTCCTTGATGTCCGTGGTTCTTCCTGGCGTTTTTGTCTGCCGCTTGAGCTTTGGGATAGACCATGCCGACGCCCGTAGCCGTCTTCATCACGAGTCCCATGGACTGCGAGGGCAAAACGGTCTGATTTCTTGTTGAATGACATGGCAGTCTTCTCTGTGTTGGATTTGCGTGGGTGCTTTAGGAGATCGGCCAACTCTTCCGTGGCCGCCATAACATGTGCTTTGGCTAGACCGGAATGACTCGATGTTTTATACCTTCTCCTCAACGACACGGCTATTGATAGAAGGGCGATGGGGCCCACGAGGGCGGCTGCCAAAGTGAGCAGGAACTCTGCCTGGTGGAGAGGGAGAGGCCTCGGGTTAGTGACTGTATGGGCTTGTTGCTGGAATAAAGTGACAACGGGCATCTTTCTGATTCAGGCAACTGGTACAATGCTATGAATCCGACGCGTATGACCGAGATTTAGACCGCGAATCGGAGATGGCGGGCTTAGCTTGTCGATCGGGAGGGAAAACAATAAGGGGGCCGGCCAAGGTTCAACCCACGGGAAGCGGTGCAACAATACCTCGGAAGAGGTGTTAGACCTACGTAGACGAGAAGGAACCGGCCTTAAAGAAACTGGTGGGAAGCCGACGTAGAGGTGTGGCGTAAGGAAGGGTTGTGGTCGCTTTGCAGGCTAGGACTAAACCAACATCAGGCTTGGCTGACAGTTTATCACCGCAGGGTGGCACGGATAGACCAGGTGATTTCCGAGGTTCTTCAGAAAGAACGACGAAAAGTAATCTTAGCTCAGAATGAGTCCTGAATCTGGCCCCGATCGATGTTATGCCGATAAATAATTATTCGAACCTCTCTTATCCCGATACCTGCCCGATGGAGTGGATCGAGGTAGGATGAGAAGATGAAGAGAGAAAATAATGAAGTATCATCTTGGGTAGTCAGGAAATTATATGAGCACACCCCAGGTCCATGACTATAGCCATGCTCGGAGTGATTACCTACTTACACTAATATTAACGAAAGAGCATGTTACCCATCAGCCAATCCGGAGGTACAAGACCTGAGCAAGCCCGAGGCCCACGACCCTCAACAAGTTCGAGTAGGGATGTGGATTAGGTGGAGAGAGTAGACACCCTGCGCTGCAGGGCCCGTCATCCCCAGTTAGCCTCAACTGGTAATCCTGGCTAGCTCACACAGCTAGTTAGCGTGCAGGTGTAAGCTACATGGCGAGTGGCGGCTATCGTTGGGCTGATGAAAGAGCAGAAACGCTATGATCGTTGCGGAATCTAAGCGCGGGCCAAGCCTTCGATTGAACCGATCACAGGCCGACAGCGCTTGTGAAGGCATGTTTTTGTGGATAGACGATGATAGAAATAAATAAACGAGATATGGCCGAGGCAAGTAACATCAACTGTACAATGGCGTTGACACCGTGACACTCGTTGTCGCTGATCCTGGAGGAGGCTAGTCAATGGAGAAGAGCACTTTTGGATTACACTAGATACCTAGTGTACCTAGTGCATTATCCAGTGTTGTGTATGTAGTTGGTAGCCTGTAGTATGGAGAGGTTACCCTGGGCTGGGGTGAAACGGCCAGCTGAGCAGGGCTCGAGATGGAACGGCGGAACCTTGACGATCGAAAGAAAACTAGTGAAAGTAAGAATTGCAGAAACAGCAACAAATACCACGATAGCCATGAGCACAATACCCATAAGCAGAGCCAACCAAATAGCAACTAAGCCTTGCCTGATCCGTCTAGAGTGGGCAATTGACGTTGCAGTGCAGCAACTCTTTAAATTGTGGAGAAATGCAGGACTCCAGCCGGGTCATCCCAGGGGGGCTATCTGGAAAGCATCTAAATTATTCCCTGGCAAGTCCCTGATCTACCGCTTCATTGGTAGGGGAGTGTGTCCAGAGAGAGAGCCAAGCCAAGTTTGCCTCAACGCCCCTCGTTACACCACCCGGCAGATCAACGCTGGGTGTCGAAACTGATGCTGAGAGCGAGTGGGAGGCACGAAGGGCGAGGCAAGTCGGGAAGCGGGAGGGCTAATGGACTCCAAGGGGCAATACGTTTTATTTGCGTGCCCTTTTCTCTACCGGGATTATACGGCGGGGAACGAGATGCGAGATCTTGAATCAAGCCCGACCTACTGTGCCTCACCTTTCACCACCCTCAATTGCGAATCCCAGATCATGATGGCGACGATTTGTCCGGAGCACAATTGCACTTGCGCTACCCGGATATGCTCGGATCAGCAAATCCAAGCCACTCGCTTGAATAACAGGTTTAGGGAGGTAACAAGACCAGTGGAGACGTCTTCATCTGATGTCTGTTATTTTGCCGTGCATTGTAAAGATTGATGAAAAGGATATTTCCATTTCGGGGTCTCGGTATGCTTGGATCTTTGTTCTATTGGTGCCGTTTTCCATATTGACGACGATCATAAAGATGAACCCTACGGACCTGCCAGAGTGAAAGGGATAGCGGCTCCAAAGGAGTATACGTGGGTGATGCATGGGATATACTGAAGCTATCATAGCATCTAAATAAATATCTGTTAAGTGATCAGTAGTCGAGATAGAGAGAATGCGTGGTGCCTAGAGGTATCATGCAGGGCCGTTTCCGAGGACTGACAGTATACGAAGTAAGGTAGTACTTAGGTTAGTACATATGTACGCTAGGAAGCTTGGCGTATCGGTATCGGCAAGGCGATGTTGAAGGTGCTACGGTTGTATGCACATAAGATGCCGTAGTATCGGATTCCGAATCGGATTGTGATGTTTTCCAAGGATCTGGATGACAGGATTCACTTGCGGTGTAAGGCGAGGCCCGTAATGCGAAGATAATTGCCGGGATAGGTAGCTCAATCAGCAGTATGTAGTTCAGGTCCCTAAACGCAAGAGTACAATCACACTTCAGAAGATGGAGATATCTACGGAGTACCGTCTCGTGTTCAACTTTGAGAAAACCGAAAGGATTCAGGGTCCCATTTCCTGTACTAACATATTTAGTGGTCACTGGAACGGGCACTGACGACATTGGAAGGACGTACCCAAACCGTACCGCCCATGCCGTACTAGTACTTGAATGGACGCTCTTCCGCCTGATAGGGTAGGTAGAGTTAGAGAGTACCTACCACATTAGGCCAGTGCTTAGCCCTCAATAACAGTTGAGTGTTTAAGTATGTGCTTGTGAGGACCACCTATGAATCATTATTTTGAGTATGGTCATTATACGTAAATTATCTATACTGCGTGTTGTTTATTACTACATGTATGTCAACTATCAATACTGAAATGACTACATGCGTACATACAGTCTTGAAACTTGCTTGTGTTAGAACTTGTGTTCAACAGGCCCCTAGGGCGTCGAACTCACCCCTGCAGGCCATAGGACACTACCTCCTGCACTCACATAGCCCCTGTAATTGAGTTAGTGCAGTTTGCGTAGCCCTATGGAGCCACAATACCTGGTATTTGGTAGCGCATGTACGGATACACTGCCGCGCATGCATGTACTGTACTGTATAGTACCTTAGACGACACATAACTCAAGAAGGCAGGTACTATGGAGTTGCTGCATTTAAGTTCGCATCATCACTCGGCTCCTTCTCAAGCTCATCATCCAAGATTGCTGTTCGTAAACCCTATCTTTTCCTTTGTAGATGGCGGCTAGATGGCGCCAAATCAGTCCTCACATGGGTAAAGGAGATTACCCGAAGCCTTGGATCCAATATCCAAGTTGAGATACTCCGTACAATGGTACTCAGTACTCAAGTAGTCGCTTACCTAACCACACGTATCGTGATAATAACAAAGATACAGTCTGGGTACGTATCCTTGGCTTTCGAGTTTTGATGGCGATTATTCCGGTCAGTCATATCTCTGCCAGCTTCTGAGATAGGCAAAGCTGAAATAATGCACAGGCGCGCGCATGAGGCCTTCAATATGCAGGTATTGTGTGCATGTGACAGACTGTCCAGTCGTCTACTCTACTGTACAACACCTAATACTGCACTTTGCTCATATGGTAATGTCTATCCCACGGGTCTCCATCATGACGAATCACGAATTCCGGAGCCGATGTAGCTCGTGCGGTCAAATGATGGACAGCCGATATCGCATATCAAGGCATCATATCCATTGCGAAGCCTTGGCTTGATGCTCCCTACTGTCTATACATAGGACTTGTACCTGAACCTGGGGTATGCAGACTTGCCGGACAATACGGTTCGTAAGCGGCTGAAGCCAGTAAAGCGAATATTTCTTGCTACGCAAGGCAGAGTAAATCTCTTTGGTGAGCTGGCAGGCTCCCATCCGCTCACCGCTCATGCGGCGATGTCTGTTTATAGATGCGAAACAGAAGCATATTGCTGATAGGTGGTGCGATCAGCCTGGGGGCTCAACGCGAAAATGAATTTGCCCGACACGCAGACGATAATCCAGAGCCTCGCAGCCAACAGCCAGCACCCTCTCGGCTTTGGGGGCTGTTGTACAAGAACCGGCTGCCGGCAGTGGTGCAAAAGAGGGTGCTGGGATGCCAACCATCTCGAACCATAGGCTGGTGGATCTTGATGCAAACGCCATGCATATGGGGTACAGTACGGTAGTGTGAGGGATCCCTGGTATTCTTGGCGCCGATGGCCCTGTCTGGCTCTACGATGCTGTTGCGGCGTCATCCATGATTCAGTACAAGGTCCAGTACACGATCCATCAGCAAATCAATAATTCCTCTGGGAATACGGGGTGCGACCCCTCAGCCGAAGCCTAAGAAGGAAGCTTGTTAAGGTTCAATTACACTTGACAGGGCTTTGTCGGCTCGTCAATAATGAGATCTTCGTGGCTGCGCCCCCATGTCCGCTCCAATAATTGGACTAGTGTACGAAGTGTACCTAGTGTAATCTGATCTCGTCGACTGCGGGCCATGGGCGACGGTCATGAAATGCTGTTAGCCATCAGCTGATGGTGTGTGTAAAACATGAAAACAAAAACAATGAAAGAGGCAGAAAATCCTCTGCCCTTCGCCGGCTGGCTGGATTGGCCACGATTTTTGCAGGATCTACGCTGCCTGGGACACTACTTACCAATTGGCTATTGTTGAATTGCTAAGCATTAGCCCGTTTCTTTGGTAGCGCCAAGCCAGCTCTATTGAAACCGTGCTGATGATACGAGCATCACCAGGTCGTTGGTACGGGTTGTGATTAGCTGTCGACCCTCATTCACCACTTGTCCGTGGGGATCGGTTCTACACATAGTGTATAGACATCAACATTTTGACGCTGTCACCCGTTGTTATTGGTGCCTCCAACGCTACGCTGACCGACATGACGTGGCTCCACGGCTCTACGCTTGAGGCGCTGACGCATGCGAGATGGCACCGTAACAGTCATAGCTTCTCCAATAATCGTCTAGGACTATGTGGTTCATTTTCAGCCCTACGAGATCGAGACCCCCTTGTTCATATTTGCGGCGTGCAGATCTCGTTATCACTGAACAACACAGGTACCTGCACTTGCTGCTGTACTTCGGTTGGTTGCCGCTAAGCCCCCTCATCCACAACATCCACCATCGATTTTCGAATCCTAGCAGACCTACCACAATAACAACTTTATATATATGTAGTACATACTAGTGTATGTGATACTGCGCCGGCCGGGAGAAATTCGGCCGATGAAGGGCGGAGTCTTAGTTCATCGTCCGTCAGCTGCGATCTCAACCACTACTATATACGGTCCTCCATAGGGTCACAAGCCAACAAAATCTTACAGCCCAACCTTGCCGTGAGAAAAATTTCTGCAAGCATGACAAATGGCGCGTCTTGATTCCTCTTGTTTCTTAGCACTGTGCTCTTTATGTGTAGCACTGACAAGCTGACGGCGATTCATTGCAGGTAGGGCGTGCAACACTTATATCAACAAAACACGCATAGTATCAACAGATCATGAATGTGGAGCTGCCCTGCGATCGGAAATACACCATCTAAAAGAAAACAATAATTTCCATCATAATGCCCGAATATGACCGAGGCTCAGTCATCCTGGCCTTGAGGTAAACAGCGCCGGCTCCGCCTGGCTGGTCGTCTATCCACTTTGGTCTCCTAATAGGCCCAACACGAAGTTGTAAGCCATCTCTCTCCGTATGGCTTTGAGCCGCTCCTCTTAATAGACAATCCCGCTTACATCATTTAGCGTGTGTGTTTTGACTACCGCTTTATGGCGCTTGCGCAACCGTGTCTACTTTTCGAGGTATCAGACTCGTGCTAAGCTAGCATGTGGAAGCCTTGAACGCTCGACTATATGAAATGGACATCTAAACACGCTGAGCTCGGTAAGCTTGCTGCCTTGTTGTGCGGCTTGGTATCATATGATTCTCGAAATGCCATTCAATGGGGCAGATCGGTGATCTCTGCGAAAATTTTGCGCGTGCTGAGTCAAGTTTCCATGTCACCGCTAGTCCGTGCTTCAGATATCTCTGCCGTGTACGAGCCAATGATGCTAGAAAATAGCACATGTCTTTTGACGACCACGGCCTTAGTTAGTAAATGGATTGACAATCTGGACGACTTCTTGGTATCTGCCAGTTGTCGTATTAGATGCCACGATTGCTTTCGGCACTAACGAAACGCTTGAATCGCGATGTCTTTCTTGGATGGTATAGCGGCTGAGAGACAAGAGGAGTACTGCAGCCGTCCGTCCAATAGCACCAGCGAAGTCCACTGCAGCAAAAGTTCCGAGCATCAGCAGGTATGTTCTTCTATGCGAACCGCCAGGCTGAGATGTTTCTTAACCAGCTTACGCAAATACACTTGGCTTATCTTAAGCGAATCCTTTCCGCTCCGGCAGGACAGGCAGCTGTCATTGAAGAACGGAACCGACGGTTGATAATTGTTCCTATACCACAGCCGATCCGCGGCGATAGCACCGTCGGGAACTACCGCTCAGTACCATGACGGGGAATTCCGCTGTTGCCATGATGAAGGGCGCAAGTTCCGCCCCCAACTCTGGTTATTCGTGGTCCTACGGGAAGATGTTTACGGAACCAGATGCCGGTGATATGGACAATGGGCGGTCGAGTACCAATCATACTGTGGCTATCACAACTGTGCGGACACTACCACGGATAATGCGGACAGAATCAGCCTAAGTTAGACTTGAATCTGACAGTGCCTATGGGATCATGATCTAACGGATAGATCAAGGCGTCACATGCGCACCAAAATGCTGCAGTGCTATCCGCTTCTCGCTGTCTACTGCTTCAAATATACCAGGCGCGTACACATTCGCTCCATTACGATCTACAAAGAGCTAGTGAAGCGAGAAGGCTACCAACAACACACCGTAGACCACAAACCAGACCCGTCAGCGTACCTTTCTGTTTATGTACGTAAGACCCAGTCAGTACGCGCTCAAAACATACTGACAGATATATAAACCAGGGATATGCATACTTAACACTGAACCGTATGTAGGAAGTCAAAATAAGACAAGTCAAGAGGCATCAATAGGCTATCAGGAGCTCTCGTAATAACCTAAGCGAGACGACGTCCCCCTCTTTTTAAGCATCCAGACACCTGCCTGTAATACCTAACCGACCCGAACGAACAAAAGTCCCCCGGAAATGCATGTTGGGACGCGCAGTGCACTTTGCTTAGGACCTTAGCGCCGAGCCATCTTATTTATCTGTCTGTGTGTCTGTTTGGCTTGTCGTCTGACACCCTTTTCAGCTCTTACTCGCTCGCTTGTCTGTTTGGTTTCCTGCCCCCTATCCATTCATCCGTTCAGCCTTCTTCTTCGGGTCTTGATTACGTGCGTGTGCGTGTGTTGCGAGTGTGTATGTGTGTGGTGGTTCCATGTCATGTCATATCATGCAGAGTAAGGTAATGCAAGGCCATCACGGCACATAATGATTGATGGCTGACAGACTGACCGAACGTGTGGAAATAAACAAACAAAATGAATGAATGAATAATAAACAAGCAAGTGACATCGGCTCGAACCTTTCAACTGTGTCAGCATAACTGATTAACCAGTGCCAGCGTTATTATGTAGGAGAAGAGGGGTAGAAGAACTGCCTACTTTCACTTTTTTTTTTTTTTTTAGGAATTCTTATTTAAAAAAACAAGTGAATAATAAATAATGAATAAATAAATATTGGTCTTAAAAATGCATTTCCAGCATTAACAGCTACTACTAGTACTGCCAACATTGCCGCCGCCGCCGCCGCCGATGCTTTGCAGAAGTCTAGGATAAGTACATATTTGCTAGAACTCAGACCAGACCACCCAACTCATGTTTGATGTTGTTGTTGTACACACATCCTCACTCACCATGCAAGTAGCAGATGGTGAGGAAGGGGGGAATATTAAGTAAATAATTTCGTACAATCACACACACACACACACAATCCAAAGGCTTTCAACCTAATATCATGGGATCGCCTTGGTCGGGTAGGGCAACAGCTCCTTCGCTTTGTTCCTCTTCCATCATATCGATGAGGTCGTCGAGGTTGGCGTCGAGGTTTTCCGCGTCTTGGCGGTCTAGGCATTGTTTTAATAATCGGCGGTACCTGTCGATTTTCTCGCCAGTGCCTGAATGGCCTAGCGCGTTGACGTATTCCTGCTCTGCTTCTCTCTGTCTGTGGAGGAGCTCGTTGAGCTCGTGGGCGAGCCTCAGCCGATCCTCGTATGAGTCTTCGCCCTGATCTCCGTTCATAAGCGCCAAGCTCTGGTCAACCGAGGCCTGCACGTGATACCGGCTCTGATTTGCCAGAAGGGCCAGTACTTGTTCTTGAGCTAGGACAGAATCATTGGCAGCCTTGGCCGCTTCTTCCGGCGTTTCTAGACTGCTCTGGAGATCCAGTATTTGCTGATGTACGGCGGATAATTCGTTTTGCGTGTTACCTAATAACCGGCGGGCTTCGTTCTCGGCCTCGATTTTGTCTTTCCATTCTTCCTCGTAATTGCGTGCTAAACTCTGGAACTTGTCTAGGACAAGAGGCATAATCTTGTTCTGGACACTACTCGCAGCCTCTGAATTATATGATAGGGCAAGTTTAGTGACGGAGTCGGACAGTGCATCACGAAATGAAACATGGCGCTGAGAGTCAGGGGCGAAGGGAGAAGAGGACCGCTGCGGCGCTCGCTCTCTCATATTCCTTGTCGCGTTCAGCTCCTTGATGAGTTCATCGGCACGAACACCCTCCATGTTGGGAATATCGGAAGCAGCTCCACGGCCGAGTAGTGCGCGGACGCATTTCCTTGCTTTGGCTTTTGCGGCCAAATGTAGAGCTGTATCGCCATTTTGATCTTGCATGTCCAATATTATATGAACATCATTAGCATCATGCGTTTCCTGAAGCCTATTCAAAATGTTGTCCAAATAATAGCGGGAACACGATTGGCTTTGTACTCGGCCATTTTTCGTTATGGCCGCATGGTGGATAACGGTACAACCCGTTTGATCTCGAACGGCGATTGTCTCGAAGAGCTCTTTCATGACCGCGGGAAATGTATTCTTCTCATAACAATTGGTAAAATTGACAGATCGCATGAAAGGGGTCTCGCCTCGGCAATTCTGTGCCCCTAGCGTTGCCCCAAACCTTTTCAACTGCTTGACGACATCCACGTCACCCATGGCGCTTGCCCAATGGAGAGCACTATTCCTTTCGGAGTCGATCCACCAGTCTGGTTGGAAGTTTGGGGGAGGCTCAGGCCTGAGAGTAGGTGCATGTTGACGGGAAAGGAGAAAGTAATCTAGAAGCTCATCGCCATAGACAGAGTGTTGTTGTTCGGTCAAATCCTGTATCGTCTCGTCCCGATTTCTCTTGCGACCTGTTGAAAAATGTGGAAGGTCGTGGCGGTCTTCGTCTGCCATGTACGACACAGAGGCAACCGTGACATTATCGGGTATCTCATCATCGATGACTGGTTGACTCGCTGTTTGGAATTCTTCTCGGGGTTGGGGAGGCGGTGGTGGAGGCGGGTCTAGGATGTCAGCGTTAGAGATGCTTCGATGATCAAGATTCATGCTTCAATGGAGTTCCAGACTGATACGTACTGTTCCATTTCGGTACGGTGGGTTTCCGGGGGGCCTTGGGTTTGCTCGTGTGACGAGGGGCCGGCGGTGGGCTTTCGCCGCCCGGCGTGTATTCGAAGATGAGACTTAGGCGATCGTATATGTTGTTCCTTCGAGCGAGCTGCGCTCCGGATTCTAGCGGGATCCAGGTGCCCTGGTATTTTCCGTAGCCACCCTGGATCTTCTCGTGGACGTCTTTTTGTACTTCACGCTCGAGAATGCGGGTGCGGGCCGGCTTGTCGAAGCCAGCACATTTGAGAATGTGGGTAGCATTTATCCAATTGTCGGCTTTCCGGCGCATTACATGCTCCTTGAGCTCCGCACCAAACTGATACTCGTAGACAGGAATCTGAACGAAGGCGAGGCGTTAAGAGTTAGCTAGACGAGTTTGATGGCTAGACATGTCATTTGGCCAGGCGGTCGCAAGTGCGGCGGGACAGATAGATAAATGTAAGGCTCACTTACACCGCTGTATGTGGCGCTGTAAATGCCAGGCTCGGCAGGAGGCTTTGCGGGGGCGATGGCCTGAACCATGACGAGAAGCGACGTATATCTCTGATTTGGTAGTGAGCGATGGGCTGCGAGCCGACAGGATGGTCGCCGACGAGGGCGTGGTGGAACCCTGTGCTAAAACTGTCGGCAGGCCGTTGAAGCAGACCAGACGTCCAGGGGCTGTGACAGCGGGACTGTCTGTTCAGATAGGCTACAAGCCGATCACCAGATCAAAGCAATTAACAGACGGCCTCGAATGCATAGCACGACCAGGTGCGTGATGCTACGGGGGTATCACTTAATTGCGATTAGAGCCAGTAGCAAGTAAAAGTAAATGACATTCAGGTTGGGTACAAGTCAAGCACATTTGTCTGATGCCTTGGCTGTAGCGTGCGACAATGACCACACTCCAGTGTCTAGGGGGTTCTCGATATGATGTGAGATGAAAGTGGTCGAGCGACCCGAGACGCGACCTCCACACGCGTTAATGAGTAAAAATGAGAGTTCGCGGCTAGGACCCGATAGGTGGGGCCAGCTGCCTAATTAGGGGCAAAGGTCACGCTCCTAAGGATCCGTGAGAAGGGTTATGTGCATTAACCTTAGATACTTACTAAAGATGTTGCACATGCGCATAAGGTAAGGTACCTAACTCTCGATAGGTCCCAGTGCAGGTGCTAACCGCCAAGTGGGACCCGCTCAGTGCCACATAGCAAGTACCTGCCTGAGCGGCTGCCGTAGAAGCCATCACACAACTCAGTAGATGGGTCCCGGTCATCAGTTGTACAAGTTGTGTTACTAGACTATTTCGACCGACTTTTATCTTAAAGGGCAGCTCATAATAACCAGAACATAAAGGTGAAAATAATAGAAATGGATAACTATCAAACCATGAACCTATCTCAGAACTAGAAATCTGCTCTCCAATGTAGGAATCAGATCCCTTTGATCATGCAAACTATTCAGGCAACCTCTCAATAAATCTGCATGAAGGTGTGCGGCATGATCAAATACTACCAATAGGCTAGAAGTTCATGCAGTCTCGACAAACAGCTTAGAAGCCATCGCGGTCAGTATCATCGCCATAGCATCTTCCAACCTATCCTAGAGCATCTATCTAAACAACCTAGCTATATAGCTACTATCAACAGATTGCCTTGCCTTTCCGTCCACACTCGAATACGATGAGCAAGCACAGATACTAGGACCGAAAAGACGGTGGCGGGTCCAAGACTGTATCCCAATGATGAGCTGGTTCAGTACCTACATTAATCCGAACAAAGCCTCTAGATATCGGTGCTCGGTCATCACCACTGGTAGTTACTAGCCTGTACGGATGCCGGTCTCGTGGATTTTCAGCAAGCCTTTACTGATAACGGGATGAAGAATTATTGATCTATATAGGGCGAAATCTGGTCCGCAGTTCGAAATAAATGGCAGAGCTGTAGAAGCCATTCAAGATGTGAAGATTCAACTTTAGAGAAACGAACTCGTAGAAAATAATAATCGTTTATCATCGGGGCTACTACTAGTGTCTGAAAAAGCGGGATATTCGTACCTAAATAAATTATCGTGGTTGAGCAGCGGATGAGAATGGAGGCGGAATGCGATCGAGCCTCTATATGAGATACCGGAAAGGGGGCCGCCTTTCGCATCTTTAGAGAAGCTGAAGTGATATTAGAGTTCGCGCGAAAGAGTGCATCCCCTCTTGTGGAAATTCATAACGGATCAGAGACAAGTCTCAGCTTACTCATAATGGAGGAAATGAGCGGACGGCAACTTGACCAGGCATGGCCGAACATGAATGATGCTGCCCGATCGCACACGAATGGTGCGCTGAAACAGCACTTCGCTCAACTGCACGATCTACGTCCATCTTCTCCTGGCTGGGTAGGGTCGTGTCCCGGAGGCACAGCTTACGACCATCGATTGACTAGTCTCACCACCTGTAGACCGTTCAAGTCCGGCTGTGCTTTTCGCAACTTTCTCATCGCTCCGGTCCGGAATTGGCCGACAGCTTCCGGCTTCATCTTCCGGATCATCACGAGATCATGCTTGCGTACGCTGATATTTCTGCGGGAAATATCCTCGTCGACGAGGCCACGGGCGATTTCACAGTCGTTCTACCTAACTAGAGAAGCCCCTTTGCCTCTGTTTCGAATGTTACGCATGACTCAGGCTTCTTGTAGCCAAGCCTTCACGGTGTTAGATATTAAATAAATTATTCTGCCTCGCTTCATAAGCAGAATCTTTCGGCGTAAACAGAATACGGGAGTTTCTATGCGGTAGGGCCAGTTTGTCTGGGTATTCGTCATGAATCTATCTACGCCTGTGCTTACAGAGCTACCTGCAGTACCCCACATTCCAACGCTTTTAGACGAGCAGGTAAACCGTATCTGCATCACACACTTTAGTTCGTTGTGAGATTATCTAAGCTAGACTATTCATCCTGCATGAATAGACCAACTTATACTCCTTATATTCAAAGGCGATAGCGCTATGGGACTTTTGGAGAACGGGAAATAGTTACTACACGATGGAGAATACGACCGAAAGCGGGGGAGGGGATTTAGGAAATAACGAGCATTTCTTTGGCGGGAAAAGTATACGCTGGCGCCATACTTAATGTCCTATCACCGAACACCGGCCGATGTTCAATGATGTAAGTCGTTGCTTGTGTGGATTAGGTATGTACATTCTGCAGGGAGGCGCATTACGTATGTAGGTACACTACAAATAGAAAACGCAGAGGGGTAGCTCCTTTTTGTTACACAGCGTTCTTTAGACTGCTTAGAATCTCATGAATCTCTTGATCTCATCTATAAGATCAAATAAGATCCCGGTATTCCGCAGCTCTGTCTCTGGAATCGCAAACCGAATAAGGAACCCTATTCTCAAACCCCTCTCACTCACATCCACATCCACATCCACCTACCACTCTTCCCCTACATCTCCGCATCGCGCAACCGCAAAGCCCAAGATGCCACTCGTACCGTCGTCGCCCACAGACCGCGTGATCCTCGGCCTGATGACCTTCGGGCCGGACGAGTCGGCGGGCGCGCGCATCACCGACGTCGGCGAGTTCCGTCGCTGCCTGACGCGCTTCCAGGAGCGCGGGTACGGCGAGGTCGACACGGCGCGCGTCTACACGGCTCGCAAGCAGGAGGCTTTCACGCGCGAGGCCGGCTGGAAGGACCTCGGTCTCACTCTCGCTACCAAGTTCCAGTACCCTGGTAAAGATGGCGATCATGCGGGTGACAAGATCGTTGAGAGTTTGGAGACGAGTTTGAAGGAGCTGGGCACAGATTGTGTTGATGTACGTATCGCCATTTTGATATGTCTCTGTGATGAATATGAATTTGCGTGGTGCGGAGGATATGTGACGCTGACTTGGTCTCTAGATCTGCTACCTCCATGCCGCGGACAGATCCACGCCGTTCGCTACGACGCTCGAAGCTGTCGACAAGCTGCACAAAGCTGGCAAATTCGTCCAACTAGGACTTTCGAATTTCACGGCCGCAGAGGTCGCCGAGGTCGTTATGATTTGCAAGTATAACGGCTGGGTCAGGCCTACGGTCTACCGTGAGTAACTTATCCACTACCGATATAACACGCAGATGGAAAGAACGAAACCGTGATCCATTTGTTTATACTTGTGTATCATGATAATGGCTAACTCGCGGGATTCTTGAACAGAGGCTATGTACAACGCCATTACACGCGGTATTGAGCCGGAATTGGTCCCTACTTGCCGCCGCTACGGCATTGATATCGTTGTTTACAACCCAAGTACGTTTTCTTTTTGTCTGCCTTCGTCATTAATAGAAAACGTAAATCCTGACTACCAACCCTTTCTAGTTGCCGGCGGCCTATTCAGCGGCAAGATCAAGAGCAAGGACTTCGTCGCAGAGGAGGGGCGTTTCAGCGCCAAGAACCCGTCCATGGCGGCCTACCGCAGCCGGTACATGCGCGACAGCACGTTCCGGGCGCTGCAGACGATCGAAAAGGCCTTAGAAAAACACGAGGGGTTGACCATCATCGAGACGGCGCTGCGCTGGACCGTGCACCACAGCGCGCTGCGCATCAAGAACGGCGGCAACGATGGCATCATCATCGGCGTCTCGTCCTACGACCAGCTCGACTCCAACCTCACGAACCTGGAAAAGGGCCCCCTACCGGAAGACGTCATTGCTGCACTTGATGAGGCGTGGATGATCTGCAAGGCAGAGGCACCGAATTATTGGCATGGAGAGCTGGCGTATAAATACGATACTCGCGAAGCGCTGTTCGGGGCTGGGGCTAAGTAGATTTGTTTCTGGGAAAGATGGAAGCAATTACTTAGGCGGATGCGAAGAGGTAGACAAACTGCTTAGTTGTTGAGCCGTATCATAGCCCCTTCTATTAGAGGTTCTTAAGATCTTGAATATGTGCTCCTGATTATCTGTAAACTCCTGGCTAAGTGATTATTATAGAAAGGGTTTGTGACTCGACTACCTAATTTTGAAATAGGCAAGACTTCAGTTTGGATCTTGACTACCGATATCTCGTAGCGATATCGGGAACGTGTAGGGCTGGAACTTAGAAGCAATGAATGACCTGATTCATGATCTGCTAGGCCGGGACTCGGCAGCCCCCTTACTTCTGTACGCCTGCGCGACTGTACAGTATCCACTAACAGTGCGTCAACTGTACAGGCCCTGATTCCCCTGATCCGCGGTAATGGATTCGATCTAAATACGTAGCGCAATAGCCACTCATTAAAGTTCGTACCTACGGGTTATATTTACCGTATGCGTATTATGAGCGAACTGAGCAATAGTAGAACTGCGTTATATTGACGACATCTTTTTAAACCAAAAACTAAGCATTTTGCATTTCTCATGCGATGTAAGAGAAATATCATTAACCTCACATCTGACACCTGACATCCCCTCGTACCTGACGATGCCTATTCGCATAACCCTACTGCACGCATCTGACATCTGACCCGCTGCGCCGAGAGAGCTTACGGACTCGAACAACACACTGTATACTTGCGCGCACAGTCTATTTTAATCTATCTGCGAAGTACCTCCTTAATTACTGAATTCCTATCTAATCTCGAACTCTACGGATCCGAGTGGTCACTGTACCGCAGTCCCTTGGCGTCTTCCCAACTGATGCATCCAGATGATAACAACATCAAGCTGTCTCGTGTTTCCTCGCGTCCGAACCGGACCGGGCCTCCAACTTCACAAACATCACCCTCTGGGCCCCAGCTTCATGGTTCTTCCTCGTCACCAAGGGGTAAGTAAAACCGTCCTGTACTATCTTCCTACGCTATACGCTTATCACAATCTATTCACTGTCCCTCGCTCAGCCGCTCCCTTATTAACGAACTATTTTGTGTAGATGTCGCCGACCAGAACGTTTCCGTTTCTCCCGACCTGAACGAGATAGACGACTCGGACGAGGACGACCTCGCCAACATGTCTTCTATACACCCTTCCGACGCCCAGTCCGGGCGACCACTGCTCGAGAAGGACGACGAGCGCGGGAGGTCCCGACGGCTCGACGACGGCTCCGACGACGACGCCCTCAACAAACCACGGTCCTCATCAGCTCTTCCCACAGCAGCAGCCGCATCGAGCAGCGCATCCACACGCCGACCGGCATTCACACGGTCCTCGACGGTGCGATCGCGCTCCCCAGCATCCGCAGCAGCAGAGCAGGCCTCGGGGCAAGCGCGCAGGAAATACGTGCTGGCGACGGCGTTCCTGGTCGTCTGCCTGACGTCGTTCGTAGTGCAGACGGAGCTGGGCCGGTACGTGCAGCACGAGCTGGGGTGGAACAAGGCCTACTGCATGCTGTACCTGACGCACGGGTCCTGGGCACTCTTATGGCCTGCGCAGCTCTTGTTCCTGAGACTGCAGCGCCGCCGCCTCGCCTGGCCCGTCTTCTGGCGCCGGCATGTCAGCGAGCTGCGCGCCACTGCGCTCTCCGTCAAGTACCAGACCCTCACTGTTGCTGCGCAAGGGGGGAATGGAAGTCCATGGGGATATGTCCTGCGCACGACGGCGGGGGTTACGAGTTGTTTGACGGTTGCGGGGTTGACTTGGTATGTCGCTGTTAGCATGACGAGTCCCACCGATCTCACGGCTATATATAACTGCTCGGCCTTCTTTGCCTACGCGTTCAGCGTGCCGCTGCTCGGCGAGAAACTGCGCCTGGATAAATCGCTCGCTGTGCTCGTCGCCATTATCGGCGTGTTAGTCGTCGCGTACGGCGACAGCAGCAGCAGCGATACCGTCGGCTCCGACCCCGGCTCCGGCTCCCGCCTTCTCGGGAACCTAATCATCGGCGTCGGCAGCGTGCTCTACGGGCTGTACGAAGTCCTCTACAAGCGCTTCGCGTGCCCACCCGAAGGCACCTCCGCGTCCCGCGGCGTCGTGTTCGCGAACACGTTCGGCAGCTGCATCGGCGTGTTCACGCTCCTCGTGCTCTGGTTCCCTCTTCCCATCCTCCATATTCTGGGCTGGGAGATCTTCGAGCTTCCTACGGGAATGACGGCATTCTATCTCTTCGTCAGCGTCGTCATGAACGCTACTTTCGCCGGTAGTTTTCTCGTGCTTATATCTCTCACGAGCCCCGTCTTGAGTTCCGTTGCCGCTTTACTGACGATTTTCCTCGTCGCCGTCGCGGACTGGCTGCTTACTGCCCAGCCATTGTCTGCTGCGGCACTGGCTGGTGGCGCGATGATTGTTGCGGCTTTTGGAGTTCTTGCGTGGAGTACGTGGCGGGAGATGGCTGAGGAAGAGGCGAGGAAGGCGGGGTATCGCGATGCGAATGTTGAGTGGGATAGTGATGCTGATGATGTTGTGGATGGGGATGGGGATGGGGATGAGGAGCGTGATGGGTATGGGAGGTAGAACTAGATGGGAGGCATCTGCTCGCGCAGAGGTAGATGGACCGGTGGGTATTGGAGGTTCGGGCATTTCATCTGTCTGGTTGGGTTTGGTGGGTTTACATATATAGGTATCGGCATATATTGGCATACATCAGCATGTATAGATTTTATTCATGGACTGGTTTGGGTCACCGGTCTAATCAACTGGACATCACTATTCCTTTCCTTCTGGCTCTTATATCTCTGGTTTTGACTTCAACTTATGTTTCCACTATTGTTCGTAAAGCGGTATGCTTAATACAGCGTAGTCGATTTCGTCGCCGTAGACTCTCTTTTATCTTCACCGTAGCCGTCCATGACTATTCTACTAGAGAAATGGCCGTCTGGCTAGTTACTTGACGGGTGTTAGTACTTGCTGCAAATGCAACTTCGCCTATACGATGTTGTTACTAGCTACCTAGTTAGCTTATGAGCCATCCATTCATCATTTGAACTTCCGAGTTCGATGTAAACAATATCCATCTCGTACCACTCAAAAGGGGGGTTTAAAAGGATAACCTATGCGCTGGGTGAAAAGGAGCTAAATTCTACACCGCTCGGCTAACACCAGATTGGCAAAATTACCCAGAGCCGTTCAAATTGATATTCTTGATTGTAGCATGGATGAATAGAACATAGAATACCGCTTCAGTCTGCCGATGGTGATTTGTTTTCGTGGTAGTTATAACTCACATTGGCTATGTAGTCTCGTAGCCCTATCTCTCTAAGTGTAATCATTGACCCTCGTGTCTCTCTCTTTCTTTCCTCTATATTACAAGTAGTCATAACGTCGTTGATGTTCGTGGATTCTTCGTCGTGTCCCTTGTCCTGTTCGTTCTGCCTGAGTGCGTTCATTTCTCTTCCTTGCCTGTCATTTCCGTCCCGTTTATCTAGTGCGGACAAGTCTTGCTATGGGCAAAAGGTATAGAAACGGGAGGAAACCTTGTCATCTTCGTCCATGCTTCCATCATTAGCCTTCTTTAGAATCACCATCAACGCGGATAATCCGTCCCTCGACCTGCGGCGCAATAGCTCGGGTCCAATCGACCTCGAACTCATCGTCTTTCAGCTCATCTGCGACCTTGCATTCGACGCCGGCCATGCGCGCCCACTTCCTGAATACGCGGCGCATGGTCTGCAGCTCGTGGTCGAGGTTCTCAATAGCGGCCTCCTCTTTCCCTAGGTCTTCGCCCTCGCTGTCCGATCCGTCGATAGGATGAGCGAGGTCGCACCGACGCTCGCGGATCTTATCCGCCTTCCAATTATCCCACCCGCTGGCTTGTGCGGAATGTGATTTGTTTTCAGGCGCCGTGCTACACGCCTTGTGATGCGGGTGGTTCTTGCACACTTTCTTAGTCACTTCGTCCCAATGCCGGCCCATGCTAGGACACCAATGTTTCCACTGGCCCACCGTCTTGAGGGACATGAAATACTGCCGCAGCATCATGGACAGCAAAATGCCGTTTTCCTCAGACACAATCTCCTCGGCCTTTCCGCCCTCAGATTCCACAAGTAAGCTGTCGTAGCCGTCCTTCCCTCGCGCCATGTAATCGCGCGTCACGAGCACGTACTTCCGGGCCATGTCTATGGGCTCGCCGCCAATAGAAGCGGAGACGATGCGCGAGCCCGGCGGCTTCCGCGCGTCGAACTCGAACTTGATGTTGGAGACTTGCGGGAACCGGCCCTCCAGAGCCGGGTACTGCGACACGCCGTTCTCGAGGGCGTCCCAGATCGCCTGTCCGACTACGCGGACCACGACGATGGGATCTTCGAAGGGGAAACAGCTCATGATGTCTTTCAAAAGAATTGGACCCGGCGGGTAGATCTGATCGCCGCGGATGGTGCCAGAGGCCATCAGGGCGCAGTCCCCGGAGTAGTTGTGGCGCATGATGTCGCAGACAAAGTTGCCGTAATTGCTCTCCTTTAGTCTGACGGTAGTGAATCGCGCATCTAGCGGCGCAGCTGTGTATCCTATGGGTTTCTGGAGTGCTGTCTTGAGGCTGGATGTTAATTTCTCGACGAGTTCCAACGTGGGCTGGTCTTCTGGGATTTCAGATGTGACGTCCCTGCGTGTGATGTCGATGTCCCATCTCCCTGAGCCGTCAGGCTTCCGCCTGGCTTCGAGATAACTCAGCTGTTTGAAATCTGTTCCTGATCGTAAAACATGAGTGCCTTTGATGAGACTATGGTTATAATAGTGGTCGTGGCCACCGAGTATAATGTCGATTATCCCGTCGGTTTGCTCAGCGAGCTTGTTATCATTGGGCTCACGCTGGTGTGTCACAGCAATGACAATCTCGGCACCTTCAGCGCGCAGTTTTGGGACTAGCTCCTTTGCTGTTGCACTTGCTGACTTATAGATGATGTTGGGCGGTAAACTGTTAATCGTGTCCAGCCACTCTCGTTCACCAAGCCCGATGAGCCCGATCTTGACGCCGTTGGACGACGTGATCATGAGAGTCTTTTTGCAATTCCCGATGGGCACGTCATCACCTAGATCTGGGCTATCCGAAGGCGACAGTCAGCAGCTATGAAACCCAAAATTTGTCATGTTTAGTGATAGAGAAGAGAATATAATATAGCGTTAAATGCCAGGACAAGTTGCAACAAGGCATGGATAATAGAAGTAGGCGTACTCTAATATATTTGCGATGAGCCACTATTCAATATCAACGTTAGCGATGTTCAAAATGAAGCAAGCCAATTCTCAACGTGAGTCTATGGTTTGAAGAACATTCTGTTCCCAGCTGCCTAGAGGGCCTGGGGATTTGGACATGCGTACCGGGAAGTTGCATTTTGAAACCAGATCCTGAAACTTGGTAACGCCGAAGTCGAGATCGTGGTTCTGCAGATTATGGTGAGCAATAACATCTAGCTAAGGGTTGGTTGAGATTTACCCCTAACGCTGCAGCGTCTGTTCCTATCTCGTTTAACAACGGAATCATGTGATCACCTACTCTATTTGATTAACACCTACCGCGTTGTGGATGAATTTTTGAGATAACAAGACGCACCTTTTGTTACCGAGCTCTCCAAACTTGGATTGAACGCGTCTCCGGAGAAGAAGGTAAGCAGCTTCGACTGGCCTTCGAATTGTGGTCCATCGCGATAATGCTGGACCAGGCTCGTGAACCTCGAGGCCCCACCGACGGGCTCGCTCGAGGACGCGTCGACATGGTACACATCGTTGTAGTGCAGGATCCGCAGATCCGGCGCCCCTCTCTTCTCGGCTCCGGAGCTGTAGGTTACCGATTCATTGGGCGGCGGAGTCTTTTTGCTAGGCATGGCGATGAGTTCTGGAAGCGGTTCACGTGGTAGGAATAAGAATCTCGAGCACGGCGTCTTGTTGTTGATCAAGATCGTCGGGTAGTAATAGGAGCCCTTGTTGATGGTGTAGTGGTGGTAGTATCGGCCACAAAGCCTACCCCAACCAAGCCCCATCCCCCGCATCGTCGCGTGCCAGGGGATAATGTGGAGATCATTGGGGGCCGTAGCGGGCGATTTTAGACAGTCTCTCCACTGAAATTGTACGTTCCTGCGCTACGCCTTCGGTAGTGCTGGTGATGGTGATAAAGTGGCACTTACAAGTATGTATCCGATAGTATTAGATACGATATATTAGTATGGGAGACAAAAGTGTGTGCTCTATGGAAGAATATTAATACCATTTCCAATTCATGGCTCTCTAGCACGAATAGACACTTTAGAGATGTATTGTGTTATTCGGATCTCATTACAATAGGTAGTACGAAGTAATACTGGGCTACAATGTCTACTCGTATGTGCCGCGCCTGTGTACTGTGACCAAAGTAACAGTTTCAGTTTAGAGAGACAATCATTCAATGCCGAATGGCCTTTCCTGCGGAACTTGAAGTTGGATTGGTCTGACTTGCCTCGAGCACAATTGGTGCCAATGTACAAGTCAGGGGGCAGGTGCACGGACCAAGAGACCTCCCTGCTGGTCAATTTACCTACCTAGGTATATTTTGCCCACCCTTGCAGGAGCATCTTTTCTTCTTCAATTTACACGCACGCACTTCTTATCATACTCGTGACGAGTATTGGTACACCGCAACGACAATTTCATAACTGATGATGACCACTGCAGAATTGAACCCAGCAGCCAGCCTGTAAGAAGACTCGCGACCGGAAGTTCGTGTTCCCAACTATATACACAGTGTCAAGCTCCACGCCATTCTAGTCCTTGTGTCTGTCAGTGAGCGTGACATAACTGGATGGTTCTCTGAGTCTTCGGCCAAGATTTCCACTCATGGTTCGCCCGGCCAGATCGAGTTGGCAAGCTGCCTAACAAGCTTGAGCTTAGCGATCATGTCGTCCCTTGTCACTGAGTTTCCGAGGTGGTGGCTCGCAAAGCCACATTGAGGGCTGACAGAGATCCTCTTCAACGCCTCCTCGCGCGTCTGACCCGATCCGCTAGCGATGATGTCGGCCGCTGAGAACACACGCTCTCGCATCTCGTTGATGTCCTCCAGCTCGGGGAATTTGCTGGTGATAACGCCCAGAACCACATTCTTATGCGGTGGGAGTTCTTTGAGAGGCTCAAAAGTGCCCGCTCGGTCTGTGTCGTACTCTAGAAAGTATGTATCTGCGTTGATCTCCTTGAACAATTTCGTCGCAATCCGGTCATATCCGCCCTCAGAGAAGTGCTTGCTGTATGCGAAGTTTCCTCGGCAGAGATGAATGCCCAGATGCATGTCGGATGGCCGTGAGGTGATACAGTCATTGTACAGCTTCACATATGAGTCCAGTAGCTCGTCAGGGTCCTCGCCATTCTCCTTAAACCCTGCAATCATCTTCTCAGAGCAGAAATCTGCCGGCGTAAGAGCCATTTGTCAGCATTGAAAGTGGTCAACGGAGATTCGCCTTGACGTACATGCCAGATTTGGATCATCGATGGTCACATTCCGGCATCCGTTGTCGTAGAGAATCTGGAGCTCTGTCGCGTATGCCTTGCCGATATCTTCGAAGTATTCGGCATCGTTCGCATACACGCTCTCAGGGTAAGCCATTCCCTTCTTATAGCGCAGATGATACCTGATGTCTTTTAGTCTCAGATATCGCTATCTACGGGCAATAGGGGTGAGGTTTTACCATTCAGGAGCAGCAAGTGTTATTTTTAGGTGCTTGACACGATCCGCAGGAACAAGATTCTTGAGGTAGTTCCAGTCGGACAGGTAACTGCTGCCAACATGCTTTATCTTGCCCGTGCAGACAATTGATTCACCTGGCTTGTGCCCCGACTCGGCTATGGGCGGAAATGAATTGTCAGGACGTGACTTCACAATCTCCAATAGAAATCAACTCACTAAAAGCAGCAATATCCGGAACATACATCCGGAACATGCCCCAGTCAGGAGCAACTATTTCCTCGAAACCATCAAGGTTCGGAAAAAATGTGCCCCAAAACTGATGTCGCCGGTACTCTCCATCATTAATAGCATAGAAGCCAAGACCCAACTGCAGCTCAACAATCTCATTAATAGCTTTGTCTTCAATCTCATTCAACTTCGCGTCATGAGCGATATCAAGGGCCTTTTCATCATCGAGCTGAATTCGCCTCTCGGTCAGCTCATGGGGACGCAAGAGTGAGCCCAAGTGCTCGGCCCGGAAAGGGGGTCGTTGTTTGTTGCTAGCCATTCTGTCCTGCGGCACAGTAATACCCGCGTGTATGCGTAGGTGGCTAAAAAGGGAACTCGTACTAGGGATATTCTAGAAGCAGTGTTATATCCCATAAAAATATGTCTCGTTCATCCGGATAACAAAGCTCGAGCTGCCTACGAAAGGGAGGGGCTGGGGTTTTATACAAAACAAAGGACAGTCCCCATCTGAGCAAATACTAATCTGGCTTACTCCCGGCATTGTTCACTGGTGGGCATACTCTCGATCAGGTCAAGATCAGATATCCGAGCCGAAAGCGAGAGGAGATAGAGTGGACACAGTACTACCATTGTCATTACTATGTACCCGGCGCCGGGGGGTAACGGACAGCAAAGTAACCACCCCATGTGACGATCTCAAACGGCGGAAGGGAAACACGAGGAGACACAATGGCCCGGGCAAGCCAATTGTAACGGCACTGCCTGGCCACCACCACCACCATCGGTCAGCTAACTAGTTTAGCTCGGATAGAGTGGACGATCAAATGGAAGGACTCGCGAGAAATGGGGACTTAGGCAAGATGCTAGATGGCGACCAACACCTAACCTAGATTCTCCAATAGGAGAAGACGGAGCTCGCCAGCCCTGCAGCGAAACATCCCATCCACATGGCCCTCGGCTCGACGTGTCTGTTGTCTACCATTTTACCAGACGAGATTGGCCGGGGCGGTGTTTTCAGAAGACAACGCGTAACACCGGAAGCCATTTCTTACGATCGAAGTGGGCATTCCCGTCTCGTCTAAATCATCTATCTCAAAATGAAGTGAAAGCTGGCCATACTATCCCTGCTAGCCCCGCCTTTGTCAATGCTGACTTTGCCCCAGGCCATGCATTGCCTATACGCCGCCGCATCGTAACCTTACTAGACGGGTCACCGGCCACTCATTGTCCGATAGAGGGGAGAAATAGCATGGCTTGCGACTCGCAGGCTGGTCAGACAGCATGCGACTACTGCACGTATCTGAGACAAGCCGAGTTGGGGGATGAGTAACGCTTTGGATCTATCTCACTGGTCATCTAGAGCGATCCTCAAACCGCGACAAAGCGACGGGTGCAGTGCGGCAAAAATATTCCACGTGGAGCCTCGGCCACATGCTTGGGTACGTGATGCAACGCAACGCCCACTTCCCCCAATCCGATGTACCCGCTTTGGGTAAGGAGCAGGTGAGGAGAACGTAACGACGTTGGCGACAGGGGACGGCACTTGGATCAGTTCTAGAAATGTGGGGGAGACCGTTCTACGTGAGGTAGTATCGGTGATCGTCGGATCTAGGAGGGATTTATGTATCTAGATAGCCTACTAAACCCAAGGAACCTATGCCTAGGTACTACAATGGAGGCTGTCCCGTCTTTCGCCTTACGTTTCTTAATATGGAAGAATCGGAGTAACGACCCTGAGACTGGGGTTTCTGAATGATCACACAAGAAGTCCTAGAAATGAACTGCTCGGCTTACCCATTGCGGTCTCTCTACGATTCCGCAGCAGTCGACTGTATAAGATTTCTCTCGCCCTTAGTCCGAATAACGATGTCAAATTCTATAGAATATGTTCGGGTCAATATGGCCCCTCGCGAAGGATAAGAAGTTGACGTCTTGTTTTATAATTATTACTCGCAGAAATCACCATGTTCATGGCATTCAGCATTGGTGCTCTTGATATGAGAAACGTCACTGATATGAGCTTAAATTTCAAATTTCTGGGAAAGAGGAGAGTAATATCGAATTGCGTGTATGTAAATCGGTCACCCGATGGACGGACAGGTTAGCAGCGACGACTATTACTACAAGCCGAGCTATCCAGCACCAATCCAAATTTAAGTTTCCCAGGTTTTCCGTGCTCGGAAACATGTTCGTAGAGTTCCAAGGTTGCTGCGGGGGCGGGGTACGGCGGCGCACCGTAGGTCGCGACTAGTTGAAATAAACATTTTAGGTTTAGCGTCCCAGAAGATTCGCATCGCAATTCTAGTCTTAAACTGGGCTTATTTACTTGCATGTTTTCATAACTGTGTGTACCTAGGTTCGTAGTTTATTCTCGCATTATTTGGTTTTGAGCACCAGCCATATATAGTACTCCGTAGTGAGGAAAAATTGCAGCAGGGTTGCAGCAAGGTCATAGCAAAGTCGTGAGCGGGTATTATACAGCTAGGCAATTCTAAAAATTCACTGATCAACCCTGCAGCAGCCTGTTAATTAGCCTACTACTGGCCTGTCAATCAACTAATTAACTCTGAAGAAAAGTTAAATAATCCTCCCTTCTTCAATTTCGTCTGAAAAATCAGTCTCGTAGAAAACACCAACCCCAATCCTCTCGTACGTAATATCATTTCCATGATGAACAACCGGCCGTACTACTAGAACATAATGCGGAATATCCCCAAAACAATTCGGTGTCTTGTCCTTCCCAACCGTAACACACCGCCACTGCCCGTCCTCGGGGTTCAACTCAATATCCTCGTCAAGCGTCACGCTGGACGATAGAAACGCTTTATCAAGTGTGATTTTCCGCACCTTAGCGCGAAGACTCGCATCGCGGCGTGCACTTGATTGCGCATCCAGCAGTGGGTTCTCGAGATCACCCGTCCAATCGACGTTTCCGAACGGGATCTCCAGATATCCAATCGTGCCCAAAAACGCCATCCAGGACCAAGACGGCGGCTTCATTGCACTGTCCGTGTAGTCGATTCGGGATAAAGCTCGACCAGTACGCTTCCACAGTATCGTCCTCTCGAAGAACTTCCACAGGACCCCGTAGTCCGCATCCGATTTGAAAGTGCGGCCCAGCCGATCCTGGAGCCCGGCAATTGCCGCTGGGCGATCGGTCGCTCTACTTAAACCAAGCTCGCTGTAGCGTGTGAAGAGGTACTGGATCAGTTGGATGCGCTCGTCTTTGAAGTAGGACAGGCCTATGTTTGGGAAATTCTTGTCACCGAGAAATTGAGACATCGGGCTTGAGTGAGTGGGTGTGGTCAGTTCTCTCCTTTCTGATTGCTAATATCCTGGGCGCCGCAATATTCGAAAACTAAGATGCAATACTTACTTGCGCAATCGGGCCAATGTCTCGCAGTGCACGCCCTCGCCGCATTCCCAGTAGACCTGGGAGGATGTAAAATGGATCGTCCTACGCGACAGTGTTCTCTCCTGCAGAACCCAGGCCCGCGTGCTGAGCACCGCGTTCTCGACATCTGTCTGGAAGTCATCGATAGCTTCGGCGATGTATAGCGGACCGTCCGGTGTCTGCAGCTTCGCCCAAGCTCTGCTGCGTCGTGGTTTGAGAAAGCTTTCCACTGAGGATCCGGCTGAGCTCGCGGCGATGGTGACGTATGCTTGGCTATACACGTCCTCCATCTTCTTTGATTCGATGTCCCAGTCTTGCTTGCTGTTCTGGATGATGCACAGAGAATCGATCCAGAGATAGCGGATGTTCAGGGCCCTTGTGACTGTGACGGCGTCCTGGAACAGTTTCGGGAGCTTCTGAAAATCGATGCCATTGAGAAAGTCGCTGAGGTTCTCATTTTCCAGGCACAGCCTGTTCTCCTTAGGGACATGACCCCAGCAGTGGCTGAGTGCTGCATATTCAGCTTTCATATCGGGTTTGGGCTCTACGAGGCGGACTGATGGATTGTCCAATGTACCGACGTCCAAGACTCTTGTTGGTAGCGCAGTTTTGTAAGTTCTATCTTCTTGAGCCGAGAGACATGAATGGGTTTCATCGCATAAGCGTTTCCACTCGTTCAAAAGGGCAAATTCTTGATCGCTTGCGGCCTCGGGTACTTGTGGGAGCCCAATCCGTGCGTATGAGGAGGTCTCGGCCGCCGAGTCTAATCGCGGCTTGTTAGTCAACTCTATAGTGTGACAGAACGAGTGGAGTAGCGTGGCTATAGCATGCGATCTTGTTTAATAGTCATGTGTATTGGAATAGTAGCAAATGTGGAAGTGACGAACTGGGATCAGAGTAGAGCGTTAGTAGAGGCTGTCCTCCAACTGAGGTACTGAGGATAGATCTATCTCGGCGCGATCGAAATAGACGTATATTATCTCTAGATGACGTTCGTGTTTTTAAAAGGACTTTTGATAATACTTTACACACGCCGCATTCATTGGATCTTTTCCGGATTTCTGTCAGGTTGTACTCAAGATGTACTATATCGGTCGTGAAGTCAAGGTCCTTGCAATGGTCGCAAATCTCAGAGCTATTGTCCGTGCTCGAATCTGGCATAGTCAAATGAAGGTTTAACATGATTTCGCGCGCAATTTCATTGTCGGTTATGTCCTCCCATGAATCTTCGAGCTTGCTTATTTTCTACGACTGTTAGTGATGTCGCGAGTGAATGGCAGTGTTGGTGAAATTACCATCTGCCAATTGTCAGTATGATCAAGTAGATGCAGTGTGAGTTATACGGACATTCTAAATTGTTCCGAAATTCAGTATTTAGCATGTTCTCTACAGTTCGAGCAGGTAGGACTTACGTACTGCCAATGTTCTCGTTAGTTCTTTCATGCACGGGTAAGTTCAGTCGTGATGGATCACTTACGTTGTTCGAGAGAATTCTGCTCATAGCCTGCGCGGATACTACGGAGGTGCTGCTCATAGTTAACTCATGGAGCATAGGGTCAGACACGCTGGATGAGACGATTGGATTCTGAATACCGAGTATCTTTTCAAGCTTCGCAACGAGCTCGTCTGAGTCCGCACGAGGCTTTTCTTGAGATTGCTGCGCGAGATTGACGATCAGGAGTCGTTCTTGAATGAGCGCTAACAATCTTTTTAAGGTTCTGTGATATTGTGAGGGCGCATCTTGTATTGAGGTCGATACGGAACGAATCCACTTCAAAATCACAGGACGTAAGACTGTACCGTTCTGGGGGGTTTCCCAATATGGCTGCTCAATTTCCTGGTTATTCCTGGCTTGGTTTAGGAACTTGTGGTAGGTACCCGGACCGCCAATAAGCCATAACAGACACTCGAAGAGAACACATCCGAATGACCATACGTCGTACCTGCGAGATAGCTTCACTCTCTGGACGGCTTCGGGGGGCTCATACATTCTGCTACCGCGGTCTGTGGTCGTGGGCTGTCTTCGCTCGCGTGTATATAGCGCATGGAATTTTGCAAGCCCAACATCTGCAATCATCAAAATTCCTCGATTGTTGAGGATGTTTGCGGGTTTTATGTCTCCGTGCCGTGTTTTCTTGTCGTGAAGTATTTTGATGGCTTTTGCAAGACCAAGCATTTGAGAAAAGGCCCAGTCGAACCGACGCGGATCCTCTGCCATTTGATTCTTCGTGTTTAGCCAAAAGACCGAAAGATTACCGCCGGAGATCCACTGCAGAAAGTATTAATAATTTGATGAAAAAATCAAAATGATTTCGAAATAGCAAGAAGGTAGTTGGTATTCACCGGAAAGATAAAGCCTCGATCATAACCGCGTCTTCCGGTTTTCCTCGTAAACGCAGCGTAGGCTTTGATGAGATGTGGCGTTCCCAATTGGCGCATTATATCTAAGGTATCGGCTTCACGTTTATAGAACTTGTCCAGAAGCGGTTCATTTTGTCCCTCGACCGATAGAACTTTGACTGCAACACGAAGGATTTGACCGGAACGCTGGAGGGAAAAGTCAGCATATGGACAACCAACGTCCAACTAGGGAAAGATCAGAATCTGAAGTCGACTTGCCAGATTGGGTTGCCAGTCTTGATGTTCCGCGGGAATTCCAACTTGTTGAACTGCTCCGAAACCACCTTCTTCTTGTTGAGCATTTTCGAGGGACAGAAAGGGGAACGGCTGCTCTTTTTCGAGATGATAGTGAAACTTGCTTTTTTCTAGGGTAACAGGGAGGAGTGCCCACTGCCGCTCGCGAAACCAGTCTATCTTGGCTGGACTCCATTTAGACTCAAAGCATTCCAAATATTGTCTCCCCCCTGATCTTTTGTGCGAAAAGACGTGACCTTGAGCGTCCTTGTATATGGGCAAGTTTTCATCCGAGAACCCAGCCTCGCGGAGAACTTCGATCTTCTTTAGAGCGCCAGAGTACACAAGGATCAAGAAAACTTTACTAGCTCCCTTGTTCACATATTTGACGAGGTCTTTAGTCTCTCTGAACTTTACTTTTAGTGCAGTTTCGATCACATCATTTTTCAGAAATTTCTCTGCTTGAAATCTGGTCAGGAATGGCGGGTTATCAAAAGCCAATAGGGTATATTTATTCAAAGAATCTGTGATGTCGGTGTAGAGCTCAGGCGGAGGATGATCTGTTGACATCTTAGGATAAGAGAAAATTATAACTAGTAATCTGGTTTAATTATGGCTTGCGTTTACGGTATCAGTAGGATCATATTTTATGCAATGGGCATTGATTACATGTTATATCTATTTAGTAGTTTATCACCCACACTCGAAAAGACCACCTCCGGGCAAGGCCAGCTTTCAGGCGGCCACAAGGCATCCGCGAACCGTTGTTCATCTGCGTATAATCGAGAATAGCGATTGACTCATCTGTGAGTGCGTATGCGGGATGGCCCCATATTCGATGGCACTCCATCATGCTGCATGGCTTGCTGCAGGCTGGTCAAGCCTCAATGAGGGGTAAGTAGGCATGTTCGTCGGCACGGCCGATACTCGAGAGACAAAAGAAAGAATGCAACACGGTTATAACCTTGAACCTAGTATGCCCCTGCGGTGCTTAATTATTATGCGATTGCGGTGAGTCGCAACAAATTGCCTACAACTATCTGGTCGTGACCCCTGAGTGACCCGAAATGCAACCTGCTTTATGGCTGTAGCGGAATATGGTACCTAGGCCGAGAGCCAGAGTTGCATTGATAATTAAAATAGATGATACCTAGCTAATGCAAATTGGCAGTGACAACATCAGAGCGCGTTCTATAGATGATCTCTTGAGTGGTAGGTAGCGTATTATGTTCAACAGGCTGATGAGAACGGATGCCGCTTCCGTCTCATGCGCTGATCGGACGACTGGCTCTTATGCACTAGCAAGTTTAACTTGGTCGAGTACGTAATGTAAATACTGTACATACCTGGTACAATTCCTATGAGTCGACGATGTAAGGGGAAGGGTTCGGCTGCTACATAGGAACTAGCTCAAAATAGTATCACGTACGCCTTCGCATACCCCGATTTCATCTATCGTTCTACAATCGTTACTATAGTTACTTACATCGCTAGGAATACTTGATTTGGGTCATTACCTATGAAGTTGTGCATACTGTCATTCATGATCTGTTTATACGATGATTGATAACATACCTTAGGTAGGTAAGTGCCCAGGCCCCAGATAGTATTGTAACATATGGACTGTGAGTGTTTTTGTTTGCCTGGCCGAGTTGCCATATGCTGTTTTTTTCTATTTGAGGATAGTAGAGCCCCAAGAGCTAATTTCTGCGACATATGAAGATAATCATTGTCGAAAGTCGTGTATAACGAAACAACGCCTTCACAAGTCTGTACGGGACAGGAAACCACTGAAGTGTTTGGTGGGCTGTACGCGTAACGCTAACCCAACTGGGCAATTGCTATCAAATAGGCAGGGCAATTCCAACATAGGAGAATTCGTGAGAATGAAAATTTCTAGGGATCAGATCTTCATGACTGAAGATTCTAATTACAAGTCTTGACGTAACGTAAATATTTCCCTTTTCCAATGTAGCGTAAGTGTTAATACATATCGCTCCATCTACCCCAAACATCGCAAGGTTCCTAGCACGAAGGGTATCAGTTTTCAGCTGCCGCCAGCTGTAACTGGTCGGGATGAGCTGGTAGGGATTGACCCCCCGTTCTACGAACTCTTCCGTCAGTACACTAAAGACGAGTCCGCCAAATCGCGTATCTTGGAGCTTACAACGATGGTTTGAGGGCTCTTGGGCCGCCTCAGACGAATAATGTACGTGTCATTGCGCAACTCCAAACTATCGACTTCGAAACTGTTTTTTCTGCAAAACTTGTGGATGCTTAATGATAATTCTTGGGGACAGTCAACGCGACTACATGGTAGATGTCGCTCGATGGTCTCCATTTCCATGATGATTGTGCTAATGAACGGATTGGTGCTGCCAAATGATTGAGAAGATTGATATAGACTGACAGAAGATTCAAACAGAAGAAATAATGAAAAACAGAAAAGAGAGGGTCCGCACCAAGTTAGCCATTTAAGACAGTCCTGCATGATCTCATATCTCACAGGGCTTAGATGATAAATTAGGCAACTTCTATTTCGGTGGACATCGCTGTGGCGGAGTGGCCTTTCATGAGACCCTCGGCCGTAGTCTTGCACACCCTGACAGTGGTTTCAAGCCTCGCCACCACCCTTCTAACCCACTGGATCTACGCAGCAGCTACCTGTTTGGTCCGGTGAACAAATTATCCTACCGCCCATATGCACGCCCGGTTGCCTAATTCAACTATTTCGTCCGAAATGGTGTGATGAAAATGGCCCCCAACACCTGGAGCCCTCAAGGCTTCGCCCCCCTCCATGTTCGTCTGGGGCTCCATTCTTTCAGCCGAATGCTTACATAGCCCATAATAATTAGCTAAATTTATTCATCTGCGTTCGAGACATCTGTTCGAGGGGTGTTTGCCGACATGCGACCGCGACTACCAGGATGGATAAGCGCCAGTTGCACGTGTTGGCTGCAAAGCTCTGGCATGTGCAGCCTCTTCAGCACCTTTCACATCCCTCGCGGAGCCTTATAGGAGAGATAACATATAAGAGTGTTCACGCGACGGTCCAGTCAGAAAGTGGACATAGTTCAGGGACACATTTGCCTCAGCCAGCAACCAATCGCGACACAAATCGAGGGTTCTGGCCAGCCCCCAGTTGACCCAATCCACCCAATCCTTATGATTGGGCTAAAATGAGCGACACCTGATGGGCCAGCGCCATGAGCCTCACTGCAGTGGACTTTACCCTTTCGCCTATGCTCGAAAGTGGAACATCTGTCAATGTTCAAGATGTGCAGGACATTGAAGAGAAGGTGTACACAATCTTGGAGAGCAAATGTCAGACTCTACACGATCTTAACGATCCAAATGGATTTATCCCCTACAGTGACCTTAAATCAATCTTCACGGCGGAAGTCATAAGGCACATTCTTCGCCAAAATGGAAAGCTTCAGTTATTAGAACATGACTTGGAGGAAATTGTGTCATGCATCTTGGCTGAAGACACAAGCAAAGTAATGATCAAGATCTTTGCTATTCTTGTGCTGACAGGGATGGTGAAATATATACGAGAATTTATATGCAACGGTCTTACGGATGCCGACCTCCCGATGACCCAGAAACCCACGCTGGATGAACGCCTGAGCTTCTGGAAGAAGCGGAAATTCGATGCTTTTTCTTCTCGCCAATGGCTGGTGGATGTCCCGGTTTTGGATTTTGAAATTGACGATCTTGAGACGATAGAAGAGTATCCCGATGAGACAAGGATGCCTTTTCTACACAGAATACCCGTGGGAAAAGGGGGTCAAGGGAAAGTAGAAAAGGTCACAGTTCACCCTAGTCATGTGGTGAACTCTTCGGTAAGTAAACAAGCTTTGATTTCAATTTCACAATTTGTTTTGGACTGATCAGCGATCTGTAGGATACCATTTTTGCCATGAAGAGAATGGACAGTCTTCTCAAATGGGAAGATGAGACCAAGGCCTTGAACAGGTTCAGAGACAAGTCAGGGCATGATCACATCATCAAACTCCTTCTGGCCTTCAAATATAGAGGAAAAGGTTATTTACTATTTCCACTTGCGGAAGGGGACCTGGATCACTACTGGAAGCTCAACACGTCACAGTCTTTCTCGGCAGAGGAAGTACACTGGCTTATCGAACAGTGCACCGGCATCGCCTCCGCATTAAGAAAAATACATAATCACTTGTCTTTTCACGGAGAAAGACGCGGTCGGCACGGAGATATCAAGCCCGGAAACATACTCTGGTTTAGTAACTTGGCTGAGGGTCACGGTCGATTGGTCTTAGCGGACCTAACAATGACAAGGTTCCATTCAGATGGCACTGTTGAGGACACCACGATAAAAAATCGGGCTATGACAATGACCTACAGGCCCCCAGAGGCTGATGTCAATGTCAAAACGAAAGCATCCCAGGCGTTCGATGTCTGGAGTCTAGGCTGTGTGTTCCTCGAATACATAGTCTGGTATATTATGGGTTACGACGCCGCCCGCCATGATAGCGACGAATATCTCGACTCTCAACAACGAGTGCGCCAGAATTTCAACCGCGCTCGTGTAAACGAAGATGGCGCCGACCCAGGCAGTTTCTCCTTTGACAAGTTCTTCAAGGTCCGTTATGACGCATCTTGCGGTCGACCCATTGCAGAGGTGAAGAGTTCAGTGCAAGAAGTTAGAAAACCCCTATCCTTCATTGACGCATTAGTTCGCAGGCTAACTAGAAATACAGTGGGTCAAGCTCTTGCATGCCTCCGAAAGTTGCTCGAGAGCTTTACATGATTTCTTAGATCTTATCACGGATCGCATGCTTGTCATAGAGCCTGGAGAGAGGATCACGATGCAGCAAGTGCATGTTGAGCTGGTCGGCATTTTCGAAAGGTGCTCTAACACGGAGTATTATCACCGAGGCTACCCTCAAAATGTCTCGACCCTTGGTGTTGAACTATTGTATTACAACAAGAGCACCCCTGATATCCCCTCGTTTGTGGCAAAGATACCAAATTGCTTCTGTCCCGCGCATGAGCACGATCACGATCACGATCACGAAGACGGAGAAAGCCACACCTACAAAATTGTTGAAAGCCTTTTCGGAGACGCGAATGAGGTTTCAGACGCTCCAGAGCCAGATCTAAGTGATGCCGCTCCCCCTAAGTTGCAAGTAATAAGCGACACGACATCAACAATTCCAGGATCTGAAACCGCCGGAGAGCCTAGCAATGGGCTCGATCTCGAGGACATCCGAATGCTGAGCGATGAAGCCCCAACACACGTACCACTTCCAACAAAGCTATCAGTCCCTGCACCTACTACTCTACCAACATCCTATTTACAGGATTCTTCGGATACGTCTTCGATAAGACGACGGTCTCATAGCAGCAGGCTGTCTATAGATCAGTCGGCGGATGACCAGGACCACATGCTACGGCATCCTGGCGGAGCTTTCTCCGAATCGCCCAATCAAACCCAGAGACTTTCAGCATATGGCAGCATCCTCAACGAGACGAGGACTAGTGATTCACATGAAAACGCTGGAGATAACATAACTGACACAGACGGGCAAAGACGCAATACGGTACTGTCAATTGACATATCAAAGAATGAAAATCTGGATATACCTTTGAAGAGGCCAAGGCGTCTCTTCAGATACCTCAAGCGCGGGAAAAACAAAATAAGGAAAATAAGTGACAGTATTATGGCTTTATACCCTTTGGATAGAACAAGGTAGTCGAAGGTCGGCGCAGGCTTCTGGCTGTGAACTATGATTCATTCGCGGGCGTTGGACTTTGAGCTATTGTATATATAAGAAGAGCCTTCTTCGGCGTCAATTTTAACTACCTACCTACCGTACTTGAAGTATACAAGACCTAAAAATTAACCTTCCATTGAACTTCCCATGTTCGGAGACATGTTCGTAGGGTAGTTGCGGGGGGTGGGGTACTAAAATAGGTAGGAACACCTACTCCGTACTTACGAAGTACTCTGCACCTGCCGCGTACAGAAGGGAAAATGCCCCACAATATGGCCTAAGGTTCGAAACCTTGCCTAACCGGGATTTACTGACCTCATCTTTCCTGAGCTCATTGCTGTAGGTCAGCTACCTTTGCGGTTATCGAGTGGAATTCACTTCGTTTCTCTTTCACGATACTTCCGTCGAACGATGCCGCTATCAACCGAGAATATCGCGCCCTGTTAGGTGCTTTGGGATTCTTACAATTACTGTTCACAGGTCTTTGTGCATCTCGCATTTTCGAGCTTGTTTATTGTGGTTATAAAAGTGTCTCTCTCAGCTGGTCTATTGCGTTGGTATTGTCGCTCACACTAGATCATCACTACGAGAAGTGAAGCATCGCGGAATTGTCCGCAGCATAACCAACGCCATGGATGCTATCCCACCTGAGATATTACTCCAGATTTTTGACTATGTGCCTGGACCGGCACCATCCGAGACGCGTCTCCACGAACAGCCGAGCCTCGATTTACTCAACACCCACCCTGAGTGCCCAACCGCGTCCCTGAAAGCCGTTTCCCTTGTCTCGACTGCCTGGCGCTCCCTAGCGTTACCATGTCTATTTCGCCATGTTCTGTGGAAGCCCCGAGTCTATTCGCTCAGTGCCTTCACGCTGAACCCGATCCCGCTCCTGCGTTTCCTTACCGAGAATAAGTTGTCGCGCGCAGTGACTACCTTCACTATGATCATCGACTACGACGATTCTGCGGCTACGGATTATCTGATCGCCCCCCAGATACGCCCGACCGACCTCGAGTGGCTATGGGACCAGCTCTTCTCTGTCATCGATCCTCTGCGATTCACTGTGCTCGCTCGCCCCACCAGTCTAGCTGCCATACTCTCCCGAATGCTGTATCTGGACGATGCATGGTCCTTTGCTATTCCGTATCATATACTCTCCTTGGCTCGACCGACGCGCCGGCTCGGAGCCAAGTACAACCAAGACGATAACCAGCCTTCGGCGCCTCCCGCTCCATCCGTCAGGCGACGCACTGCTTTATCCTTGCCTGCCCGAGCGAAGACACCAGTACCAAGCCCACTTTTCACAGTTCGACCTTGGACCTCATTGCTCCTCAATGAAGGCTCATCTACAAAGGCATCACCCCCCAATCTAAGCAGGTCGACTCACGAAATTAACTGACCCGAACAGGTATATCGCGTGTACGAGTATTTCCTCCGTAGACCACCCTCCATGTTAGGCGCTCTGCTCGGGTGTGAGGAGTTTCCAAATGATACGGCTCTCATCCCTCCTACCGTTGTAGACTTCAACTATATTTCGATATTCCCCCTCTCATCTCATTTTGAGATACTTCTGGAGCACTTGCCTAAGGTCGAACGCCTCTACGTACAATTGATACCTAAGCCTGGAAATGAGATTCTACAGGACGCAGAAGAAATGAAACATGTTCAACCCTCCGACTTCTGGATGGAACGAGATACGGCCTTCGATCTCCTGATGCGTGAGCTCACATCAATCGATAATCTCCGAGCCAACTGGAATACATTGCGAGTCTTTGAAACTGGCGATGCTGCTGCTGATCAAGGGTTTTGGCATTTTGTTGTTGAATACCTCAAGAACAGCAACATGGAAGAATGGAAAGTCGAGCGACGAGGCGTCTTCGTGAGGCATATTGATGATGGCAAACCGCTAGGCTGGAGTCAGGAGGTAAACGGCCATAACTACTCTGACCCCGATTCCCGGTCAGTAATCTCCTTTCATTGGTCATTTAACTGGCGGTTCTGGGACCAGCCCCGGGACCAACAGCACATCATAACAAACCTACTCTTTCAGCCTCCTAACCAAGCCCCTACAGGCTAAGGGTGATTAATACCGATTCGTGAAATCCTAACTCTATCTCCTACCTTCTCTCACCCTATCCTGCTAGACCCAAACCCTACCTCTCCTGGACGGCGTTCCTGGTCGAGCCATGGTATCAGGCACCGCATAGTTGGGACATCTAGTATATACGTTTTGACAATTGCGATTTGTGGACATTCCACGGCAATATGCAATGATTCTAACTGACAACCATGGCTAAAGAAGAAACATTTGTTATACCTCCTTGACCTGGCAGGACACTGCACCAGGTAAACTTTGCTCAATTTGTGGTAATTGCAGGCTCACAGGTGTCGGGTTGTGGTGGGTGGGGGATTAGGCTCGTTGTCCCTTCACTGGTCGACCGCGCCTGCAGATTTTAACATCACACTGGGATCACCCTCCCGCGGTCCTTTCGGCCTGCCTTGCTGATGACTTGGGCGTTTACCTATCGTAGGTCGCATGAGAGCAGGTGTATGCAAGCCTCACACGAGCTTCATGCGTTGATCATCTGTTAATCAACTGAGGGCAGTTGTGGTCAACACCACTCAAATAGAGCAATTTGGTGATATGCTTATGGGATGAGTTAAGCATCGGAACAGATGGCTCGGTCTTGCTTACTTTATTGAAGTGTTAGAACACGTTAACGATTGAATCTGCTTAGCACACTTGATCTTGTACATTTTCTATCGCCAGTCTCACCCGTTCTTGAAACGTGCGGGATGTGCAAGGGTTGTGCTCACCCCGCAGCGCATCATGCCAAGACCGCCAAACTCCTGCGTGCACCCAATCGAATTCAATCCAACTGCATTTCTCCGAACAGCTCTGTAATTAACAGCCAGTCAATCCAGGCCCGTAGCGACACACCTAAACTTCTAGATTTCTCCACGCGACAATTAGATCCTATCCTCATTAAACGCGACAGGAACTTCCGGGCGCGATTAGCTGAGTGATTGCAGTTTCACCAAACACTTCGCACCACATGCAAGATACAGTCATAGAGAGAAGCTTCTTTGTCGTGTCAATGGATTTGGATGACGCGACGCGGCTTGAAAGGACTCGAAGAATAGGTTTCTTTGGTAGGCGTTTTTTGTGATGGAATGTGAATGGGATTGTCTGCTGTTTGCTTAGTTAGCGCTGCTAGTCAGGAGTTTAGAGAATGGGGAGGGAGTGTTGATAAGTAGAGGTTCCGGGGCTCTTGCTCTGTTCTGCGTTCTTCTGTCATTTGAATGTCTTCTAGAATTTTCTCGACTAGAATATCACCTATTTATTCAATCGAGAAATCTCGCGCGTTCGCTATTCAGTCAGTCACTTAGTCCATCTGTCAGTCTTTCTGTCAGATTGTTGTCGCCTTGCAGCCTGCTGGTCAAGCTGGTTCTTTCACTTCAGAACACCTTCTTTCGATCCCTTATCATCACTTGCGCGAGTCGCGAGGAGATTTATCTACATACATACAGACGATTTGATTCAGGCTCTAGCTAGAACCCGACTACTCTCTCACTTATCCTTGAGTGCCTTATTTGAAGTCCTCGGACATACACACAGACACGTCGCTCTTAGCATACGCATCTGCGCCCTTCTCATCTTTTTCACACAAGCCAGAGCAGACCAGACCAGAAAAAGTCAAGACAAACCTCGAAAAGATGCAGGTCATCACCGCCCTAACTCCCTTCCTCCCCCTCTTCCTAAGCCTCGCAGAAGCAGGCCTCATCGGCAAAGCGCCGCGAACAGACATCCCTTCCCTGTCCCCAAGCACAACCACAACCACATCATTATCAGAATTCTTCATTACCGCATCCCCAGCAACCACCACTGTATCAATAATATCTCCCTCGGCAGTATCAGCAACAAGTAGTTCGTGTACCAAACACACGAGCACAGTGCCTGGACTTGTCATGCATCAGACGGCGGGCGGGATCAAGGACGCAGAGGTCCCGAACGCTACGCCTACGGCGGGGCCGACGATGTTTGATATTAGTGACGGCTCGAATTCTGGCTCAGACTCGAGCTCAAGCTCGGGCTCAGACGCCAGCTCCGGTTCAGGGTCAGACTCAGGCTCGGGATCGGACTCAGATTCAGGGGCAGATTCAGGCTCAGGCTCAAGTTCAGGGGCCGATGGAGACGAACAGGCAAACTTCGTACAGACGACGTACTGGGCGTGCGTTACTTTCCCGCAGGAGACGCATTGTGGCTGGCACGGGCCTATTCTTGCTGTGAACTCTGCTGCTGGGGGGAAGGGTATGGAAAGGGGGGTGCTGATCAGGGCGGGGGGTTTCGCTGTTGGTGTTGTGGTGGTGGTTTTGGCGCTTTAGTGTGTATGAATGATGGTGTAATATAGTGGTAATGGCGTTTGATACCCTGGAGTTTTGGATTTCTAATGGGGGGTGGGGGGTACGATTTGACTTTGGGTTTGGTGATGGGTGTGGGATAGATGGAGTCAGGAGTTTTGGTTTAGGGGGCGTGGTGTACATTACATGGAGTGATTGATACATGCACACAAATTTGCTGCTGAAGCGTTGTTCATTTGATGTTCGTATTACCGTCAGCGCTCTGTATCGGTCATTGCTGTGATCTACGGAGAATATATCAATTAGTACGAGAGGCCGGGGTATACCAGGTGCATTGAGATTCATAATAGCCTTTTGCAACTAGCTGTTGATCACTATTTCCTCGAGATAATACGACCAGGCAAAGTAACAGAGCCCATTGAAATAGATGAATCCCTCTCTCTCTTCAAATCAACAACCAAGAAAACGTATCGCTCTGTCCCTATCTAACTCATGTACTCTCGATTGGGGGTCTATTCTATCTACTGACCTACATCATTGGGGCCATGACAGACTTATACTGGCCTCACTAGAGTTTTCTAAGCTCTCCAATTCTTCGTCCTCTTGATTACACTGATCAAGCGGTTCGGTTGCGCGTCCATTGTATGCTTCTCCAAGGTCTAGAGACTTGCACCTTCTCAATAACATGAGACCTTTTTTATTTCCTCGCTTGGCTATGTTATCAAGAGCAGACCTGTAAGTAGGGTGATGAACGGTATAAGAGTTAGCCCCATGCTTAAGGAGCATCTCGGCAGCTTCTCTGTCCCCTGTATTCACGGCTTTATGAAGAGCAGATCTATAAGCGGGGTACTGAAAATAAGGATTAGCGCCGTGATCAAGAAGTAATTCGACTACTTTTGTATTATTTTCGTAGATCGCCTGGAAAAGAGCAGATCTATAAGCCGGGTGCCGAAAATAAGGATCAGCACCATAATCAAGAAGTAATTCGGCAACTTTTGGATTCTTTTCACAGATCGCCCGGAAAAGAGCAGGCCCTCCAGTAGGATGTAAAATATTAGGGTTAGCACCATGATCAAGAAGTAGCTCGACAGCTTTTGTATTATTTTTATAGATCGCATGGTAAAGAATAGGCCCGCTAGTAGGATGTGGAATATTGGGATCAGTACCATATTTCAGAAGTAATTCGATAGCTTTTGTATTATTTCCATAGATCGCATGGTAAAGAGCAGGCCCGCCAGTAGGATGTGGAATAATGGGATCAGTACCATATTTCAGAAGTAATTCGATAGCTTTTGTATTCTTTTCATAGATCGCATGGTAAAGAATAGGCCCGACAATAGGATGTGGAATATTGGGATCAGCACCATATTTCAGAAGTGATTCGATAGTTTTTGAATTATTTTCATTGGTCGCATGGTAAAGAGCAGGCCCGCCAGTAGGATGTTGAAGATTGGGGTCAGCTCCACGGCTCAAAAGTAATTCCACAGTCGTTGCGTATCCACAGCGTACGGCTAAATGAAGGGCAGTTCCATAGCTAGAGCACAAGGAGTTGACATCCGCTTTGTAATCAAGTAGCAACTCAATGATTCCATCAAATCCTTTACTTGAAGCGAATTGAAGGGGAGTCATGAATTCCCCGGAAATATTCGGATCAGCACCATATGAAAGTAATTTTCGGACAGTGTTTTTGTGCCCTTGGGATGAGGCGGCACATAATGGGCTGCCGAAATCTTCATACGTAATGTCTATATCGACACTATGACTGTCGAATAGCGCACTGAATAAATGATCAAGCCCATAATATGCTGCACAATATAGCATAGGTGGTACATCTGAACAACCGGGGATAATGTTTAGTTGATAACACATCTGTAATGAATTTGTGCAAGCTAAGAAATTGATCATCAACTTCGTCAACAGTTCGTTGTTGATACCAATGGCATGGACGGGCCAATACTGCGCGGCATACCATGCCAGTGGATACTTCTTTTCGATATTATCGACCTGTTGGACACGTGGTAGTTCCAATAAATATATTAGACAAACAGTCGTGATCAATTCTCTTGCCGTCTTCTCTTCAAGTTCTCTAGCCATGAGGTGATGAACCTGATCTGATACGAGATATTCTTTGACTGAATAATGTGCCAATCGTATAAAAGGACCTAGAGGCCTTTTGTCGACATAATATGGATCGAACCTATGATGATGGGCACGGAGCATGATGATGTGTCTATCATAACTGGATGGTGTGGCAGTATCGATTGCTTTCGTATCTATAATGACAAGGCTAGAGCAATATACCGATATTTCTTTCAGATCAGGAATCCGATTTTCTGCATCAAATCGTTGGCTGGTTACATCAACCGCGATACAGTCAGCAGCTTCCTCCAAACTCAGAGGCCGGTCGGAGAAGGTAAGAAATTGAAGAAGTCTCGTTGTAATAGGCCGTCTTCTCTTGGGTATATTGTTAATGATACGAGTATAAGTTTCATCTAATGTCTTTGGAAGTTCCGCAAGAGCCGACCGAACCTCTGAAGCAATTGCACAACTCTCTAGCTCATCGAGCTGACATGCAACCCATCGAAACCTAAACCTCAATCAGTAAATAAATCACGTGGCGTTTTGTGTTATGGCAACGTACATTCCATTCGATTTCGTGATTAGAGATTTCTCAATCTCGTCTTGTATGTTTGGGAGTCTAGTCCACCTCTTAAATAGGCTTCCCTCGCCATGAACCCTTGCACGGATATATGTGCGTATATCTTCTAGCATCAACTCGGGTTGTATATGAATTGTAATGAATAGCATGCGGTTTGCTTTGCTATTCTGATCGCGGGCCCATTTCCCAAAAGAAGTCTCTATGTCGTATTCCAGTCTGCTTGTCATTAAGAGGTGAATGCGGACTTGCGTGCCTTGAAATAAATTATGTATCCATCTCAGAATTCCATGAGTATGGTCATTACGCCTTTTACATTCATCGAGTGCATCGACAACTAGCCAGAGCTTCTCGATCCGTTGGATCATATCGGAAAATACCTCTATTAGCGACCGGAGGCATGGCTGCGTTTCTCCTTCGCCGAAATTGGAATGAAGTGAATCTAACAAGTTCTGGGTACCCTTTTCCTGGTTATACAATTGGTAAATGAAGGATCGAAGCATCATGTCGAAGCTCTGCTTTCCTTTGTCAGTGAAGTCAAAGTAAAAATAAATAATAGGTTGACCTGTAACGGTTCGAGCTAGATCTTCGATAACCTTGGAGCTTAAAATAGTCTTGCCACATCCAGGGATGCCATTTAGCCATAATAAGGAGTTGGCGTCCGATTTCCAGCGCTTATACGCTTCATAATTCAACAGCCAATTCTCAGAACTTATTCCTCGCGTGTTCAAGGCGTTGGCGTGGTTCGTTGATGGATCAGGAGGAGAAAGCCATTTCTTGATCTTCATCGAATGGATGTTCGTGGTTAGACTTTCTACGACAGCATGGATCTCATTGACGTTTTGTTGAACTATCAATTTATTGACGTATTTAGCCAGCCCGATCTCTGATAGTGGCTTTGTGAATCAGCAAGGTAGCTACTAACCGTTCGACAACATGTCTCCCCATCTCTTCTCTAGTTCCACTCTTTCCGGGGCAAACTTAGAAAGAAGATCCTTTGTGTATGCAGCTGCTGTCAGTGCTGCGAAGCCTTGCCATAGCAAGTTCTTATGCGTGTCAGAATAATCACAAATGCCACGAACAATCAAGAACGGAAATTGATTCATCAGTCCAGCAGCTTCCATCTCAAAGCATAATACTTCCCTGTCCTCGGAAAGTTCATCGCGAATTGAAGCATCCATCATCAGCTGATTTGAAGAAGCAATGAGGCCATAGTGGATCGAGGGGTCGTCTTCGTTAGCTGGTCGTGGATCCCGGATAATCAGCTTGGATGCATCGTCTCCACAAGAGGTCTCACAATCTTCACCATTATTGTCGACATGAATGACATCGGATCTATAAAGTAAGTCCGTGCTTGCAGGGGGTCGCTGGTATCGATTTCGTAGCTTGGGATACCGATGCAGAATGTTTGCGATAGTTTCTTGGAACTGATGCCCCACCATCTCATATTGACTCTTCAGCGCTGTTACTGCTGTCATAATGCATGCCGGTGGCTTGTTCAAAAATCCCGTTTCGAAAAAGCCCCTGTTCTGGATGGTCCGCCCGTAGTCGTACTGAAACACACCACCATGTCCGTAGCCAGCAGAACTGACTACGACGTCACCTAAGCGGATATCACGCGTTGACGTTGGAGCACCACCACCAATGCCAACCATCAAACCAACCCTCAGGTTCGGAAAGCTACGAACCATGTGACTTGCAGCATTTGCAGCAGATACAAGCCCAGGTTCCCAGTGAGGCAAGACGGCTATGACGACGTAATGCCTTCCTACACGGCCCAAAGCATAGGTGTTATTATCGTGCGGAGGCAAGGCGTGTACATTATCGTACTTCTCATCAAGGATAGTTTGAGCTGCGGTGTATTCTGTATCAAGTGCGCAGAGCCATCCAATCGTGTAGTCGTCAGGGTCAGGCATCATGTGAGAGCAAAACGACGCCTATCATCCCAGTTAGAGTCAATGGTAACTTCGTCCGCGAAAAGCAGTATACACAACCGCCTTATGTTTTAGAATTGCCCTTTGGACCGCAAGTACAGTCATGATAAAATAATAAAATTCGATGATACAGACTTACTTGAAAAGGGAAATGTGTTTTACTGATAGGCAGAAACTATAATGTAAAGTCTGTGCTGATGTTGTTGGGGATCTGTAGATCAACAGCCTTCAGATCCTTTACGAGACTCGTTCTTCATCTTCTAAGAAGGCTGTAGTATGGCAGTGCGACATATGGGAAAATGTATATGTTGGAGAATAATGCAGGGTCTAAGCAGACAGTATTTGCAGATGACATCCGAAAAGAGCCTGATTCAGACTCCTCTGCGGCGGCGATAGATGCCCGACCCCACGCACATTGCCACCTCAATATTAGGCCCCAACGATATGGCCATACCGCCGTGTTTTGGTATGATTGGTGGGCTCATTCGATAAGACGCAGAGTGATTCTCCTAACGGCTCTGTCGCATGGAGACACAATCGTGTAAAGCGGCGTTTTGAAGACCTCACGTCCAATCGGTTAGAAATTAGAAAGTATGTAGAATTTGCTGTTTCAACAAACCGCCTTACATTAGGTCCCTAAGGCAGATTCAGCCATTAGTAAGATGGTGGCGGTTTTGGATCCCTCATGCCATCCATTCTTCGCACAGCCTGAATGGAAAAACTTTTGAATGACACGAGAAGAAGCAGCAGCAAATAAGCTCCACTATTGCCATTTGTTCCACCTCACGCTCCTTGTTAGAAATCAGTAGGATATCCGATGTGTTAATTGCCGAACCACTGCTGTAACGATCTTCAAGGCATGATGAGTTGGCGGACAACGACTTTCGGTGAACAACACACTTCATGCATCGACACCCTGCCGGCTTGCAGCACACTTTAAAGGCGTTGAATCTTTGAATCTAGACTGGCACTACATGTTCCACCTCTTACACTGGTCGGTAACATAGCCGCTCTAGAAATAATATAGCATAATCATCAGTGGCTTGTTTTGGTATCGCCGTATTGTCTGCATTACATGAACATAATAATACACTTGTGAAGACAGTTTGTCATAAGGTTACTGATCGAGTTGCAGTATATATGGCAGTTTTTATACTTAAGTAGAAATGACAGCCTTTTGAATCTCTCAGGTCTATCCGTCTAGAAAATATGACAAGTTTAGGGCATGAGCTCGGGACAGTAGCGCAAGAATTCAATAAGCACTGGCAGTCCGCTACTGACAGCAATAACCTCACTCTGCATGGGTTTCGCAGGTTTAAGACTGCCCACCTCCTCAATCTACGATTCATTGAAGATGAGATAGCTAGATTGGACCATGTTATATATCAGGCTGGCCTGACTTTGGACATCGATCACTCGAATCCGGATCGACTGGGATTAGGGCGAGCCAACAGGGAGGCACAAGTTCCCGAAGTCCGCGATGTAGCGACGCTGGAAACGATCTTCCAACTACGGGGTCTGCTTCGGGAATACGGTGTGTGCTATTAACCCTACTTTCGGCTTTGAAGATTAATTAATGTGTGAGATGCTAGATGGCGCCCTTATCGCCTTCAACCACATCATGGCCATGGAGACATTTTCGCTTCTAGATGATCAAAAACAGTCTAGTATGCGAAACGACTTGAACCTATGGGAGAAATATAACACGCGGCTTTTGAGGACAGACCTTGGCATCCGATCGCGCACCGATCCTTTCCAGCGCCATCTACACAAATACTTGCGTGCATTTCGATATTGGCGTTTATCGAAGAACCCTCAAGACTCAGAAGCAGGTAGACCAACACGATTGAACAAAGTATGGTCTTACCAAAATACGATCGCCATAGCAGAGATCATTGGGCGTGGCACTGCGGTGGTCATCACGGGTGTCTTCTTCATTGTCCCACTAGTCATCCTATCACACCAAGGCCGGGGTACTCAGATACTAACTTCTTCGATATTCATTTTAGCCTTTTCCCTTATTGTCACCGCTATGTTGAAGGTCTCTAATTTGGAGATGATGGTCGTAACTGCGGCCTATGCGGCAGTACTGGCGACATTCATTTCAAATGTGTCGTAAGGCATAGAAACGGAGACCTTAGCGCAAGGGTCATTAATACTTTTTCTTAAACCCTGGGGTTTCATGTCAAATTGAGAGGGGCGCAATCAGAGAGGTGGGCTTGATATGTGTGGTAATTATGCCAGTTGAAGAGTATCTAGTTCATCGTCCGCATTTCTTGAAATGCTAACCTGAAGTATTTCGCTTTCGCATAAAGGATATAAGATATAATAATTAGGAGTTCATTAACATAGAAAAACTGGGCTGCAACATCAGCTTCTTTCTCCCCATCTAGTTTTATAGACCACTCAATATTATCTCATAGTTTTCTACAAGCACCTTTGCGGGCGAAAGCATATGCGCCATGGTAATTACGAGATGAGTGCTAAGGATTGTGCATAGAAGAGTTGAATTTGCAGAAGCCTGTGTTGACCTACCCGCTCAACAAAGACATTGAAATACCCTGTAGATAGAGGTGTTTACACATTTATACACTGTGCTTTTACCACTCGTTCCTTCTGTTTCTAAATAATTCATATTTCGAAGCTCCCCAGTGCGTTTCTTCCTTTCTTTATCTTTATCTCTCTCCTCTCAATCCCAAAGAACTAGCATAACCCGCTCGAATCCCCAACGAATAATTACCATACTGCCTCATTACCTAGGTAATTAACCATAACCGTATGATGGCCAACACTAATGTTCGCGTCTCATTCGAACATAACATGTGCTCACAAGAATTCGATATCGCAAATACGCACGATGACAACCAAACACTGTTCGAGCGAGAAGACGTCAAAGACTTTTACGACGAGCTGGACAATACGACCAAATTGACCGAAGAGTCCATAGCATCGCTGGGCTTCCTACCCCATAGCATGTCCCGAACCGCCATACCCTTGTTCCGCGAGCACAAAAGCGGGATCGACTATCAAGTGCACCCCTGCTATTCCCAGCTCAGGCGCGCACACCCCTCCAAGCATCCCCCGATCTCGCCACATTTCTACGTCCGCAGAATGAAACTAGGCTCCGGATCCGAATCCGGATCCATTCCCGTCATCCCTTTCGGGCGACTTTTTATCAATATTCCTGTCACTGATCCTGAAGACGCTGATAAAACCAGGCGCTTTTCTAGGTGGACGGGCTACGAAGTCCTATTTGGCCTTGATAAAACACTGTGGTTTGTTTTCGACTTCAAGTCGCTTGATAGCGCTCGGTCTGGTTGGTATCCTGTCAGATATGATCGTTGGGGGAAAAGGATCGAGGAGAGGGGCGGCCAACCCGGCTCAAATATTCTAGCGAATTCTCTCGATACACCTTTGCCTTCAGCGTCGCTCCACGAACTGATTAAGTGCCCGAAATTTGACTCGGCTCAAGTCTCATTGACAGAGAGATCCTTATCAAGTATGACCCTGGAAGAGTTCAAGAAACAGATAGAAGACACAATTAGGCAAGATGGTGGGCCTACAATAGAGGATATTGATGAGAAAGAGGTGACCATTCTACTTCGGCGGCTTTAGATATTAGATTCCAATACAGCTCTTCTTCTAGTCATGTTGTTAGTGTTATGCCTCTAGATATGAATGCTTCGATGCGAACCTTCGCAAAATGACAGCTGCTAATCCTCAATACTCATGGACATATAATGTTGTAATTCAAGAGCTAGACCACTGACATGTACAGCTAGTTGTATGCAGGTTCTCGGATATCTCCTTTCGCACATCAAACTAAGCGCAGTTATGAAATCAACGTTTGAACCTATACGCATTATGCGAGCTCGTAGCCTCCGTTCTAAACAGAACCCTGATATGCAGCGTATATAGGACCGAGAACTACGCCTATGCTCCATTGCTATGATCTTCCACTTCACAGAACGCCTTGAACGTGATGAATTCGTCTCCTGACTCGCCTTCTGACTCCATGACAAGCTCAGCTGTAGCGCCCACGAAAAAGACATAGCCTTCCTTAATCTCTTCGGTCTTAGATCCGACCGATATCTTACCTTTACCACCGGTGCAAATGATAATACTGGGCCCGTCGATGGGGTCAAAGGTAACCTTGGAGCCATTCCCTTTCAGAACAGATCTGACAACACTGAACTCGTCGATAGGGGGATCATACAATATGGCCTCGGATCCAGAGCTGTAAGCAGTACGATTGAGAACAGCATAGGGGTATTCAGTGGGCGACATTTTCTGCTCATCAATGGGTGCATAGTTGTACGTCAACATATCAACTAGGTTCTTCACATCTTTGAATTTAGGGGTGAAGCCGGCCCTCACCACATTGTCGCTGGCAGCCATGCACTCGATGATGTCGCCAGATAGGTAAGCATGTATATCATCAGCTTTCAGAAACAGGGCTTCTCCCGGGGAGAGAGTGACGTAGTTTAGGAAGAAGAGGACGAAGAGGCCGATGTCATCAGGGAACTGCTTGTTGAGCCGGATAATGAGTTGAGCTAGAGTCTCTCCGCTCGTCGACTCGGTGCCGCCGCCGGCGAATGCAGCGCCCTGGCTCTCGGCCTCGGAAACGAGGGACTTGGCAGCCGATGCTACATCCTCGGGCGATGATTGCATCAGTGCTGCGAACGCGGAGCGAAGAGCGCGCTTATTCTGAGCAGTAGCGTTGTCAGAGCTGTCGCTCCCACTGCTCTGTACGGTAGTACGAAAAGAATCGGCGACGTCCCCCACGAGGCTCCGGAGAGGCGAAACGTTGGCGAGGAAATGAGCGATCTCTTCAAGAGGCCGGAAGCCACACAAACCCTCGAAATCAGTGATGGCGATGGCCATCTCAGGCTTGTGGTTGTCGTCGGGGTAATTCCTGGGGTCTTGGGCATGCAGCTGTTCGGCGAGGGTTTTATTGGGATGGGCCTGAATGGAGAGGGCCTTGTTGATGGACAGGACCTTGAAGAGGAAGGGTAGTTTGGCGCCGTAGCGGGCGCGGACCGACGGGCTCAGGAGCATGGCATTGGACTCGACCAGATCGAGGAGCGTGCGTCCAGAGTCGAAGTCTTTAGACGGGTTGGAAGGATGTGTTCCCATCCATAACTAGTCCGTGAAGCATCGCGTTAGTCTAGATTGGTCTCTTTTCCCCCTTCTCCTTTCCTTTTCTTTTCGCCTTCTGTTCTGACTTTGCTCATCTTTTCCCCTTCGCCCAGAATTATCCGGTCCCTTTGTATTGCTCATATCTTGCTAGCTCTTTCTTTTGAAACTTCTCTCTAGCGAGAAAGGAGAGTTGAAGATCAGGACGCACCTCTGCATATGGCTTCTCGGACTCGATAGTCAGGTTCTCCGACGGAGTCGCAGCAGCGAATTTGGCAGCAGCTGACTCGGAGCCGATCTTGCCCCAATCGTATGAATTGACGCCGCACTGGAGGCGCAGCAGAGGGTTGGGTAGAACCATGATTGATGTGTATGGGAATAACAGAGGTGGGAATGATTGGTGATAGTAGAAGAATCGGAAAACACTTGGTAGATAAAGTTGAAGGTTGGTGTTATATGTGTAGGCAGGTAGGTAGGTACCTAGTTAAAAGGTGAGGTTGCTTGCTTGCTTGCTTCCTTCCCTTTTTTTTCTTCTCTCTCTAACCAATTGTTCATCAAGATGAAAAAGCGGTATAATTACCTCCCAAATTTCTAGTGCCAATGAACAAGGTCATGCTGCATGCTACCCCGCCATCGTCAGTACCGCACCTGTACCTGCACAGAGGGGTAGAATGGGGCTGACACATTACTTATCTAAACCTAGATAGGCAAGATGCATAGATAGTTTTCCCTATTTGGAAAGTTCAGGAGCTAGAGCCCGCAAATTCTGCCATACCTTCCTATTCACCGCTTTCACCCAATCGCCAACTACCTACTAATCCCCATCACCAATCAATCGCCGTTCACGGTTGTGATGCATATAGTGGTTATGTTATATCAGCTTGAAATTCGTATGTTTGCTTTCCTGCCTCTCAAGCCGCTTTTTATATTCGTCTTTATTTAAATCTACCTACGTATCTAGTCTAGTTGCGCCTCAATCTGGGCACTGTTCACATTCCGCACCATTTACTTATATTTCTCGATTCGTGGAGTCGCCTCTTTCTCCCTTTCTTGCTCTCGCTATGCATGATAAACTATTAACTCCGTCGTCTTATACCCATCCTCCATTTCCCGTAAGGTATTGCCGAACTCTAATGACAGACTAGCTCACGACTTGAAACTTTCGCAAGCCCGCGTCTTCCCTATAAATACGCGGCTTTCCTTCTCGCTAACGAGGAGCTTAACTTCTCTGCTCCGACACAATTATCCAACTATCCTCCCCCTTTCTTTCCTTGCTAGGAACAGGAAAGCCAGGCCTCCCTCATCTCTTCTTTTCTAGGTACTCGCCACTACCACCCCAACCGACGATACACGCTCTAGCGATTCTCCGTGCATGCTTGGGATTATTATTGGCTGCTCCAGCTCGTTGTCGTAGCCGCCCCTCGGAGTCTCTCTTACCTTCCCGTATTCGAACTGTGTAAGTAGTCCGATTATAGTTTGTTCGTTTAGTCGTGTCAATACCACAACATGGACACTCAGCATTGCTTCAAATCGTTTGCAACATTAGCATTCGTCTGTGTGCTTGTCTGTTTATGTAGCACTTTGCCATTGCCTCTCATATCATTTGAACTTTTGGGCTCGCAGTCGTTGCTTTTTCTTACGTATATCATCTTGCTATCGCTACCGTCTCTTTTAGCATTTTGATTGTGATCCTCAAATCGCATACATCCCTTCCAGTTCACCTGTATCGGTGTATATTAGCAAAATGGGTCAAGAAACTGACAAGAGCAAAAAGGCCGGGGCTGCTAAGGACAAGCTCCCGCCTGGACTAAGAGATATTTCTTCGACACTCGGTCCCGCTTGGGATACGCCTATAGCTCGTCGGCACCAACCGAGGTTCCCAGAGAGCAACCTGAGATTGTCCCTGCCGGAAGAGCGATCTGGGCCTGCTTTGCGCACCGATTCGAGATTGAGTGAGCCCTCCAGGAGCACTATCGGGAACACCGCAGCTATGTCGTCACGCGCGAACCAGCGAAGAGGCCCAAATCGTAACAGCGAGATAAGCCAGCCTGGCGAGGAGTTGAACATCTGGAATGACCTGAAAGAGCGATTGCCCGGGACCATTGATATGTTCAACGAAAGCTCTGCCAATGTAGCGGCCATGTATGAGCAGGATAAGCTATGCGCCGAAAAGAAGGGGAACAATGGTGAGTCAACTATCATCGCAGTTGTATCGGACTGCGACGTACTATGTCTCATACATCGTGCTAACCAGGTTGACCAGCTTTAACAACCGAGGACCTCGAAAAGCTTGATCAGTTTGCACGCCAAGGAGTTAAGGTAAACGAGGCCACAGCACAGGCTTTGAAAGACAAGATCGAGAAAGTGAAGTTACTTCGTGCCATCATGAAGGCCAACGAAGAGGCCGAAGCCAGCTCTTCTCGCTTAGGGGGACAGCGTAAAGACCCCTGGGACTTCAATCCGGACGATTCTCCCATGCCATCGCCTAATCCTAGTGTCTCGCGACGTATGGGAGGCGGCGGCGGCAGCAGTAAGGGAGATCGGAGTGACTCTGTCCCCCCCAAGATTACAGATCGGTCGACGCCTGCCACAAAAGCCGGTAGTGCCGAGCCGCAGCCTGGCTCTGCTTCCAACCCGATCCGCACTAAGCAGACATTTGCCAAGGACGATGAGGTGGCATTCAAACCGAAGCCGACGGCCAACGAGCAGACGGATTGGATCCTGGGCATCGTCCAGGAAGTGCGCGGCGAGGGCAAGTCGCGGAGATACAGGGTGCTGGATGCCGACTTTGACGAGAACCAGAATCATCACCAGAAGGACTTTAGGACAAGTGCTAGTAGCATGATCCTCATCCCCAAGGAGGGCACGGTGTTACCGCCGCTCGAGGAAGGCAAGGTGGTTCTCGCTCTTTATCCCAACACCACGACATTTTACAAGGCTGAAGTGATGGGGATGGATGGTAGCGAGAAGGTCAACCTCAAATTTGAGGGCGAGGAAAGTAGTAACACCATGCAGGCCGTTACCCGCCGGCATGTCGTCGAGTACCGAGCCTGATGGCCGATTCTTTGGCCACATGATGGATTCTGTGCTAATTCTTGTAGCACGTCTCCTTTTTCCATGAGAAATTATTTCCTTGTTATTATTGCGCTCGGGGGTTATAGCGTCGATCAGTATACACTAAGTGTCATGTAGAGAATGGCGTTTTTAGGATCGAAAGAGCAAAGGACGATGCTGTCGTCAGCGCTATTCCATCTATTAAGGATACTTAAGTGTAGGTGTTTTGGTACCTACCGTATGGCTCCTACTCGGCGCACTTGTCCTAAGGCGAACTAGTCGCCATATCTTGCCCTGGCTACTGCCCTGGCGCTAAACATCGAGCTATTTTAGTCAGGAACTCGGTACCCACTCGGTTCCTAGATGAAATAAGATAATCCCGTTTTTTTGAGATCGACAATCGATATGGTACACACTTGTAGAGTTCATGAAACTACGGAGTAGGCACGCCTACGTTTAAATACGGAGCGTCGATTCATTAGTAGACGTTAACGCTGGGAAACAAACTAGTCTCTTAGAGACGTTATCTCCTCCTTTTTTTTTCTATTACCGTTCTAGGCGCTTATACAGCACTACTGCAGGGTCGTTAATTGCCCGTGTAATGTACCTAGGTATGCAGGATGGGGAAATTATTCGCGACTACATAATACTCTGTATTGTAGGCTGGGTACCCCGACAATCATGTGGTGCGGGGCACTCTAACCTGATGGGGCCAAGGTTGGACATCGGTTCTGTTGCACCGTCGACTTTTCTTCTGCACTCGGTTTCTCCTGTTTTCCCCCTTTCGAAAGTGCAAATCCGCGACAACGGTAACAACAACACCGCGGCAGACCACAAACTGAAGAGCAACAGTTGCCTGGCCATCTACCTAACTGCGCCGCCTTATCCCATTGGCATTAAGCCGTTCGAACAGCTCTTCTGAAGCACATAATCCCGTAAGCTAAACGAACCATGGGCTTGCGTGCTCCAAGACAGACCAATCAATCGCATGGTCGCGAATGGGCACCAACCTATAACATCATAAGGCATCGTTTGCACTTGCTGACTCCTATGCATGCAGGTGTTCCGTATACACAGATTTCATTCGATACCATACGCGTATAACGACCCGAACCCTGTTCTTTACTTCAAGCATCGTGCGTACGGAGAGAAAAGCGGACCCTACAAACCGGTAAACAGCATCGCGACAGACTGCCACGCCGACGAACTGTTTCACTCCGAGCATTGAACTTTTGACCCGCTTTACATACGCGATCCCCGCCACCGTCTTTACGGCTGTTTTCACGAGAAACGAGTATCCCGAGTCCAGTAGTAAATCAAAACAAAACGCGACAATGGGGGGCCAATTCTCTAAGATGATAGGCAAGATCTTCGGATCCAAAGAGATGCGCCTGTTGATGCTCGGACTCGACGCTGCCGGCAAGACAACAATTCTCTACAAGCTGAAGCTCGGACAGGACGTCACCACCATCCCCACCGTCGGCTTCAACGTCGAGTCGGTCACGTACAAAAACGTCAAATTCAACGTCTGGGATGTTGGTGGCCAGGACAAGATCCGACCTTTGTGGCGACATTACTTCAGCGGTAAGCCATGCTTTGCTCTCTCTATCCTACTCTCTGTATTCTCTCGGTGGAACAAGTCGGTTCCGTGCTCACATTCTGACTACTAACACTGGTATACGTACAGGCACCCAAGGTTTGATCTTTGTCATCGATTCTTCCGATCGCCAGCGGATAGAAGAGGCGCGCCAGGAACTGCACCGCATTATCAACGATCGCGAGATGAAGGACAGTTTGCTCCTGGTGTTCGCGAATAAGCAAGATATCAAAGATGGTACGTCATTCTCCAGCAATGTCTACAAGCAACATAGAAATTGCTTCACTTACTAATTTGCGACTTGTCATACAGCTATGAAACCCCAAGAAGTCACTGAGGCCCTCCAGCTCACCAAGCTTAAGGACAAGGTCTGGTATGTGGTCCCCAGCTGTGCCACGACCGGCGAGGGTCTGCTCGAGGGTCTTGCTTGGCTGTCGAACAATGTCAAAGCCCCCCCTGCGCCGGTGAAGAAGTAGGCCTTTTGATACGACCATGCGGAACCCATGATCCACATACCCACCTAAACTACAACTCGGGAGACTGCATTGGCGACTTCATTGCATTTCATGTTGGGAGCAGTCTTTTCTTTAACCCTTCCCTCGCCCTGGACCCAAGCACAGACCGAGTCTTTCAGCCCTGCGCATAGACCTGCATACCGAAGTACTTTGCTATGATGATACCCGGGTCTTTATCACTTTGTATGCGTGTGGCAATGACGGACTGCCAATCAACCCATAGCGAGGCTCGCCGGGTCCAACGGGCTCTTGCTATTCTATTAAGTTGCTACCATCGCGCGACAATCGCGTACACCTCTGGCAGATGAATCATTCAAGCAGCCCGCGGACCGCTACAAATCCAAATCTAGCACCGAGGAAACTGGGGACGACGCTGGACGTGACACCATCTACCCCTTCCTTACCTTCCTCCCTCTCTCCCTCCAACAACCATCCATCCATCCATCAATTCACTTCTGTTAGCGAACGAAGCGGCGAATGCCAGCACAGCCCGCCTATTATGCTACAACTAATTGCCTACCTACTTATCTACTTAATTAACCCAGCACTATTGCCTTGTTTCATGTCTTTTTTATCATGCTCTCCTAGTTCCTCCTAATAATATTGCCACCACTACTACCGCCGACCCAACCACATCACTACCATCTCCCTTTCTCCCCTCTCACGCGCCCGCAGAGATGTTTTTCTTCTTAAAGGCGGCCATCACCACCACCACCAACCCAAACGCCACTATCAGTTATTACTACTACTATTTGAAGTCCCTGAGTTAGTACTTCTGCTCGGAAGTTCAGGGACAACGATATGAAATGAAACGCGTTCATGTTCGGGATAGGAACCTTTGTTGTTGCTTGTTGTTTGCTTTTCGTTTTCCACCGAGAGTATTGCCGTCACGTGAAGGAATGCGATGGTGATTTGAGAAGGGGAGGAGGAGGAAGAGAGAGGCTGAAGAAGAGCAAGGGGAGAAGAAGAGATGGAGAAGAGGAAGGGAGTGGGGAGTGGGGGGTGTCTGAGAAGTAGGAGAGGGGGATATGAGCTGTAATAAGTTAGCTAAGAGAGACGGTCTAATATGACAAGCCTTGAGAAATGGCGAAAATATGCCTGATGTTTGAATGATTGCGTGAGAATAAAAACGACGTATCTTTTAAGTGGTTGTACCGTAGTTGTAATGATTTCTCGCGAGCAGATCTGGTCCAGCGAAATTTTCTAGGAACGGAATTTCTCGAAGAGAAAAGAGAGAAACGTCAGTTAAAGAACTACTATCTGTTTCGTTTCTGCTTGCTTAGCCTTACCCCTACCCTTGTTATATCCGCATTATAAGCGCGCATATACATAAATATGATATACATAGATATAGATATCCGTTCGTAAGTAGATCAGATCGGGTCGGATAAATCTAACTCTACTTATCCCTTTTTCCTAACTACGCCGTCACGCTCTATGATATGCGAGATTCTGGTACTTGAGAATATGGTACGCAAGTACTACGTGGAAGAAGATTAATATGAAACAACATCATACTTTTATGATGAATATGCTGTCTGTTATCGTGCGTATAGTAAGTACAATAATAAGTACCCCTTCAAACGCCTCGCTCGTCATGCATATACCCGCCCATGCCTAACGCCCGTAACCCATGTGTGCGCCGTCTATGAAACGCGCATAATACAAAATGAATCGTACAAAAATGAATAAAGGATGGCGGGGGGCGATGGCCTTCCTGACTGCCGCCTGTCCCTGCGAGGATGAACAATGCTGATGAGAAACTTGACTATCCCTCAGCCTATTCTTGTTGACACTCTCATCTTCTTCCAAAAAGTAATTCGTACTCAACACACACTTCCGATCCCACCCCTCCAAACAAAAGCCAGCCCGCCACAACCCTGCTAAAAATCACCCCTCCTTCACCCTCTTCACCGGCCTCCCAACACCCCCCACAAGGCTATCATCCGGCAACCCACTCCTCTTGGTCCCAGGCAAACTGCTCGTGCGGATATCATTGTCGTCCTGACTCACGCGGCGGCAAGGGTACGCCATCTTCAGGCCCTCGAAACAGTTTCCGCTGACCTTTTCCCCTACATTCCCTCCACCCCCCACATTCCCACCACCCGCACCAGTACCACCGGTGGCAGAAGCGCCGAAGAAGGGGTGTTGAAGTGCCTGCGCGGCAGTAAGTCGTTTCTCGGGGTCGTATTCAAGCAGGCCCGCGAGAAGCCTGTAGCCTTCGGCGCCGAGGGCCGTGAGGCTGCCGTTAGAGGCCGGGGAGGACGTCGATGCGTGCGCGTTGATGGTGCCGTAGTACCACTTCTCTAGATGACTCGTCGAAGCAGCAGCTGCCGCCGAGGAAGAGGAATTGCGGTGGTTATGGTGGTGGTGGTGGTGATGGCTATGGTGTCCGTGTCCGGGGTGCAGCATAGGCGGATTGAGCGTGGAGAGGTTAGTATATTCCGGCATGCTGGTGAGCAGGGGCCAGCGGTCTTTCGTCGGCAGGCCCATGATCTCCACGATCTTCTGCATCTGGTTGCGCTGGAACGGCACCGTCTTCTTGTCCATCTTCGCCTCCTCGCCTTTAAAGATCGGACGCAGCGATAGCAGCTCCGCGAATATGCATCCCACCGCCCACATGTCCACGGCTGGGGTGTAGTGGCGGCTGCCCAGGAGGAGCTCGGGTGCTCGGTACCATATCGTGACCACGACCTTATCTCCGCTGAACAGCGAATGCAGTGGCTTGTAGAATAGTCGAGCGAGCCCCAGATCTCCGATCTTGACCTGCCCTGCGGACGTGACCATGATGTTCGCGGGCTTCAGGTCTCGGTGTAGCACCCAGTTGCTGTGCAGGTACTGGCAGCCGTTGAGTAGTTGGTACATGATGCTCTTGACGGTCGAGGGCGGGATGGTGTGGCGCTGCTGCTGCGTGTGGTGGTGGATGATCTGCAGCAGATCGTGCTCGGCGTACTCGAAGACCATGAAGATGCACTTGTCCTCGAGGATGATCTCGATCAGACGGATCACATTTTCATGCTTTAGCTCCGAGCAGAGCGCCATTTCCCGGATAGCAGACTGAGAAATGCCCGTGTACTGGACTTGCTCGCCTTCCTTGTCGGGCTTGAACTTCTTGATGGCGAAGTCGCCGGGCTGGCCTTGGCGCCCGTGAGCCTTGTACACACGTCCATAAGTGCCACTACTAATGAACCCTACGACACGGTACTTGTCTATGACTTTGACTTTGGACTGGTAGCCCGTCTTGCCACCCCTGTCGGCCGGATCTGAATACATGGAGCAGCGGTTAGTTGATAACTTGGATGATATGTCAGATACTCAGAAGAGTTAATTGTGTGCTCATGATGATGGCGGAATTAATCATGAGAGTATGATAAGATGAGTGTTAAGGTGTGAAGTTGGGGGCCAGCCTTGTAGCTCTTGCTTCCTTTAACGCAACGCAATTGGAGGCAGCAACACTCGTAACAGTGTGATTACCGATTTCTTTCTAAGTTTGCCTTATCTCTTTCCATCAACTTTTTTTTTCATTTAACATCAAACATTCAGATAAAAGAGAGGTGGAGACGATGGTGTAACTGAGGGGCGAAAAACGGAAAATGATGACAAGGCTTATTTATCATGCAAATCTTACCATCAAACGCAGACTGGACGCTTCTTTTCAGGTTCGGAGGCCGCGCGGATACTGAGCCGGGTCCCGACGCCACTGAGGGTGGGTTGGTCAGGCTCATGGCTGGCTGGTCTGGATGGCTGGGCTGGCTAGCTGCGTCTTATCAAAGCCCGTAGACGTAACGCAGTAATTATGTCGTGTACAGGAGCAGGAGCGAGAGCGAGAGCGCAGCGCAGTGGCGCCTCCCGGAAGCCCGGAAGCGAACGGTGAAACAAAGTGGTATCACACGCACGACGCACGACGCACGCTTGCTCCCGTTGACGAAGATGTCGTAACCCACACAAGAGAAGGATCTGCCGATCTGCCGGGTATCGGGTATGTATTTCGTAAGACCAGTAGTATATATCTCAAGATCTCTTTTTGTCTATGCCCTCTTCCCACCCACTCTCCGTTCTACTTTATTTTTCTTTTCTTCACAAAATGGATTTGTAAATAATCGAGATATTAAAAATCACCCAAATTAGTGCTCGGGGGCGATGAGACGTCGGATTGTAATACGCTGATAGACACTTTGAGACAGGCGACACACACGGCTTGTAGTGGGCGATCTGGCCGCTAGGTGGCTGAGATGACGTTGGTAGGTATCATGCGGGAGATCAGCGCGAACCAAAATCTGCAGATTATACTGCATGAGAGAGATAACACGCTTTGCCGTTGATAATATAAATTGCTCATGAGCAAAGTGCCAGACGGATGGAGAGAAGATGCGACAGATGCGACGGTATTAATCATGGCGGCTTGCTGTGACTGGCTGCTCTTTCCCATTCGTCGGCTCCGATGGCATGTGGCTGGTGCTTAGCAATCATTTGTGGCGCCATATTCATTCGACCTGAGTCGGGCAACGGATCACGTAAACAGACCCCTGACCCAGGCTATCTCCAATGCCTATATACTTATTAGCACCGTAGTTACCGGTATATCATTATTCACTCAGTCTCAAAGAAAATTACAAGTACTCGGGTTTAAGTGAATTCAAAGTTCAAATCATCACACTCTGGGTCTCCCAATTCACACACAGTTGGCAAACCCAGTCTCGCCAAGAGCTCCACGCGCAACACAATAAGCAAAATTATTCAAACTCGAACTGAGAGCGTCTCGACCAGAGCTCGGTCTCACTTTATTGTATTTGTAAATCTTCAGACAATGCCGAAAGCTAACAGAAGACTCCGACGAGCGGCAAAAAGCCGCCCTCCGGATCGCTTTCCTTCTTTCTTTCATTCATTCCATCATTCCGTCTTGTTTTAACGAGGCCCCAGCTTTTCTAATACTCTAGGCCCCTGTTCCGCCCACTCCTCTTTACTGATCCACATGCTCTCTTTATCCGCCATAATATTAGCCAGCACGGCGCCGCCGAGGAAGACCATGTGCCTCCGGCGCGGCGGGTCCTCTATCCTGACCTTGAACTTGCTCAGCCGTTCCGGGTTGCCGCCGAGCACGCGCGTCAGCCACAGCTGCTTCAGCTCTTTCTCGAGGCGCGAGGGTAGGCCCGGGTACATGCTACTGCCGCCCGAAAGCACGATCGCCTTGAATAGGGAGGAGCGTACGTCGACGTCGGCGGACTGGATCGTGTTGAATAGGAACTCGGCGATGCCTGGCTGTTCGCAATCTACTAGATGAGGCTGGAAGAGACACTCGGGAGCCTCGAACCGCTCGCTGCCTACCCGAATGACTCGGCCGTCGGGAAGGGTGTAGCTTTCTACTAGCACAGTGGTGTCCTCGCTTAGACGCTTGTCTAGTTCTAGATCATATGATACGTAGCAAAGCTTCTCCTTGATCTGTCGGACGGTCTCGAAATCGGCGGTTCGGTTAAGGGCATAGCCTCTCCGGAGAAGGAGGGCGATGAGGTTGCGCGTGACATCGCGACCGGCGACATCCAATCTTCGGGTAAGATGGTTGAGAACGACGGACTCGTAGACAGGGACAATATGCGTGACACCATCGCCGGAATCGACGACGACACCCGAGCTCAGACCTAGCGAGATGACGTCTCATTAGTACATATTTGTTTATTTATTTATTTGTCTGTTTGTTTATGTTGTCATTCGTTGTTGAGCACGCACCTTGCGCGTATAGAGCCAGCACAGCTTGAATAGCGACGTAGACGCCGCCGAACTCGTAGCGCTCGAACATGACCTCGCACATCTGCTCGCGGTTCTTGAGCGGGTTCATGGGCGGCTCGGTCAGCAGGATCTTGCGGCCGCGGGGGTCGATCTGCATCTTCTCGAAGAAGGTGAAGTCCCAGAGGTGCTGCATGTCGTCCCAGCGCTTGACGATGCCGTTCTCCATCGGGTACGTGATCTGCAGCATGGTGCGGGCCGCCGCCGCCTCGTCGCCGCACATGATGTCCTTGATCACCAGGTCATTGTCGCCGCCGCCGCCGCCGCGCTCCTCCGTCCGCAGGATCGGCCGCCCCACGATCGACGGGAACTGGTGCTCGGGAAAGTTCTGCGCCGCGTACCCGACCTTCAGGAAGCCGGTGCCTCCATCGAGAACTGGTCCAGATCGGTATGTTAGCCATGGGTGCTATACATATGCTGCTGCATCCATGTATGCATGCATGCATCGTATTGCCGGCAACGAAGCACGCGCGCAACGAAGGTGAGATGGCTACCAACCGATGGGAGGAGCTGCCATGGCCTTAGTCTTTCTCTCTCGGGCGTGTTATTGGAGCGTGAATACGACCACGGCTCGCCCGAGAGCATCAATCGAATCGACTGCAGATGCGCCGGGTGGTTTGCTAGGCGAGTGTGCGAGAAAGGTGGCTGGACGGCCTTGGGTAGGAAAGGTACGACGGGAAGCTTCCAAGCAATGGGCTGCGACAGCGGGGGATGGAGCCTAGGAAAGTGACGAGGAGGCAGGTGTCATCAGACAGCATGTACATGGAATTGGCTTTGTGGCTGGGACGGGGAGTGTGGCTATGTCATCTCTGCTGGTTTTAAAGTTCCGGGCCGCCGCTCAGGTGCCTACTAAATTACATAATGAGAATTGTCCCTCGGCCGCCCCCGCATTGGGGGAACCACCCCACTACAAACTAATTCAGATATTTAGGTTGAGGTATTCAGGTTATTAGGCTATGAGTGTAATTATCATAAGTATATTTTAATCGTGATTTCGTCTTATAACAAGAAAAAGACAACTTCTTCCTTATTCGTCCAGATATTGCAATCCATGAAATGGTGGTTCGGATGATAAGCCAGCCAACAACAACAACCATGTCTTCCACAACACTAGTCAGGGGCAAGGGCACCAAGATCCTGCTCCTGAATCCCAACTCGTCTACGTCTATGACGGAGGGTATGAAAGCTGTTATCAACGATGGTAAGTATGAATGAAAACAGAGGCCACGGCATCTGAAGAAATGAGTAGACAATACTAACTAAGAATTTACTCAGTCGATCTTTCGCATGTATGAAGCCCTCTAGTTTCTTATACCAGGGGCAATAAATGTACCCCCTGGTCTCTCATTACCACTCACTGATGGATGCACCATATTCCACACATATAGTCTACGGAAGTATACACATACACCGCCCCACCCAGCTCTCCAGCCAGCATCAATGATGGGAAGGACATCGAGGCGAGCACGGCCGCCGTGCTCAACGACCTCTCTAGCGTTATAAATCGATACGACGGTGTTGTGGTAGCTTGCTTCAGCGTGCACCCCTTAGTGCCACGATTGCAGGTTATACACGGACGAGACTGCGCCATCACCGGCATTTTCGAGGCCAGCGTGCTTACCGCCACCTCGCTGCTGAAAGTCGGCCAGAAATGGGGGATCGTTACCACGGGCAAATTCTGGGAGGATCATCTCTCCGATGGCGTGAAGACTTTCCTGGGCGCGAACACTGCAGATGAGATTGCCAAGTTCGCCGGTGTTCAGTCTACGGGGCTGAACGCGTCTGATTTTCATCATGGTGTGGATCCCGCTGTCGTCAGGCAGAAGTTGAAAGTTGCTACGAGGCGCTTGCTGGAGGCTTGGGACGTTCATGTCATCGTGATGGGCTGCGCGGGGATGGCTGGGCTAGAAGATATCATTCGAGAGGCTGCTAAGGAGTATCTCGGCGAAGAGTTTGCCTACTCGACTCTGCACGTTATTGACGGGGTTAGAGCTGGGATCATGCAGGTAGATCACATGATTAGAAACCAGCGATTACGTCCCGGGCGGTAATATCCGTGGTATTCATAATCTGAATATTCATTCTGTCTATTAGACAGTCTTCAAATCGACGGGCCTCCTAATCTAGGCGCCGCGTTCTTCCCCAAACTTCATCGGCATCCTTCTTTCCCTTAGTTTCTGGCACACGCCACATCACAAACAAGCCGCATAGAACGGCCAAACCTGTGAAGATGAAATAAACCCATCCGGCTCCACCAAATCTCTCGTTCAGAGCGAGATTGATAATCGGGAAAAATTGAGCCACCAAGAACGTAGCGAGGTAGTTCGCGCCGAGGCAGCAGGATTGGACAGCACCTACCGCTTCGGGACCTACCATCTCAGAGGCGAGAATGAAGGGGACGGGCCCCAGACCAACGGCAAAAAAGGCGACAAAGAATAACACGGCCAGAGCCGAGATGATCTTGGCCTCAAAAAGAATCGACAGGGCTAGTGCCAATGCACTGGTTCCCTGGCCAAAAATGGATAGCAATAGACAGGTCTTTCTTCCCAGTTTGTCTGGCAAGGGTGAGCATGCGATGGTGGTAACCAAGTTGATAGCGGAGATGATAATCGTCAACACAGCCGAGTTTATCGGGAGAAGATCTTTCAGCAGTGACACCGAGTACATGATGATAGAGTTGATACCACAAAGCTGCTGGGCGCACATGACTCCCATAGCGGCGACTAGGGCGGGATGATACTGGGCATCCCTGACGATTTCAAAGAAACCTAGATGCGAGTTCGACTTCCCGCTCGTCTTGCTTGAAATTGACTCTCTTCTAAGGTTCGAGCCTACCAGCGTGGCAGACGGATCATCAAGCAGCGCCTCTTCCTCAGGCGACGTAGCACCTGAGCCCCAGAAGGCAGTCTCCTCTTCAATATCATAGTGCTTGCCACGAATCCGCTGCAGGGTACGTTTGGCTTGGGACACGTTTTTATGCGTGGCCAACCACGCCGGGCTCTCGGGTATGACGAGAAGACCGAAGAACTGAAGAACGGCGATGATAATGCCGACACTGAAAATCCATCGCCAAGTAGATTCGGTGCTCAAGAAATAGCCCAGCGTTTGGGTGCCCAAGATACCCACGTTGATGCTGACTTGCGTCATGGCCCCAAAAGTCCCCCGCTCACGAGGAGGTGCGACTTCGCTGATATAGATGGGCACGATGACAGTAGCTGCGCCGGCGCCCACGCCAGCAAAGATTCTGCCGATGGCCATGACGGTGATGGATGTCCCGAGGGTCAGGAGGGCCGACCCGAAAGCGAAGAACAGGCCAGTTAACCGCATGGCAAAGAGCCGCCCCCGAGTAGATGATATGGGACCGCCAGCAAGTGCGCCAATCAAGCCGCCGAGGGTGAACATGCTCGATACGACGGCGAATTGAGCGTCGTTCATGGGGATGCAGACAGGAAATGTTGGGTCGGCGGCGGCAGCGCTCTTTGAGCTCGATAACGATGTCAATGCGGAGAAGGCGGCGGATAGTCTCGACGAGACGGACGGCTTTACTGTACGGCAAGAGATAACATCTTGTGGTGCGTTGAGCTCAGCCTAGAGATAGTCATGACAGCGTGTTAGCTAAGTAGCATCTAAGCTGCTCTTCATGAAGCTTGTGGAGAGCGTGCTTACAATATGGAAGCCAAACTGCAGTGGGCCAAGAGTGCTGATGGTGACGAGCAGGAGGAGATATGGAGAGACATCTCTCATCCACTGCCGCAGCGTAGAGGAAGCCATGGTGGATTTTCGTCGAGATAGTAGGCGAGACTTCTCCGTCTCTTCTACAACTTACAATGTCTCGATGGAGATGATGGAGGATGCAAGGTACGGCGGTTGAACTAAAATAGGTGGACTTTCCCCATGATCCTGGGGATGTTCCACCTGACCCGTCGGCGCTAGTCAAGTATAGGCATAGTGGTATAACGTAATGTGCATGTGGAAATACACTGCATTCAGCACCGTAGAAAGCTTCATGTCCATTTTATTTCAGTTTTTCTATGGTCCTCGACATCCCTCGCGAAATGTCAGTTTCATTCATTTTCCTAACCATTGATCGAATTGAATCAAATCAAACGCCAAGCTCAAATGATTCGAAACTTAACGGCGTGCATGTCTAGGGAGTGCCCGGTCCTCCCAAGAGACGAACACCCCCAAATCACTGTATCATAGCTCTACGAATAATTAATGTACAGACAGACTTAGTGGAATTGGTCGATGCACTCCGGACATGCAGTCGCACCGCATTCTACGCATAAGCATGCCCATTTATGACGGCCTCCCCCGCAGAAAATGCAACTCGCCGGTCCCTTTCTCTTCGGCCAACGGAAGGGCTGGCGGTGGCCGCACAGAGGTGACGCATTTGTGACACGGTCCCGTGCTGTCTTCGCCATGTAGGCACGCGATCTTGCCGCCGCTTGTTCTGATCTCTTCTCTGCTTCGGCTATCTTTTCTCGACGCTTTTTTTCTTGTTCTGTGCGTTCTCGAGCTTCCCGATTCCGACGCGCGGCCTCGTGCATCCGGTCGTCTGCCTCTTTCCGCTTCTCGTGACGCGCTCTCTCTTCGGATTCTCGTTCCTGCTCTTCGCGTTTCCGTTTTCGATTCCGTTCTGCGTGGGCAGCCCACCATTCACGCTGGGCTCGCACCTCAGCTGCACGTTGCTCTCGTTGGGCTCGCACCTCAGCTGCACGTTGCTCTCGTTGGGCTCGCACCTGGGCTGCAAACTGCTCCCATAGGGCTTGTTCCTCAGCTGCACGTTGTTCCTCAAGCTCTCGTTGGGCCCGTTCCTCGGCAGCACGTTGTTCTTCACGCTCCCGCTGGGCTCGTTCCTCAGCTGCACGCAGCTCCTCACGCTCCCGTTGTGCTTGCTTCTTCTGCCTGTAGTCGGACCACACTTCTTGAATCCATGAATAATTTTTGTCGTAGTTGGCCCGCTGTTTCAAGTCCGACAGAACTTCATATGCTTTCTGAACCTGGACTCACGCTGTTAAACTCAGCCGTAAGCAGGAGTCTGGCACGTTTTGGTTACTTACTCTGCGAAACTCATCAGCATCTACTGATTTGTTTTGCTGCTTATCTGGGTGAGTAGCCAATGCCCTGGTTTGATATGCTTTCCTAATCTCTTTCGTGTTGGCAGTTTGAGGCACCTCAAGATCTCCGTAGTAGTCTGCCACTCTCGGTGATTTGATGTTATCATCCATTGTGTCGGCATATGTGAATTTGGAAGAGCTTGTCATAAATGTTGAAAACACAAGGGATAGGCAGGGTGCGTGGTGTGACATGTGTTTTCTGTTATTGGCTACTCCATGAGTTCTCTGACCGAGGCATGAGCCGTCTGGCTGCAAACCGCAGAAGGTGCGACGTTACACTAGCCACTTCTCGTTGCACAGACGCCAGAAAAGAATCTTCTGGGGGTTTTAGCACCAGATGCCAATCAAACCGCTATAGAGAATCGCGTGAGTTCTACCTCGGTAGGGCGCCCTCGATCACGTTTTCACTTATCAGTCCTCTCGATAGCTTCCGGCGAAGCGTAGCTCCAGCAGCCGTCTCTCCGAGTCCCAGGTGCTACAGGCAGGGTAACTATATTTCATCCATCTATCCCTTCTATTTATTCAACGCAGAACTTGTCAATCGAAGGAAGTCGTACAGCATATCTATATTTAAGACCAATTCCAACATTGGCATCACCATGGCACGCTGTCTGCATTGTCTCCATTGTCTCCATCTTTGTTGATCATAGTGCATCAGGTACGGCTACGCTACTACATAGCATTCATTGTTCACATCAGCCTCGAGTCGTCCAGGCAAAGCGAGCAGCGCTCATGACTGATCAGAAGAATCCGCGAGACCGGATCGAAAGTCTCATCATCGTCAGAATAAAGGACTCATCCGGCTCAAGTCCCGGTCGTCGTCTTGGTCGTAGGTTCCTATTATGCGTTATCATGAGACGGCACCCCGTTGGGAGCCGGCCAACTTGATCCAAGATAGATAATTTCGCTCACAACTCAGTAAGTCCTCCCGTAACCATAAAACTACACCACCCAGTTAGGTACGTAACAACCATCAGAATCATAACCTCTCGTATATGAAGCAACCACTATAACTTTCAGGGCATTTCAACAGCTCTTAACCGCATTATCTATAACAGCTTCGAATACAGCACAATGCGGCTCAAAAGAGTCCGATGCACTCTGTTCCCGCTTAAGTACTACCAATATCCCCGTTCATGTAAGACGCAGCGCTACACCAGATACAGGGACCTATAATGTTTCACCATATCATGACAGGGGTGGTTACAACGTCCTATCTAACGTACGTACACTAGTATGCGGAAACGCCGCCTCATCGACACATTGCGGAGACAGCCCAACCGCTAACGGCTTGGGTCGACGTTGCGTGACCGGGGCCTTTATCAGTTAACCCAACCACAGGACAGAACGTCAGAGGATCTCGCAGTAAGACGATGATAACCTTCCCGACGTTCTGTCAGATCGATCTGGTTCCCCTGCTGCTAGTAATTTCCTGCGCCCATGCAGATAGATAAGTAAACTCAGTCGGGTCCGGCGCGCATGCGCGTGCATGGAACTGCTGCTGCTACTATGTTCTGCATACTTACATACTCTGCTGTCTGCACTACGAAGTACATTCGAAGTATATTTTTGAAGTTGCATCACGACTAGTTTATTCCAGTATTTGTCGATCTTGCTTGCCGCGCATAATTACTGCGTACGTGTGACTTGCGCCTGTGATGAGCCATGGCTGAGCTGGAAGTCGAGCGACAGGCGACGAACAACAGCCATGCTGCGGTCCACGACGAAGACCGTCTGGCGCAGTTCGGGTACAAGCAGGAGTTGAAGCGCGACTGGGCACGTTGTTTTCTGCCCCAATCACCTAATCTTAGGTTCTGCTCGTGCGAATACTGACTTAAGATTCGAATCTACAGGGTCTGGCGCATAATTTCGGAGTCTCGTTTTCGATTATCGTGAGTCTGGAATGATACCGTGAGATTCTCCCATGTGCGGATAGCTAACTCAGAGCCGTTCTCGAGAGCGTGATTACAGGCCTCACGACGCTGTTCCAATATGGGCTGAACACGGGCGGTCCGGCGGGTAAGAATATTTCTACCTTTACGCGGAATCTTCGTACAGAATCATCGTCGCCTAGCACTAGCTCTAACCAATTCCTTGCGTAGTCATGAGTATCGGCTGGATCGTTGTATCCTTCTTCACACTGATGGTAGCCACGGCCATGGGCGAGATCGTGTCGGCGATCCCGACCAGCGGCGGCCCGTACTTCTGGGCGGCCCTCATGGCACCTCCCCGATGGTCGGCCTTCGCGGCCTGGATCACCGGCTGGTTCAACCTGCTAGGCCAAGTCGCCGTGACCACGGGCATCTCGTTCGGGCTGGCGGGCCTCATCGCGACAGCGGCGTCGGTCAAGAACCCCGAATACACGCCGACGCCGGCCAAGACCATCGGCATCTACGCCGCCGTTTTGGTCTCGCATGGTCTAGTGAATACTTTTGGCGTGCGCGTGCTCAAGTACCTGAACAATGTGTCTATTGTCCTGCACTCGGCTGGCGTCACCGCGCTGGCTATTGCCGTCCTCGCGAAAGCGCCCACGCATCAGCCTGCGTCGTTTGTTTTTGGTTATATCAATGATGGCACTGGCGTTGATCCCGCTCCGGGCTGGGGCGAGCGTGCTTCCCCGGCGTATCTGGCCGTGTGCGGTAGTCTGCTCGCGCAATACACGTCCGTACTCTTGTTCTTTTCTTCCCTTGCATACTGCGCCGGACACAATCTGATTAACAGCTTAATACAGACTCACGGGCTTCGACGCCTCCGCGCATCTCTCCGAAGAGACACGCAAAGCGTCCTGGTCCGCACCGATCGGGGTCGTATCCTCCGTCGGCTTCAGCGCCATATTCGGTCTCCTAGTCCTGTTATCCCTCCTCTTCTCAATCCAAGACTTCCAAGCAACCCTAGCATCCACCTACGGGCAACCGGTCCTGCAAATCCTCATCGACATATTCGGCGAAGACGGCGCCCTAGTCCTCTTCACCCTCATCATCCTCTGCGTATGGCACTGCGGCCTGTTCAGCATGACCTCCAACTCGCGGATGATGTTCGCGTTCGCGCGCGACGGCGGCATCCACCCGTTCTTCCACGCCGTGGACCTGCGCTTCCGCAGCCCCGTGCGCGCGGTCTGGCTCGCGGCCACACTAGCATTCATCCTCGCCTTACCCTCCCTGGGAAGCAGCGTCGCGTTTGCTGCGGCTACGAGTATCGCTACCATAGGCCTGTATATCAGCTACGGCATCCCTATCCTGCTGGGCTTGATCTGGCATAAGGAGTTTGAGAAAATGAAGGGGCCTTTCAATCTTGGCGCGCTGAGTAGACCTGTGGCGTTTATTGCTGTTGCGTGGATTATGGCGATTACGGTCGTCTTTGTCCTCCCGACTGCGAACCCTGTTACCAGCCAGACGCTCAATTATACTGTCGTCGCGGTCGGGATTATAGCTATTGGCGCGACGACTGCGTGGATAACCTGGGCGAGGAGGTGGTTCACGGGCCCGGCGGCTGAGGTCACTGAGGCGATTAGGAATAATGTCGATTTGACGGAGCCAAGGGTCGAGGTGACGGAGAGTAGCGAGAAGGAGAAGCCGGGGCCAGCGCTAGATAGTAGTGAGTCAAGGTGATTGATTGCTGCAAGCTATATATATAAGTATCTGGGTGGTGGGATTGGGATTGGGATTGTATGTATGTACGGTCACCGTGCAAGCGAGCTGCGGATGCTACCTACCTACTTACCTGCCGGCCTTTATAACAAGGGTCCAGCTGCACATCAGCTACTGTGAATGTTTGTTGGCCTTTGGATAACCATTCGATAGTGTTCAATATTGTTGGATAACTAGAGAGTACCGTAGAACTGATTCTGATAGCAGCTTTTTCCATTAGCAAAGGGATATCACAGAATATATAAATGTAATCAACAACAAATCCAGCCCAGCAATGAATCCTTTCATTCCCCCTCTGCGCTTCCACTCAATACTCAATGCTCAATGCCCAATACTCAGCCTTCAATACTCTCAAGTCCCAGCCGGTTTCGCATTCTTCTCCCGCTCATCATCACCACCAAACTTCGTCATGCCCAATTCCAGCAGCGGCCTCCTACCACCACTTCGTACCGACCCTTTCTTAAGCTTATTCCGCAGCACTTCCATCTCGTCGCGCATCTTCGCCTCTTCTTCTTTTTCGCTGAGCATGGTGCCCTCGATGGACAGGTACCCGTAGTCGCCGCTACTACCGACTTCGTAGTTCTTGATGCGGAAAGTTATGGGCGTATCCGATGTGATTCTAGCGTTCTGGCCATCGACCCAGTAGCCTGTGCTGTGCACCTCCGTCTGCTCCGTCTGTTCCGCCTGCTCTGCCTCCGTGTTGTTGTCTCCAAGTGCTGGGGAAGCAGGCACAACATCGGTATCAACCTCGTCGTCTTTTGCACTGCTGTTGCTATTGCCGTTGGATTCGGATTCAGACTGGGACTGCTGCTCAACCCATCTCCAGCCGCGGGGCATGCGCTCCGCCTCAATCGACGCATTGAATTTCCCCCAGCATACAACACCAATGTGTCCCCCGCTCTGAATATTCACGAGCCCCTCGAGCCAGGCGCCGCGCGATGGGCGGAAAACATCGATGTCCACCGTAAGCCAGGCGAAGCTGACGGCGTGCTCGTTGATCGACTCGAACAGCGCCGTGTCCTGCTCTCCGCTGTCTTCCGTGAGCGACCCGCTGCCGGGAGCTTCGCCGATGCGCGGGTTGCGGTAGGCGAGGAGAACACCGCCGAATGCGGGCACGTATCGGTTTAGCAGGGGTTCGAGGTGTTGGTTCATGTATCCCTGGACTGGCTCGTTGAGGCCGAGGGGGTGAAGCGGGAGAAATTGTGCGACGGTCTGTGTGTAGAAGGGGTAGGGGTGTTGAGCGAGATTGGGGCCGGGGAGGGTTTTGGAACGTGATGAACGGAGAACTACGACGTCGGATTGTCCGATTGCTTCGTTGTCGTTGTCCTCGTCGTCGAAGACGTCAATAGGCGACTCCTCTCTGTTCTTCTTTTTTGATTTCTTCGACTCTTTTGACTTCTTGGATTCTTTCTCTTGTTCCTTCTTCTTCTTTTTCTTTTTCTTCTCCAGTCGCTCCTTGCTATCGTGCTCGCCGTTCTCCTCTCCATTGGCGATAGGTGCTGCGTCGTCCGGCAGTTGTGCGCCATCGGTGCTTGTTTCTACCGCCTTGCTTGACTTGTGGCCTTTCCGCTTCTTTTTCGTCGCATCGTCGCCCTCCATTATTTCAACCGTTTCGCTTATTGTAGTGACAGCATCGCTTCGGGATCTTTTGTGTTTGCGCTCGGCTTTCTCTGTGCTGTTGGGATCTCGGGGGCGCTTCTTGCTCGTCGTCGCGTCTTTGTGCTTCGACGATTTGCGCGCCTTCGCCTCAGGGGAAACAGGCGGCTGTGATAGACTTATGGATGCTGCTTCCGCCATTTCCGCTTCGATTTGCCGAGACGAGAGTTTGTCGTAGGGCGGTGCAAAGCGGTGGTTATTGATGTTCTGCGGTTGTTCATGAGAAAATTCCGATAGCAGCTTCTAACAGATAAGAAATTTTTATGGGTCGATGAGCTTTAAAGATTGGGCAGGAGCTTTGTCCATTTGCCCCTTTTGGTTAGCCACATGACATGTAGCGAGATGGCGGGGCAGCTGCGACCATATTCAAATAGTACCTAACAACCTGCAGCTTTTCGTAGGGAGTACCTACCCGGTACGGAGAATAATTAGGTATATTGTTCATTAGGTAAAGAGATATCTGAAGTGATGAGTTCTGTGCACCTGGCATCAATTTAACACGCTATGTTCTATCCTGCGTCATAGTGCATAATTCATGATTTCTTGCTCGGAGATTCGGAGTCAATTATCCATTAAACGGATTGCTTCCGAGCCGCCGGACCCTGGAGGTTTCTTGCAGCTACCAAATCACCGGTGAAGTTCTAGATCATCGTAAGCACCAAGATCTGGGATATAGGAAGTAGAGGGAAGAAATTCTATGCCGCGGAAGTGTTGACAAAATCTTCTAGATTGGAATGACCAGGATCATCATTTTCATTTCCGCGATGGGCAAACCGTAGCAACGGTAGCGAATGAGCAGCTCTTGCCACTATGTAACAATCTAGAACGGTAGCAACGTCGTAGATGGGAAGATGTAGGTTACATGCGCCTAGATGCCCTGGCAGCACTGCTCCTTTGTGCGTTACCACAGCATCGGGCCCATGTACTACTCCATCATCCAAAATATCAAAAAAGTATGATATGAATCGACATAACGGCATTTGCCAGAGTCCCCTTGAGTACCCGTCTTTTACATTTCTGTTCGAACAATTCGACAATCTTAAAAGCATTCACGATGAACAGAACCTTGTTGCTAAATAAAATCACAATGCCGTTATCACAGTACGTGTAAGGGATTGCAAACGGTCCACCATCCGACTTAACAACGTTCTACCTTTGTCATCAAAGCCTAAGTGATCTTGTAATACAGTGTTGCATTCCTGTTATGTAACAGTTGTAGGCTCTCATAATTTTCTTCATCTACACCCTTCTCACCGTTCATCTTAGGACTGGCTATAATGGCACAAAACAAGGATGGCATGAGGGGGGGGTTTAAGCGGTCAAGCGTCCGACTTGACAACGTTCTGCTTTCGGACAGTAATGTTGTGGTTCAATGCTTTACTCTTGTCCCGTAACAGAGTAGTACCCCTGTGCTAAGCTCATCCAGTTGTTGGATGAATATCATGATAGACTTAGAACTCCAGGTGATCGGTTATACGATTGTTGGTAGTGACGTGCCCATTGGCTGATATTTCATTAACAACTTGTGGCGCTGTTCGGTCAACAGTATAAGACCAAGTCTAGCTCAATAGTTCTAAAGTCCGCCTGTATCATAATACAATCATTTACACGATTCGGCCCGAATATCAAAAAGCCAAGTATCAAGGTGCGATGAGGAATATATCATTGATTGACTTGTCTCGTGGAACAATAGAAACTATCGGACTGATGCTGGCTGAGCGGCTGGCGACAAGGGGACAGGTATAATTTGTGACATTATAGAGCTGAAACCGCAGTTGGCGACGCAAAAACTGCTGGAATATTTCCCTTTATGGATGTAAATGCTACCTCATAATATAAACACGTCTACCAATAAAACCCGGTTCCGCCTAATTCATTTGGCTTGGAGATCTGCATTACCCGTTTGAGATATGCGTGCATTTGCAACTTCAAGAGATAATTACGTATATGGTGTACGGGTTTTTGTGGCTTCTCGGTACAACCTGGTGCCTTCTCCTGCTGCGATTTTGCCTAGATTCTCGAGCAATACCAGTACGCCACTTTCATCATAAGAATATGTAGGGTACAGCCTAGAATCAGCCAACAGGCAACAATTCGGCTTTGAGAGAGACGGGGCAAAGACAACAATATGGTGTGAAGAAGGGCAAATCATGGCTTGCAGGCTTGATTTACGGGTGCCCACTGCATTGTCATAGACCTAAAGATAGAAATTATTGATCGCAGAATGAACAGATGAACCGCCAGAATATCAATGTTTACTGATCAATTGAACACCCACATGTTAACTAGTAGATGCGTCCTATGCCTGAGTTGATATGGAGTGCATTGAAAGCTGACACATTTGATGGCCAAGATGCGTCGGTGGCGCGGTGTGGCTTCTACTTTAAAGACTTACCTAGCCCACGGCTCTCCTGTCAGTGCCCGGGTTGCCGTAAAGGGAAGAGCCACGAGAAGGGCTACCTACTGGTAAACCATGAACGTGATGCGGAACTAGGTCGGGCCGCAGTTGGCAAGGGTACACCGAAACGCTGTGTGCAACACCAAGCCAGAGAAAAGTAACTTACAACACACATTTTCTGGAACCCATCCACCACGTTGCTAGCTTCACAGCAACCACCCCTTTACACTATCTCGTAGAATCATCATTCCTCAGATTAATCTTTTTGAAGCCAAGCGGCAACTTATAACAAGGTAGCTATATCACGTAACGTTATGTTGCGGTTGGACAGTCGGAGATGATGGTCGTTTCTCCTTTTGTTATGGCTCTGGGGGTGGATCTGATTATCGCGGCCACGAGTCAGGAGGCGAGCACGGCGAGAGTATTTGGGTTAGTTCCAGTTTGTATGTAAACGAACTTTTGTCCCGTAGCGACTTGCCAGGCAGCCCAGACTTCTTCAACGGCTCTAGAAGATCGGTGTTGCATCACTGACACGGATACGACTACGATGCCACGATTCTTCACAGCCTATGGAATGAGCAGTGTTGCCCATGCCCTGATTCTCGTCACTTACACCGCCTCCCGAACAGTCGATGATCTCCGTCGCGAGCGCACCCTCCGAGGCGGGCTGAATAGTAGCGCCTTTTCTGAGGCTCACGAGGCCTCGTTCGTGCAATCCTCCGCGGAAACTCGTAATCCCGAGAGGAAATCAGGCCTCAAAGTGATATGAAGTCATGTATTGAAATGCTATTGGGATTAGGAGACACGGGTCGTAGAGACCATTGGCCAATAATCATCTTCGCTTAGACAGTTGAGTCCTCTCCATGAGATTGGGTTCTCGAAACTTTTCCCAAGTTCGCCGCCTTGTGATCTTCTATAAGTAGGTAGGTAGCGATTCTTCCTCCCTATGCCCATAAATCAACTTCGCTCGTCAGATTGTCTCGATTTACGGTACTTGAATCCATTGTGGTAAACCAACCTTCGACCTTCTCCTATTCGATCTACTCACTGTTTTCTTGAGATTATATAACAAAGCAACGAGCAATCTACTCAAGCAGCGTCTAACTAAGCTTTGGGGATCTGTCTACACTAAATAGTGTAGAACCAAGCTACCAACGAAAAGGGTGAGTTAATAACCAGCTTACCTAGCCAGCTCTGCCATACATTTTCTATATCATCCCCAAACCTCATAAGAGTTGACCGTACTGATGAAGATTTTGACTAATCTGGATCAGTAGTAATTTCTCGAAACTAGAAAGCGTCGGGACGCCAAAGCTTTTATCACAACCGATTCTTCAAGATGGCAGATACGCAACCTCAAGCTCCGTCTGTGGATGGCGAATCCAAGACATTCGAATCGACGCCACTAAGCGTCGAGAAAATTGCATCCATCTTAAGACCCCTTGTGGGCCAGTTTGAGGTGGACCTCAACTATACTGGAAACAAATCAACTAGCAACATCGACAGCCTGCTACAGAAGATGCATGAGGAAGCAAAGCGTATCGGAATTCCGTATCCTGAGGGGTCGCATTCCGGGAAGTCGTTCAAAGTTGGGGCTTGGTATGCGCACGTATGTTGATATCTCATTCCCCTGAACCTCATCATCTCTCTTTTCGAAACCAGGAAACAGAAGTGTTTACTACATGAATGCATTGCTAAATATCAAACAGCTTTGTTATCCCGGGCACTCTCTCGAAGTCCGTGCCTACACTGGAATCTTCACTTGGCTTGCTATCGTAGCGGACGACTCGATCTTCAAAGACCCAAAACCGTGGCAAAATTTCATTGCCCACTTCCAGTCTGGACGTAAACAGGACACACACCTCGCCCAAGCGTGGGCTGGTCATCTGCGCATGTGCGACAAATATTATTCACCTGTGGTGGCGGGGTTGATTGTTACTTCGTCACTGAATTTCACGATCATCAACGTTGTCGAAGGTTCCGAGCTCCCAAAGATGTCTCGTACTACAGGAGGTACGCACTGGCCGTACTACCTGCGAGATAAGGACGGGATCTCGGAAGCATACGTCTGGATGACTTTTCCGAAAGAATCGTATCCAGAAGTTTCCTCATACATGGAAGCCGTTCCTGATATGAATAAGTATATATCGTTCACGAATGATATTCTCTCGTGAGTGACATCGTCTCCTAGATTACACGCTCCCACCAGATAGACACGAATATTAACCTCGTGTGACCAACAGATTCTACAAAGAAGAGAAAGCCGGAGAGAAGAACAACTACCTGCATAGCAGGGCCTTCTACGAAGGAAAAGATGTCTACACCGTGTTCAGAGACGTGATGCAGGAGACTGTGGAAGCGCATCGCCGAATCCAAGTCGTCCTGCAGGGCAGGGAGCCGTACGCCCAGGCGTGGCACGCGCATGCCATGGGATTCGTCGCAATGCATAAAACCCAGAATGAGCGTTATCACCTTCGGGAATTGGGCCTTAGTGAGTAATGCACGGATTGATTTAGGCCAATGATTGGCACACGATGGGGAAACGGGATACCACTATGTGTGTACTGGAAGAGTTTTGCGATGCTGTGTTTCATGTTCCTTAAGTATAGAGATAAACGACTGTTGAGACTGTATAGAGCAACTCGGATGTGTAGAATCCTGACATTTTTGATCCTCGCTCAAGTCATGCTTTTTATGTCAGGCTCTTATTAGAGGATGGAGGGCAGGGAGCGGGTGTGAATGTTGCACAATGTTTTGTTCTTCGATTTGGTTCTAGTAAGTGCGCAATAACATGAGCACGGCGATGGCATTTTATCCGCTTAGCAGTATTAGTGATGTGCTTATCACTAATTATACACAAGTTGTGAACCGGTTATGCGTTTGCCTGGCAACAGCAGAGAACAAGCCCTCCGTGACAATCTGTTACTTATCTCGATAGTAATCTACAATACTTATTGGTGGGTCTCTTCGAAATAAAAATCCATTGTCATTCGCATTTGTTTTCGTAAAAGACATCCAAGTAATTGTCAGGGGCCGAAGAATCCCTGGAATGATACTAATTATTTGAACAGCTTTCGTATTGTTGCCCTTCTGTCTTTATGCTTGGTGGTCTGATTTAGCCCCCTGTCTCTTTTTGTTTCAAGATATGCTGTGAATTTTGAATAGGCATACGAGAACTCTCGGATTCGGTCGAGATTAGCTTTCTTAGCACGTGAACTTGAAAGGCCAAGATACTGCAGTGCCAACCTTGAATATTTCTCCCCTAGCATGAGCCTAACACTACCAGTTATCGGCGCTCCTGGCGGCTGGATTTGGTGTCATTCCACTCTTGACTAATTCTCTCTCGAGGAACAACAAGTAAAAACATAAAACAAAGAAAGATGCTAAATACAATTGTGAAGAATCGCCTTCGGATTTCAAGTTCGGTCGTCAGGGCCTCTGAGCAAATTCAACAGACTTTACAAGACTTATTCCTCCGATACCCTTGTTCTTAATACTTATACCGTAAAGTAAAAAAGCTTAAAAGACTACACAATATCAAACGTGTCTGTCCACCACTCCTGTGCTGACTGGGAAGCTGATTCAACTATTTCTCCATCCATACAGCCATATACATAGCTAAGACCTGTTAGCAAGTAAATCGGAAAACCATATCTTGGTGGGCGCTTGAATACTCACCACTCTCCAATAAAACTCCACTGCCCCGTCCCTCCGGGTAGTGGCCTTAACACATATGGCACCGACCCCCCGGGCATGATAACAATGAAATCACCTGGCTGAACTTCGTCAAAGGCGAGCCCGAGACGGCCTCCAGCTGTAATGATTATTCGCCGCCCATTCCAATGGGGAAGATGATATGTGTAATTAGTAAAAATACCTAGAAACCCTTTTTCAAGTTCCTCTGTCGTAATCCCACATGGTTCATCTATCAGTAACGTTCTCCATTTGATTTCCATGATCTCCTCATCCGATTTAGTATCCCATAGACGCCGCAAGACTGTGCTGAGGTTTGTACAAAGTTCTACTAGCTGCTCTCTCGTGACCGAGCCCAAGGGTATGAACATTTCCCCGACAGTATCGAACATTAATCCCTGGATCGTAAGGGTTCTTGGATCATAGATCGGTAGTAGAACCACACGGTCACAATCTCCGTCCGCTTTGAATGGCCTCCGAAAACTAGAACCAGGACGATCTTCAGCACCGAAGCTCCCGCGAGCTATTAATGGGCATCTATCATATCTACCGGGTGTCGCGGAGAGAGAGCAGGCCCATGTACCCGTTTCAGACAGCCGGTTAGAGTATGCTGAAAAGATAGAGAGGATTTCAAGGCTTTTCGAAGTTTCCAGTACGGTGCGTGTAATCCAAAAGTAGAGGAGTGGGTTATTCGCCATTTCAACCAGGGCTTTCCTCAGGAGGTTCTTCACGGGTTGCGAGTGGCTACTAATATCCCAGAGTACATAAAGTTTCTCTCGGTCGCTCGTCCAAGCATCACACTTCCTAAATCTCCACAGAAGCACCTCAATTCGGAGATCTCCGAACTCGTGATCAAGCTTGGAGATTAAAAGCCTCTTAGCTGCGCACCAACCAGGCGTCGCCTCTATTTCTCTTAATGTGGGACTTTGAAGCCGGTATAGTGTCAACTCAAGGATCCTTCCCTGATTCAGTATCAGCTGGATCTCATCCAAATCCAAAGACAGAGATCCAATCTCTATCGAGACCTTCGAAGCAGGGATAATTTGTTGCAAAGTCCTTGGGTCGGTCCACCAACTGTGTCTGAAAAGTTGTAGGAGATAATGCCAACCCTGTTCTTGGTCAAACTGTTCAACTATTTGCAAGAGACCGTTTTCATATGAAGGATCACCTGGTTTGTTGCCTTCCATTAAAGATCCCACATCGGCGACTAATCTTTCCAAATATAGTTGAGCCTTCTGATCGTCTTCATTGTCATTGTTACTTATATTCACCACAGTCCAATTGGCGTTTTGGATGAAATCGGTCGTCATCGGTTGCCGGGGAAGAGACACCGCGCCCATATCATAGGATGGAGAATCGAGCCACACGACAATCTTTTCGTCTTCGCCCTCGTTCCTTCGAGTGTCTCTGAGAGCTATCAAGTGCAACTTTTGGTGATTGGGGACCCAGGTAACACACCCTCCAATGTATATAACAGCAAATTCAACGTTTTGTCGTGAATGAGGAAAAGAGTCATGGGCGCATGAGAATATTGTATAAGGAAGGCGCCTCTGCGGGGTCGATTTCGAACATTCGGCATTGGATTTTCGTTTCTGGACACGTTGCTGGCATAATTTCTAGCAATCCGACATCCGACGGTCCACGTGGCCGTGACCAATCCGTAGCATGAGGCGACATAAATGAATCATAATCGGGATGGAAAATCGGAATGTTGAGAGCCGCCATCCACAATTGCAGATTCACATTTAAGGCGATAATAATATGCGCTAGCCTGTTAATTATGCGTAAGAGTGTAGAATCTTCTTGCGTAGTCACGCTTGTATCTCTCGTCTCGATTCCCCCAGTCAGGCGGTCCCAGATAATTTTCATAATATCTCCGGCTTTTGCGCACTCTGCATTTGGATGTTCTGGACGATAGATATGCTTCGCCCAATGGTACCAGGCATACTGTCGCAAGGGATATTCTTGATGGGAGTACTTGGGCGCACAAGTGTTGTACGCGAGCAAGTACATTAAGCAACTCAGCGCCATATTATAATTTGACTCTTCTACGGACAGACCAAAATTATGGCTGTTGTGAGATAGACGAGTTTCGTCTCCTTCGCCTTTGAGTAAAAACTCTCTAATCGACGCATGTACCAGTATGACTGTGTGGGTTCTGTGCTCGACGGCGTCTTGGTTCGGGCTCAGGGGCGGTTGAATGAGTACTAGATCTTGTAGCAGCGTCGCTATGTACGACGGTCCTTGTGTGTCGTCTAGTAAGAAATTGTTCTCGATGTTGATTGCGGATGCATCCACTAGTTCTTCTATATAGAGTTGTCGCACAGAGAACGTTAGCCATCTTAGAGCGTTTTTAACCCTAGGCTTGTCGTAGTCATCGAGCCTGTTTAAGATGGCAACATATGTTTCGTCCAAGTCTTTTGGTAGTGACTTCAGTTTCTGCTCAACTTTTCCACTAGTGACAGGGACTTTAAGGCCTTTAAGTTCCTCAATCTGCAAGTAAGCCCAGCGAAACCTATCAGATTACTGTTAGCCGGAATTTTTAAAGATTGCATTTGGAAATCTGCCATCTTACATCCCATTACTCTCGTCGGCCACCTTCAATATGATCATATCTTTAGTTTCTTGGGGCAAGAAGGATAGCCCCCGCGAAGTCTCTAATTCCGAGACCACGAAAGTTCGAATATCATCCTGAACAGACTTGATATCCACTGACAAAGAATCCCATATCTCGGTACCTTTGATGAATCTTTCGAGGTCGTTTCGCTGGCGGCTGACAACCAAAATTTGAAAATTTAGAGGCTCTGCAGAGATGAGTTTTTCAAGTTCATCAAGGAGAGCATCTTGCTCTCTAGGTTTCAGCTCGTCGAGCCCGTCAATGAGTATGTAGTAATGTGAATTTGATGAGGCAATGACTGTCTCAAGTATGGCTGCTAATTCAGCCACCAGAGGTTCTCTATGGGTCTCGCGCTCCTCGCACAACTTGAAGAGGGCTTGAATTGGGGGAGGAATGTCAGGCTTTTGGCAGCATCGCAACAATAATGACCTGAAAAGATCTGCGACAATCCGCCCATGCTCGCCAAGTGAAGTGCACTAAAAATATCCAAGAATCTTCGATGGATCCGTTTTGCATAATTCGCGAATTACCTCGGTCGCTAAGAAGAACAGCACACTTTTTCCGCAACCCACTTGCGATAAGTCAATATGATATTTCTGTTGCTTCCAGGACAGGCGCTAGATACTCACTAGGGCCATGAACCCACATGAACCTCGAGTTTCCTCGCAACCAATTCTGGAATTTATCGCTGTCTATGAACCAGCTGCCTGTGCTTTTTATCTTGTGATTTTCTCTTGACTGCTGGTGGATCATTGCTTGTAGTTTTTCGGCCTCATCAGATAGGGATAACCACTGTGATACGTCGCGCCATTGTTTAGCTTTACTGTTCTCCGCACGCTCATAATGAAAGTTTCCAATCATTTGAATACTGTTACCGCTGGCGGTCACATTCATCGCTGATACATTCCCCTGATGCTTCGGATCATCCATATCTTCTTTGGCGCCTGGTGTCCATATGTGAGTAGGAAGAGTGGAAAATGCAGCCGTGTTGTAATACACTGGATCTGTTATTTCAAGAATATACTTAGCTCTTCGGCATGCCCGACCATAGATAGAAGAAACCAGGGGAACTCCGGCACACTCCATCTTTGGGCGGCATTGAGGGGTAGTGCAATTCCTATTCGCCGACCTGCTAGGATTATGGCCAGCCACTCGGGCTCTATCATTAGAACCCGGTCAGCTGAGATGCATGAGAACTTATCAGATATGCAGGCTCTGAAAAACCTACCTGAGTTGATCAGTTTCCGAGATGATACGGAGTAGTCCGTACAAGCTGTGACATAACTGATCTGACACAACCTGCAACAATATGCAGGCTCTGAAAGACCCATCTGATCAAGCCAATTTGCGAGATTATTGAGGGTCGTATATATTGAAACGTTGGGGTCTCTCAATTAATCCCTATCAGTTGCACTTGTTGCTACCACGACTCCGAACTATCATAGCCAGTTTACCAGCCCTCATTTTGTTTAAGGGTAGACACCCCCACCATGGCAGAGCCCGTTGGAATTACAGGCACCGCCATAGCAGCCATGACCCTTCTATATAATACCTGCAAGGAGGTCCATGATATTATCGTCTCGTACAAGAGAGCTGAACGAGAGTATCAAGAAATAGCATCAGCCCTACAAGCTATCCAAACCATACTGGACCAGCTGCGAGCTAACTTGGAGCCAACAGATGGCACGGCGCCATTAGCTAATCAACGGAAAATTTTTGAGGATCTCAAGCCGGCTCTTGACATTTGCAACAAAGATTGCGAAGCATTCAAGAACAAGTTGGCGAACTTAACTTCGCATTCCACCAAAGGTCACACAAAAAGGATTGACAAGTCTCGTCTTCATCTCAACACGAATGACATCGCCGTCTTTAGGACGAAACTTATGGATTCTAAGAACACATTAGACGTCGCATTGAGCTGGTGTACTCTGTAAGTTTCGTGGTGCCTTGGCTGACGTGAGGAAAGCTGACCCCGAACAGGAACACGTCCAATCGCACTCAGCAGACTCTAAATGAGTTCCAGGAGAACACTGCGACAACCCTGAGTGAATTCACAGGCAAGTTGGATGCACTTGCGCTCGCTGTCCAGTCCTTGTCTATCTCTGAGGTTACCATTCCCCAGGAAGATGTTGCAATGATAACTCGAACCTTGAACGAGCAGCATCAACTCTTGAAGCAGAACCTTCAGTTCTGCACGACTGCCTTGGGAGCGGTTCAGTCGGAGATGCCGTCTACACAAGTGCGCTTTGTTAAAGCGAGGGAAAATGCGAGACAGATGATTGGAAATTATGGGACGGCTGGCGAAAAGGCATCATCAATAGTTGTCGAAAATGTGGAAGCTGAAGGACATGCCATCCAGAGTATCGGTAACTTTAGCGGCGACGCATGGGCGGCCATCCTCAGAAACAGGCGGGGTTAAGAAATCATCCAAGCAGGAAACGATGCTCTACAGATAGCAATTTGGTAACATTAATAATCGATACAATATTACTAGCACGCCGATCGCATCCAACTGAGCTTTGAAGCACGATTGAATCAACACCGCCTCAGTGGCCCCATTCTCTTATGATATTATCATGTAATTATGCACTCAGCCGATCTATGCAGCCACTTTATCTCGCTTCATAAACAGGGCGGCAAGCAGCATAACCCCACCAGCGATTGGTACTAGTACCACGGTCGTCTTCATAGCGTCAGTTATGGCCAGAACTGCTTTTTCCCGCAGCTCCCCAGCCAGATGAGTAAACAATTCGCTCTGGGTCCCCGCGACTGCGCTTTGGATTTCGAGGTGCGAGAAGCCTTGGCCAGCTAAAGCTGTAGCGAGGTTTCTGACACTTGTTGACTGATAAATCTGGCCCGCTATCGCGAGTGCGATGACTTGACCACCGATCTGCGACACATTTTGCAGATTGATACCCGCCCCAGCATCTTCCGGGGCAAGAGTCATGGTGGACAGGGTGTAAGCTGTGGTCTGGGTGAAGCCGGTACCAACGGCGATGAGCACGGTCAATCCGTAGATCAGACTAGTCGTCGAGCTAGGATCTAGGAAGACGGCTAAGGGGCCGCCACCGGCGACTAGAAATACGCCGCCGATGATGTAGATGACTGAATACACCTTGATGAGGTGTAGGAAAGATCCAGCTGAGATATTGCAGACGACGACCACGACAACGAATGGGAGTAGACGCACCGCGGCCGTTACGGCCCCGTCTCCGCTTACGAACTGGAAGTATATTGGAAGGTAATAGACGATCACGAATAGGGACGTGGTGCCGCCCGCTGTGACGATAAATAGGAGAACTTGTGTCCGATCGCGGAGGAGATGAACAGGAAAGAGTCGCCGAGCAGGCGTTGTGAATATCGAAAAGGTCTGCTGCACGACATAAGCGAGCAGGATGACGCCGAACACGACAAAGGTAGCAATAGTGCGCGGATCATTCCAAGGCCATGAGCCGCCGGCCATGGTCAAAGCCAGAAGGAAAGTGACCCAAGTCCCGGTACCGAGGACGAAGCCAACGAAGTCGATAGTCGCCAGCCTCTTGAAAACACTGACCCCCTTAATGGGGTGAAAAGAAGGGAGCCAGAACAGGAAGGGAATGACGCTTAGCAGACCAATGGGCAGATTAATATAAAAGGCCCATCGCCACGTTGCCGAGGACTGGGAAAAGCCACCGCCAATAATAGGGCCCAAGACAGCGCCCAGCCCCCAGAATGCGCCAACGAGGGAGACGTAGAAGCCGCGCTCCCTTTCGCCCGTCATGAGCGTGAGGTACTGCAGCGAGCCAAGATAGATGCCGCTGCCTCCGGAGCCGGCGAGGACACGGCCGACTATAAGGGCGTTCATGGACGGTGCTGCACCGCATAGCGCGGATCCGATCTCGAACAGCACGACGGTGGCGATGAGATTCCATTTGCTGTTGAAAGTCTCGTAAAACTTGCCGAGAAGTAGGATGACGCTGACAGAGCCTAGTGGAAATCCTGCGCCTACCCAGGCGAGCAGCTCGACGTGGCCTAATGTGCCGAGGATGGGGCCCTGGATATCGGCTGCTATGGTCGTGTCGAGTCCGTACAGCGTGCATGTGGTGTAGATCGCGATGCAAGTAATTAGCCATCGCGCTCCGCGGATGGTCCTTTCCTTGCCGTGTTGGGACGCGGATCGAGGGGACTCAGGGACGCCCTCAGCGGGAAGAGCAGGGTCCGCACTGGAGTCCTGCTGTTGCTGCTGTTTTTCAAGGTCTCGTTCTCGATGGTCTCCCTGGCCTCGCCTTAGAACTTCGGCGTTGTCGTTGATATCAATTGTCGTAGTAGACATCTTAGGCATGGCATGCAAGTTGCGCCGGAAGCTCGAGAGTGGCGATACGGAAAGTCAAGCAGGCTAGTAAGGCTGGGCCGATCTGAAGTCAAGTATAATAAGCTTGAGAGGCCCCTGATAGGGTATATATCAGGAAATAGTTGCTTTTATTGAGTTCTCGTTCTACTTCGCGGTACAGAGTGTACGAAGGTGTCCCATCAACCGCGGGCTGTAGGTAGGGACTAACGATCCAGGCAGTGATCAGGTTAGACTACAACCTGAGACAGAAGATAAATGAAGAAACAGAACTGCCATTTCGCCTTATTTGTACGTTTCTACGATCGGCCGCATATTTTTCTCATCAGGAGCTTCCATATGCCTCCGCGGAACCCTGCTTGGTCAGTAGTGTGGTACAGAGTAATTATAACAACAAGATCGACACCATACACTCCTGCTATCCGTGCCGGGTACTAACAAGCAGAATACGGCCCAAGCCCAGCGCCGCCATGATATAAAAGAGAGGCATGAGAAGACGGGAGAATCACGAGCAAGGTGGGCGCTTGCGAAGCATAGGATTTACAACGACAAATATGCAATGCAACCAGCGCATTAGCATGAACTGCGTAGGCTGTCGCCGGCGATTCACAAACTTCCCCTGACATGAACTCGAGGTACTTCACATGTTCGTGTACTTCCGATTTGACTTGCCGGTCTCGCGCCTCCGCCGGGAGCTGTCACGGAGGTGTTCCGCGGAAGCACCAAAAAATACATCACCTAAGCCCAGTATTATGCCTAGCACGCGGCCATGTGCCACTGACGTTGATCGGACTGAATTGCTATGCACGTAAGATCCGGGGGCTAAGCGCGGAGACTCCCACGATCCGGTGTTTGTAAACGGAGCTTCCGCGGAACCTCCCCCTTATTAATACAAAACAAAGATTCCCGACGCTAGTGGAGAAGGAGTCTAGCGTCTTGAAATGACCCCACTTGAAATATAGGGGTTAAACCAGACATTGACACTCACAAACCATCGAACATAGAAGACATCACGAAACAGAGACCGTTCATGAATCGCTGGCGCGGCGGCGGCCCTCAACTATTATACGGTCGATCGAGGTTGTAGGGCTGATTAGCGCGGTATTTTCTCCACCCCCCTGTAGCCGTTCGCTGGCTGGGCGGCCTGTTCGCTATGAGGCTATGCGAACAGCCCTTGCTCCTGAGTTGAACTAGGTGGGCAGTATGCTCCAAAACGCGTTGTCTCCAATAAACTCGGGTTCAAACGATTGACGATGGAAGAAGATCATCCAAACACACCGCGCCGAAAGGTGATACTCTCTCTCAAGACACTTGCACACGCTGTGGTGCCACTATATGCGCACTAATTAACACTTAACAAAAGGCGTGCGATCTCTGCTATCGCAGAAAGATGAGATGTGACGGCCAAAGACCACGCTGCTGCAACTGCGTGTCATACAAATCCGATTGCACCTACAAGGCCGCGAGTCGGAAGGCCCCTTCACGAAAGCAGGGCCTCCTCCAACAGCGGCGTCACGATGAAGACCTGCAAGCTCGCGTTAAACGTCTCGAGGACCAGCTTGGAGGCGTTCTAGAGAAGCTCGAAAGACTAGAGAAGACGGAGCAATTTCCTGCTTCCTCGGCGCTGGCTTGTAACAACGTCCTGCCTGCCGTGACGCAGGTGACCCAGCCGGTACAGCAAGGCCCAGTATCACCTGGCTTTCCCCCTCTACACGTTGCTTTACCCATCGTGGAGGGCTATCTCGCTACATTCAACGCTTTTCTACCCCTATTTCACCCCGAGGACCTTATAAAGACCGTAAAAGACTGGTATCAAAACCCCGACGCAGGGGATCCTGTGACGTGGGCGGTAATCAACGTGGTGCTTGCCCTCGCCCATCATACCAGCAGCCTGGGCGACGGGAGTCCAATCGGCGACGCCACCACCTATCTAAGCAATGTGCAGTCAACCTTGACCGAGGTCATCATGCGCGACACCAACTTAGCTAACGTCCAGGTCCTCCTCGGTGTGGCCGTTCTATTTTGGACGGCCGAGAACCTGGGGCCTGCCTTGATATACATCGGCACTGCTCTGCGCCTCGCACACAAGCTCGGGCTCCACATGAGGAAACACTCTGAGCGTTGCACCGCGACCGAGAAGTTGCAGAGAGACCGAGTCTTCTGGATGGCGTATATTCTCGATCGGGATATCAGCCTGCAGTCCAAACTGGCCCCCATCCAGCTGGACAATGACATAGACTTAGACTTGCCACCCCTTCGTGCCGAGGGGGATTTGACAGGTTTTATCTGCACGGCCACCGGCCAGCCCAAGATGAATTTCTTCCGCGCCCGCGTCGAGCTCGCGAAGATTCAGGGCATGGTCTACGACTGCGTGTATTCCGCAGCGGCGCAGAGTATGAACACAGACGAGGCAGCTCGGAACGCAGCGCCTGTTTTGCACCTGCTTGACGAATGGAGTGCGCAGATCCCCCACGAATTCCAAGCCGCGACCTTGTCGCAATCTTGTTGTTTCCCCGGTCTGTCGCGATACTTCTGTATGCTGTACTCGGTCCACCTGTCTTGCCGGGCGCTTCTCAGCTTCGGCAGCGCGTCTGACTCCTACCATTACTCTGAGTGGATGCGGTTTCTGCGCGACTACGGCGTCAAGGTCGCTGCTGGCCTGGCTGTTCAGCACGCGCCCACACCGCCAGGGCTGCAGGCGCTCGCGGACGCGGCGAGGGAATACATGAGGTTGTTCACGACGGTCACGATGATAGATACGTTTTTCATCCGGTATGCATCATTTCCGGGCGGCATTTCCTCGGTGTCTTCTCGTTGGCCTCTCACTCACCTATCTCTGTAGTATGACCTTATGCGCGCACAACTCAAGCTTGATCTCTCTGGTTACCGATAGATTGTGCCGAAGCCGGCATTCAGCAATCGATTTTGATACGCAGATCACGAAGACAGCCCTGCAAAATTTGGAAGAAATAGCTAGTACGACAGAGAGCGTACGGTGTATACGGGATGATCTACGGCAGTTGTGTTCATATGTGGATATGATTTCTATAATGAATGACTAAGAGAACGCTCCGTTGAGAGGTTGAATGCAAGGAGTACTAACTACGAATCTTGTGCCAATATTAAGTTAAGAGTAGCGCGGGGACCTTTGTCATTCATTGTGCCTAGGCCGATCGTAAGTCGTATGACGAGCTCTCTCGTCAAGCAACCTACAGCCGCGTTCCTGGATTGCCAAGCGTTGCTGGAATTGCATGCCGGCTGCAAGTATCCAGGGCCGATGATCATGACCTCTGAGAGACACTGGGATGAGAGCGAGATCATGCTCGATTCTCGGGCGCCAATTTCATCGACGATCGTGACTCGAATAACAACGGTAATTATAACCCCAAGCAGAGAAGATAGTCCGGGCGCCGAATTCTTCCATGTAATTAGACGTAGGTAGATACTGCCTGTTAACCTAGCAATCATAATATTTGCTCCCACTCATCTTTCGATCGACACCGGCACCGATAGGAAACATTGCAATAAATATCCGTCGACGGACTATTTATCCGTGAGGAAAATTACCCAGAGCGCCGGTCAAACACACCACAACGACTATTAATCTAGGCACGTGAAGAGAGAGGGGTTGAGTATTAAATTGTCGCTTTGTGACGATCCTTTATGGTGATTAAGAACAAACATTATGCCGAGCCAATTCAATTCTTCTGTAATACAGAGAAGAGAAGAGAGGTAAAAAAAGCCTGCGTGCTAAGACAGCGCATGTATATAGCCAGGTAAGCAAACGTCCCATGAAGAATCTAGGATATCCATGGCAGCGACGAAGATCCAGGAGCGATCTGCCAATTTGCAGAAACTGGCAAGGCGGGTGATCTGGCCATGTCCCGATTGAGTACCAGTCTGGAAGAAAATGATATGATCGTCATGTTTGAGATATGGTGTGCTGGGAGGACAAATGAATCAAGATCTGAGCCAAACTTGCGCAAAAGCAGCAGCAAGTACGCTAATCCCAATCCATCGCATATTCAATGCGCATGTACTATTAAGAATACGGAGCACTATCTAGATCAATCAACATGTTCTGAACCACCAAGTTCACCCAGCCATGCTTTTTCAGAAGTGTTAATAATAATAATAGGTATGTCGATCGGGTTTTATAACCTAACCCAGGACTAAGTTCTCCAAATACGCCGTTTCTCTCTTTCTTTCTCTCCCAACCCGGGGGAATTTTTACCCTATGATCTCCCCATGTGACGCCGAATACCCAACTCCGTCTGCTGCTCCATACCCTGTTCTATCACGGGTGAATAGCTTTCCCCTCGAATTTTTTTTCGTCTTCGGGATCGCAGACAAGAACTCCAAATGCAATGATTATGATGACGATAATGATAAATGCCAAGGACGAAAGAAATGATGAGCAGATATCAAGGTAGACGACATGCCAGGTTTGCCTGGATCGCCGTCGTTTTGGTGGTAGTAGTGGTGGTGGCTTTGGTATCATATGTACCAATAGTGAAGCAAGAGAGCAAGCGCCTGAAATCTTCGGCAAGTACTCCGTAATGTCCTCCCTTTTCGTTTTAATTTTCCAATTCGTTGTTTCTTCTGTATTTCTTTTGTGCCGATTGGTGATAATGATGTTGATAAACCCGTCTAAGTGCGTGGGTAGTCTCCGGCCGACTCAGGCACTTTATTCCACGGTCGCGGAGCTCCGTCGCCTCCTCTCCCGCCGCAGCTCCTTCTCCGTCTCCATAAGGCGGGTCTGCACCCACGTGCGCATGGCCCTGTCCTGCCGGACCATCTCGCAGTTCAGGAGCTCCGTCAGCGCGCGCTTCATGCCCTCGTTCACATCGAACAGCTTCCGCTCGCCCGCGGCCACCTCCCCGAGCGACCCGCTGTGGGCGGGCTCGCGCGGATTGACATGACCACGGTGGCGGGTTGTGGATAATATTTGTGGTTGTGATGTTCGTTGTTCATCTTGGGATAACGGCGAGATGCCGTCTCCACTCGAGAACGAGCGGGTCGATGACACGGAAGGTGAAGGTGTGGCTGTCGACGCTAAGGATAGCGATAATGAAGATGATGATGTCGTCGTCGGGGATAGTGCTGGCGGCGGGCAAAGCTCGTGGAGCCGTTGGCAGAGTTCTTCGTGCTGGTCGTGGAGTACGAGATATTCTTGCATAGCGAAGTTGAGGTTCTGGGCTGCCGCCGTGCCGTTGGTGTTATTCTCGAATTGTCGATCCATCGTGCCGAATTCCGTACTGTAGATACCGGTACGTAGGTGGTGGCACAGGGATCATCAGATGCGTAGGAGCGAGAGGAAGCTACAATGTGTAGTGTAGCAAGCTATGTATGGCAAGTTCATCGAAGTTGTTGATACCGTGGGCGATCAGAGCCACCAATGCGAGTCAATCGAATTCGGCGGTGTGCTTGTACTTGTGCTTGACCACTGACTTGACGTATCGGTAATTCGGTAGTGATTCGGTAGTGCTGCGGTGTGGCAGACGCTGGCGCGGTCTCCTATCTAAGTACCTACTGTACAGAACTAAGTACTATGGAAAATGTTAAAATTGGAAGCGGTGCACTAGATACACTAGATGCCACCGGCTCCACGTTTGGAGGAGCACAAACGACGTAATGGCGTAATACCCGGTGCGTGTAATTGCGAATTCATCAAACTATCCCGGGATTCTGCCCGAGACGTTTAATAGCAAAGGAGCACCGGTGGAGGATTTTGGGTGGAACCGTGGAGCTCAGTTCTGCTCAGGGGAGGTCAGGAAGGTTGTTTGCAGCGGGTAACTTGTTTGGGCTGCTGTATCTCGGGTTGGAACGTTGTGTAAGTGTCGATCCGACGATCTTTCATCGCCAGGTGCACACTTAATTAACTCGAGGCACCAATTGGAGAAGCAAATGTCTATCAGCGACACCGTGCTGTACCTATTCGTAGGCAGCGTACGTAGTGAAGGTAGGACAAGTTACGTGTAAGTAGGTAGTGTAGGTAGTGCAAGTCAGGTCGACTGGTAAATGAAGTTTATATGGTTTGAGGGGGGAAGCTATGTTGGGCCGGCCACCTCCGGATTGCATCGCTTTAGGTACTTTTACGTATTAATAGCTGTGCCAGGTTAGGTAGCTCCATGTCCAAATTAGGTGCACATCTCTAGGTTAGCATCTAGACGCTGCAAACGCCCAGCCAGTGGCCCAGCTGTAAACCTCGCCTGAGTGCTGGATCGATAAAGATATGGATTCACGTTGCATCATTGCCTCGTCATCCGATAACAAAAATCTAGATAAAGACCTGTTCTGTGCTACGCGGGTTCAGGGCGGCGCTGGCTGGCTTTGTGCTGAAGGGTCACCCCTGAGAGTTATTGGACCGTCGAGCTCATCTCGATGGTCTGGCCGTGGCAGCGCTTAAGAGCTACGTTCGGCTACGTAGATAGCTAGCGCTAGCTAACGCCAGCTAACGCCACTAACGGTCCCAAAATTGAGAGGGGGTGTGGAACCCCTATTGAAAGGCAGTACTCCGGCTGTGTAGAACTTGAACATTACCTATCATCTCATTACCTATCTCCTGTACTCCGTACGCCAGCCATCCCAGTGTACGAGAATATTATGTAGGTAAATAAGTGTCTCTAGATAACATGACGGGGTACTGCCAAGGTGTTATTGCCTAATCTACGAAAGTGATCAATCAAATTGGCTGTTCTACTGATGGGGTACGGGCACGGGAGGCTCTGTCGCAGCTTGCGGCCCGTTACCGAACCATAACACGGGTATAATACGCATTGGCAGCTTCCTGATTGAGCCGGCCAATTTGTCTAGCACTACGTTACAGATACGATTATGTCGGAAGTCCGTTAGGTAATTCCATCTAACCTATGTGGGCAATGTATTGTGGTCTGTCTTTCCCCAAACCCCACGATAGGGCGTTTTCTACATTCTTACGTACGTATAGGTAGGTAGTGCAAAGTAGAAATGAATTCGTATAAAAGCACGCGATCATTATGCAGCAAGGTACCTAGCCTACTACTACTCCGTAGATCCATCGTGCATTTTCAACTGCATCACGGCATCATCCCCCACCACCATCTGAGCAAGTACCCCGCCATCAACACCCCTGCAACAGCTGGCTATCGCAATAATTCCCGAAATCTGAACAGCCGAGAAAACATGGCGGCTCTATCATATACGATCCTTATCATTGGAGGCACGGGTGCCATCGGCAAGCACATCACCAATTCCATCGTCTCCGCCGGCGTTACCGCGGGGCACAGCATCTCGCTCTTCACGTCCGAGGCGACAGCCTCCAGCCCAGACAAGTCAGCGCTGCTCACATCGTGGAAATCCAAAGGTCTGCGCATCATCACAGGCGACGTCAACAGCGCAGATGACGTGAGCCACGCCTACGAGGGCGTAGACGTGGTGGTGTCGTGTCTCGGGCGGAACACGCTCGCGGTGCAGGTCGAGCTGGTCAAGCTGGCGGAGCAGAGCAAGTCCGTCAAGTGGTTCTTCCCCAGCGAGTACGGCACCGACATTGAGTACGACGAGACTAGTCCGGCCGAGAAGCCGCACCAGCACAAGCTCAAGGTGCGGAAGTTCATCCGCGAAAATATCCGCCGCGTCCACTGCACGTATCTCGTCACCGGCCCCTACATCGACATGTTCATGAGTCAGATCCCCGGGGCCGAGGCCGCTGGCGGCTTTGAGGTGCGCGGGAGGAAGGCCGTGCTGGTTGATGATGGTAAAGGTCCTATCGGGTTCACTAGCATGCCAGAGTACGTATTTTGAATCCATCATCTATCATTTCTGGTCCCATTCTGCCTGCTTGCGCCATCTATGCCGAGATAAGCAGGCAGCGTCATCATGTCAAATATAATTCAAACAAACTAACTCATTAAAATCTAGTGTTGGCAAGTTGCTAGTCGCGTCGCTGCACCATCCCGACGAGTCTTACGGCAAGGCCCTGAAGGTGCAGTCCTTCGTGACCACGCCGCTTGAGATCTTGGATGAATTCAAGAAACAGACAGGCGATAATTGGGCGGTAGAACATACGTCTCTTCAGGAGTTGCGCGACTTGGAGAAGCGGATGTGGGATGAGGGTAGTCCGATAGCGACGGGTCCAACGCTGCGACGCATCTGGGCTGAGGGCCGCACTCTGTATGACAAGACCGACAATGAAAGCCTGGGACTGAAACCGGATGATATGGAACCGCTCAGCCAGGTGGTTGCAAGATTCATTGAGGCGAGAAAATAGGAGCCAACAGTCAATTATATCTTTTGGCGCACCAAGGGTGGTCTAGATGGGGGAGTGACAGACTTCCAAGAGACTTCCAAGAGACGGCTTAACCAAGTAGCTCTGTAGGACGCATACCAGAAATTTGTCGCCTATTTATTCCCCTTCTTGGTCTTCGCGCTCTCATTTTCTTACTGATAGATGCACTAACGGAGCTTCGAAGATATACAAGTTGCCATAGTTGGAATTTTTTTCTATGCAGAGAGGAATATGAACAAGGAATTGATAAGCACTGATGTAAGAGAATATTGGAATGTATAACTCCATTCGAAATGAAGTCTACTGGAAGTCTGGTTTCACACAGCATCTGCTGAACCACTTCAATCTGTAGACATCGTTGTTGTAGTAACGAATAACTTCCCACTCCTTGTCTCAATGAAATAATTGTCAGTTTCCGTCGTGCTCCTTTGCATATGAGCTTCGTCCCATAATTAGATAGTTATCCCCAAGGGCCAAGAAGCACCCAACAGTCTGGGTACCGTCGGTAGATGTTTAAATCGATCTGTACGAAGCACATAATACAAAGCATAAAATTAAAATCATTACATTTTGCTTCTACACTGATCGTGTTGCCCTCCAGATGCTCGCGAAAATGTAAGGAAGATCTTATGTGGGTTAGGTGAATCCATTCCCATATTTGCATTTATAAATACCCACTTTTAGATGCCTGTTTCACTAGTCAAGTGGGTACTTATTATGGACCTACTTACGAAAACGCACCCCTGTCCTTCGACAACCTACACCTGCATCATCATCCAACTACGGTAATCTTAGTTGTCGCAAATCTAGAACGGGCCTCATTGACGAACAATATTGCGACGACACAATCTGTAAACAGACGCGTCTAACCCCCTATATCTTAGTCACGGCATCTGCATTTTGTTCGCGCGATTGCTCAGACTGCGTGTGGCACATACCATGTCGGTCCTGCTGGAGACCAGCGCAGGTGATATTGTGATCGATCTACTCGTGGACTACGCGCCTAAGGAATGCGAAAAGTAAGCTGCCCCTGCTGGTGACGAATCATGGTGCCCTTTGAAGTGCTGAGCTGACAGGACTATAGCTTCCTAAAGCTCTGCAAGCTAAAGTACTACAACTTCTCGCCCGTCCATTCGATCCAGCAGAACTTCTCGTTCCAGACCGGCGATCCCCTCGGCCCCAACTCGGCTCAGTCCGATGGAGGCTCATCCGTATGGGGCCTGCTAGATGGCACGTCCAAGAAGAGCTTTCCTGCCACCTTCCATCCCAAGCTGAAACATGTTGAACGTGGCACCGTATCGATGGCGACGGCGCCGCACCCTTCGGATCCAGATGTTCGCCTCGCTGCGAGCCAGTTTCTCATCACGCTGGGCGACAACACCGACTATCTCGACGGCAAGGCGGCTATATTTGGGACCGTCGTTGAGGGCTTCGACGCCATCGAGACCATCAACGGCGCCATCACCGACAAAGAGGGCTATCCCTTAGTGGACATCCGCATCAAACACACTATCATTCTCGACGACCCTTTCCCCGATCCAAACACCCTACGCGAACCCAGCCAGTCTCCACAGCCCTCCAAGGCGCAGCTCGCCACAGTGAGGATCGCGGATGAGGATGCTGCTGATTTGGACAAAGAAGTTGATCAAGATGCCGCCGAGAAGCTCCGTCGTGAGAGGGAGGCCAGAGCACAGGCTCTGACCCTCGAAATGATGGGCGACCTTCCTTTCGCGGAAGTGAAGCCTCCCGAGAACATTTTGTTTGTTTGCAAACTCAATCCTGTCACTGGTGATGACGATCTCCAACTCATCTTCAGTCGTTTCGGCAAAATTCTATCGTGTGAAATTATTCGCGAGAAGAAGACAGGCGACAGCTTGCAGTACGCCTTTATCGAGTTCGAAGAAAAGAGCGCGTGCGAAGCTGCCTACTTCAAGATGCAAGGCGTTCTCATCGACGATCGCAGGATACACGTGGACTTCAGTCAAAGCGTGAGCAAGTTAGCGGATGCCTGGAGAGGCGGCGAGAATGCCAAGAGGAAAGGGAGGGCTGGCGGCCGCGGGGGCTGGGGCGGCGTCCAAAACTTGGAGAAGTGGCGCAAGTACAGGAACGAGGAGAATCAGGGCGACGAGGACGATTACCATTACAGCATGGTCTATGGCGAAGAGGAAATGCGCGGAAGGCATCAACGGCAGCGTGGTGACGACGGACATCGTTCAGGGCCGCCGGGAGACTCGGGTCGCCGAGAAGAACGCGAGATGGATACGAGAAATGGTCGAGAAAAGGACCGCCGTCGAGATTTCAGACATCGAAGTCGCAGCCAGAGTCCCAGGAAAGACGGGCGTCGGGGTGGAAATGATTATTATGAACGACGAGACACGCGAGACGGCTCGCATCGCCAAGATAATTATCGGCATCGGGATCGACGTCGAGATGATTATCGTGATCGAACGAGATAGCCGATGTTATTGAGCTTCCCGGCCGCCATACCGATTGGAGTTGCTTCTCGAGAGTTATCTTTAGAAGCTCGGCAGAGCAGAGTAGCTACCCCGTAGAGATGGGCCTACCCTCTCCAGGAGTTAGTTATTCTCTACAACTTACAAGGATGCCATCCGTGGCACAGCTGGGTGATGTCTATTCCCAGGATCCCGTCAGCCATGCACGCGACACGACGCTAAGGTTAATGATCCGGCGATGGAAATCCAGGGTACAGCATCTCATATGCATCTACATCGAGGGCGGCAACAGTACTGTCTCCATCAGACGGGTATCCGAAACCACATGGTGGTAGAAACAAGGGCATCAGAGCGTCCCGGTTTGTCTCCCACCTGATTGAGGCCGTCCTCAGGATTACCCAGTGCTGATCGTTCGATTTTGTCATGTAGGGCTCTCCTTTCGGCATCACCAGCTCGTAGACCGCGCGCTTGATGGCCAATGGCATTGCTCGAGGCGAATTGTCATTGTTAGAGATAGAGTATTGCCAAGTCAAGGTCATTCAAGAGATTACCGAACTGATATCCACTCATGTGGTAACATGCAGCATCACCAAGGCTCGGTAGAGGTTTCGAAGAGGACCATTTATAAGCTCAAATTCGCCCCTCCCTGAACCAAATCATCATATGCACCAGTAGAAATATATTGACGAAGGCAGCTGCTACAAACAATGTGCGGCATTGGATAAAACATTATACAGAGAGTTGGTGAGCAATATCCGTACCAGTGCAATCTGCCGCCTTGGGCAACTTTAGATGTGAGACGCTGAAATCATACTTTTATCGGCTGTTGTTATCACTGCATTGTTGACATTTGGGGATCGCTTTTGGTCTCGGGTCGCCGACTTTTATTGTGCTGCAATAATACTGTCATCGTCATTAAGCCGAGATAGGCAGGCCGAGGACCGATCATGCAGGGCGGGCGTACCCTCTTCCTTTAAATAAGCATGTTTTCACTGCTCGGTCGGGACGGGGCAGAGGACGGCAGCGGCCTCATATCCATGTGACGTGGAACTCTGCATGCCATTATATAAGCCCACAGCCACTGTTATTTTCACGGACATGATATGAAGTATGGGGATGTGTCTTTTGTTTAGCACTCGGACTTACGAACACCCGAGTAAGAACATCTACTATAAAAGATCGCACGCTATACTACACTACATAAATATATCACATAGCGAAGTCAGATATGTATTACAGCAACCAACTGGTAATATATTCATAAAAAGTGAGGTAATATCCAACCTGCCATCTATCTACTAAGTCTTCGAAGGAGACTAGGAGCAACTCATAGCTTTATAGATCGAAAGCAAAGACTAGAATCAACTAAAACCCCCTTGCTACTCCGCTCGCTCTATCAAAGTATACACCCTCTAAAAGATTCAGAGCAGAAACTATAGGTTATGTCTCGCTTCTCTCGCGTTCAAATGCGTCATACAATTGATTAGCTGAACTCGGTCGAGAGATGCGATACTCGTCTCTTCGCATCTTTCCCCCTCACCGTTAGCCTGGGCCATGTTCCGACATACGAAGCACTGTCAGGCAAGCAGCCAAGAGGCAAGCAACCGAACCGAACCGGTGAGGAGTCACCCAACCATGTCTTATAGGCCCTGTGTTCGTAGAAATCGTCGAGATTGAGATCGCTCGAGAGACCATATTACAGCTCTCTAATAGCAGTGTCGAATGCTGCTATTATGGGGCTGTAGAGTTGATCGAGATCTCCGGCCGGGGAAAGCCGGAATTTTATCGAAAGGAAAGTAGTTTTTCCCGCCCAAACTTTGATCTATGTACTATTGTACGGCAGAGACGGTCACGTCTTCCAGCGGGGACTGGGTGATTATGAGGTCCGACGTATATAGACGTACCGCCTTCTCGCCTCACCCGCCACTCGCCATTCCCTTCAGTCTTGCGACCTAGCTTTTCCCTTACTATCGCGGGCTTCTTCATCCTCGGCCGGGGTATATGATCCGGCCTCGTTTTCTTCACTTTCATCGTTCGATGGCTCTCGGCCGAACTGGAAATACTTGGCGATTCCTAGTAGGCCAGCGTCATCGGCTGGAATGTCGATCGTACTCGCGCGTTACAGCATTGGTCTCGTGGCCAATCTCGTTGGCCAGTGCCACCAGATACCCTTTTTCGAGGTAGTGACCTATCTTTGGTCGCCCAGGATCCCTTCCCGAGTTGTTTCCCGAGAACTTTGCTCGGGTCGTTCCGATACTGGTGTCCCCATGCCAACCGTAGCTGCGCTACGGTGAACAAATAGTACAGGGCTTCCTAACCACTCTTCCGATCGTAGGGCAATTCTGCTCAGTGCTGGCTAACAGGACCGAGCTGATCGCCACTCTGGCCTTCTGAAATACGTACGAGTCGTTGCCATCGGGAACTTCGTCTTTCAAAATTTTGTTAATTTTGGATCGTGTGAACGGATCCCGAGATTGGTTGTGATACCTATTGACAAGTTTCGGTTTGATCGGGTCCTCCGGGGTCACGATATTGTAGATTGCCAGCAAATGGATCATTTGCGGCTCGGTGAGCTTCACCTTGCGGTCAAGCTCTTTGACCGTACGGGGCAGGGCTACTGTACTACAGCCTGTTTTGACTTGTTCTCGTACGAACGCATGGTCTCCGTGTGTTGTGGGTATTAATTTAATGGGGCGTGGCCAACGGCGTGCCGTACGCAACGGTTAGAATAACGATGAACATGGTGATGACGATATAGCTGGTAACGATGTTGATCAACGTATCGGTTTGCCGGTCCTGCACATACTCCTTGGTCGCTAGGATGGTATAGAGCAGGTACCAAACTACAGCTGCAGTGCCAATTGATTACGAGGCGTCCGAAGCCTTGTTCTGTGGATTGTGAAAGGACCCGTTCTCTGTGCTGACCATTTACGTGGAGGCTTGCCAGGTAGATTGTATCCTCTGTGCAATCGCAACAAGACCTCGTCTCCGACATTATATTGAATAGGGTTATGCTTAGAGTCGTAGCGGATCTTGGCGTCCGCTGCGGCAAAGTCGATTGCGGTCTCAGCATCTCTCTGATACATCTGCCTATGTATCTCATAGTCAGGGACCTTGTCCGGTATTCCCAACAAAGACAGTGTGCTTCTTGGCTTGAATCCATAGACGACTTCGTTGGTACTTCGACCAGTTACCGAATGCTTAGAGTTGTTGAAGTTGTGCTGTAATGCTGGTATCAAGTTGACCCAGAGAGCACGGCCCTGTCAGAGGTTGCAGGCGGTCAGAGTCATCGGCTCGAACCTTTCAACTGTGTCAGCATAACTGTTCAATCGGTGTAAGCGACATCGTGTAGGAGGAGGTGGATGGAAGAGCTGCCTTCTTTCACTTTTAGGGGTTAAAAAAATTCAAAAACAAATAGTACACATACCGTGCTCGTGGCCGCACGTCGTTTTTGAAGTGTAGCGGCCTCTCATCCAGACCGCGGAGCAATGCAGTGTTCGTGTTGCCGTCCAACAGCAATTCAATTGATGCATCAAGAACATCTGCATCGATTATTCTCCATTTATAATTCTTAGGCTCCACCTTCTCCCATTCCGTAATTTCTTCTGGCGGCTATCACTCCGTCGTCCATGGCTCTTTCAATTGAGGGATGGAGCAAGAGACCGTTGTGTTCTCATATCGCACCTTTTCGAAGTACGCAGCTTTCACCTTATCCATCACAAGGTGTGCTTCTGGCGTATTCCACCAGCCTATAGTGTTTGGTTCATTGGTCTCCTCCTGCCATCGTCGAATGGAAAGCTTGACATCCGCATAGTATATTTTCTCGGTCATTGCACTGGCTTCGGCCGCTGATGTCCAATACCGTACATCAAAACTGTGCGATGGCTTGATCTTTTGCTTAGCCTCTTGTACGTCACAGCACAAGTGTCTGTGCTGCTGTTCGAGCTCCTCAAGCGTTTTCTTGCTTGGCGAAGATTCGCGACTTGCGGATGCCATTGTGAAGACGGAGACTTTGACAGGATAGCTGTGAGCGGGTGTAGTAGCTGTCATGGTACATATAAGGAAGCAGGCGGTCAAGCGTCCGACTTGGCAACGTTATATGTTTGGTAGTGTAGTGGTATAGTGTTGCACTTCTGTGCCGTTACAATAGCTGAGAGTGGATGTGAAAGGAGTGATGTTGTTCACACATGTGATCATCGTCCGATTTATTGATAAACAAGACAAACCTTTAGGTAATTTCAAGCATCTGCTTACCTATTCATCCTTCTGGCCAGATCTATCGCGACCTCCTACACTTTATTCTAGATGCGCTACCTGCCCGCTGAAATTTCACCATATTCTCTTCAGCAAGCGCATTCAAAGACAGACTCATGTGATACAGGTAATATAAGCCCTGTCATGAATCCCCTCGTTACAATACTTGTCAAAGAGAATTCGCACGAATAACAAAACGGTAGTATACGTATAGATATATATGTATATACATATGAAGTGTTATTCATCGATCTGTTAACTCTAGTGTTGATGGATTGAAGCATTTGCAGCTATCGTGGTGTCACCTACCCTGTGAGACTCCGCCTCGATCGTCGCCACTATCGCCACTTGGCACGCTTTCCTACATCGACGGCCTCCTCTGTAATTAGGTCAGGAGCAATTTGGCGCCGGCAGTAGCTCGCGATGCTCTTGATCAGGAAAGCTTGGATCGATCAAAACAGCTGTTTGGAAGGTGAAGCTGGCAAAAAGTGGTTGTTGCGGAAAGACAATCGAAGCAGGTGCATGCGATCGGGCTGCCACTCCCTTTCAATTCCGTCAACTTGCAGTGCACCCTACCTATTACAAGTAGATCTTTGAGCTTCCATAAGCAGCCAAGCGAACACCTGCAAGGTCCCTACTTCTTACAACCTTGCAGCCGCTCGGGCACCATTATTCTTCACCCATGAAGTAAAGCCGTAGCTTATTCTTGTCTGTATTTCTTATTTCTAGGGCTTCGTCGGATGAAGGTCATCCTACTGTAATTTGCCCGCGCTGGAGGTCCCGGTCCCATCACGTATCACGGAATATATGTAGCGACATCATTGACGAACCCTGTTGTGTGGTACTGATAATGACTGGGGACAGGCCGGGCCAGAGTGAGACTTTCTCATGGTCTCGTCCCTGTCAAGGACGAACTCGATAGTTCCTCCCCAGCCCGCCGGCCAAGTAAGCCTGCGCTATATGAAATACTCTTCGTATATCGCTCGAGACTGTACGCGGATGTACGACCGACGGCGACAAGGGATGTCCGCCGCCGCCATGTTGTGGCGTGGCACGCTCCAGGCAGTTCACAGTTCATCCTCGGCCGGCAGATCCGGGCCTAGCGATACCGCCAGCAAACTTACATCATGGTCTTATGTCTCTGAATCATGCCAATATCAGCCGGAAGCCCGCTGTTCATTTGCTCTGGGGCGCACGCCACTAAACCCGGCTACATAAGTACAGAACGACGAAGGCGGCTGCTGTATACGGCGGCTAGGCCTCTCACTGCATCGACAAGAGAGAGGCAGGATCTAGACCATTGGTTGCGCAAGCTACGGATGGCTGCAGCGTCTACTGGAAAGATGACAGCGGGGGCTGCACCAAGCCGTCATGTCTCTTGAAAATAAATTTCCGTTTGCCTCTTGTGCTATCTCATTGTGTATCCTGTGGGCAGCCAGCCACGCAGGTAATCGACAACTAATAATAATACCTGGGGGCTCTGCCGACTTCCAAGAGCACTGCCTATGCTGAAATAATTAATTACACAGTGAGGAGGAATACCTATCCCATGGGCGTGAACTTCTGGTTACAAGAACCGCGCGGTAGCTGGACAGGCTATCTACCTAGACAACGGAACATACTGCTCGGAAGTGCAGCTCGCTTATCGGTTCCGTTTGTACCAGGGTGCAACTACGTGGATCATTCGTCGGTATGTGCGCGGAGCAGAGTCTGGCTTGAGATGTTTAGCGTCAGCTCGCTCGCAAGGCGGGTCTGCATCCTGGTTCATCTACCCAGTTCATGCCTCCTATCTTTGCTTCTGCCGTAGGACTCTGTGGTACTTACTGGCTGCATCAGGGTTGAAGGATGCACCATCCGGCTCTTCTTCCCCAACCCGGTGAGGTCTTATTTTAGACCCTTTGGCTGGGTCTATTTGGCTGCGCAACCTTGTCCCGCATAATACGAACATGGTGGGCGATCACGCCTGACTGTCTCATAACCAAGGCTCCGCTTATGTAGCACATTGCAAAACGATTTGCTGTGAATTGCTCGCATATCGCCTTCGTAACAGTGGACAGCTTTGAAGTGTTCATTCGTCAGTTTGGTTTCCAGATGCTGCATTACTCTAGGTTACTTGGTTTCACTTATGGACTACGGTTTTCGAATAGAAATCTCGGGGTGCTCAAAACAAGTAGAGAAGAGAGCCAGAGTACCACCAACTCGTGTTTGTCTGAGGAAGGGAATACTGCAACAGTTAGTTGCTCATGGGACTACTTATAACGACTATGGCCTTCCCCCGAAAGTCTTCACATAACTGAAGCTCAGCTCATGGGGCGCCAATCTTCAGGTGTCGGGATAAAAGGGTTTGTTTCGAACACGAACGTCCATGGCGCATGATCTAAATCCCCACACGCAAGCTCATGGCGCATTGCAAACGCCAATATTCGACGATGGTTTCCCTGACTCACAATGTTACACATTTAGTGGGACACCTCGTCTATCATAATTCTGGCCATCCTGCCTTGAATTGTGACCAGAGAATTGAAGTGGGCGGCAGTATGGATCTTGTACGGCGTGTTCGAAATAGCTATGGACAAACACCATGTGCTATGATCTTATAAGACACGGGTCCTGATGGACAAGTCACTTTCTATACTACAATCATGATGAAGCCTTCATCATGAAGGAGTCATGACTATTCACGAATTTTGTTCAATTTGATTCAATGGATGACCAAAATAGCCCAAGTTTCATGCTTTGCCTAGCAGTAAACTTCCGGACGGCTAAAGCAATGCGCGCAACCCACGTGCATTCTCACGTCTGAAGATCACCCTCGCCTGCGCCATGTACGGCACACTGATTTAAATACTTTCCGGGCAAAAGAATACATCAAATTGTGGGAGGTACCTATATGGCCCTGTACGCCATAGGACTCCCTTACGTTGCGTTTGTTGACTGAACAAAACTAACGCTACTGGCCTACACGTGTACTCCTATTCAGTTTGCTCAGGGTTGTATCTTGTGTAGCAGTCAAGTACTCGCCTGCGGCGACCTGTCATCTTGGCCGGCCGCATACGACACATTATTTGATGGGGGACACGATAGCAAGAGCACTAAATCACTATCACACGGCGTAACCGTTGTTGGTGCTTCATAAAATGATCGCGCAGTTGGCTCCGACTCTCCGAGACCAGCCCCCGTATGACCAAAGATTGGCTGGCCATTTCACGAACCTGCGAGATCGCTCATGACGACTATATATCCGTCGTTACTTAACTTAGGTTCATGAGTGGGTTACGGAGGCTGCCGGCAACAGCGTAGCATTTTGTATATGAACGCCTGCCGAGCCCAGACTCTCGGCTGGGCAGGGTATCAGAACACGTGCCGAGCGTACCAAACAGCTTGATCCAGTATACTCTATAGGCACGATAATGGCATTTAAAGACACGAATGAGCGCGGATCTGCCAACAGTCGATGCTGCGTTGGAGCCATCATAGATCAGAGATCTTTGATCTCTAGGCGCCACCGGATGCAGCCAGGACCTAGCCTGTTAGGCCGTAATGGCCATGCTGGGCGGATAGCCTTACGTTACGCTATAGAATCGGCATATGTAGCTTGATAGGCACAGGGGTAGGAATCTACTACCCTATGCAAAGAATATGCAGGTAGCCGCTGGGGGGTGTGGGAGAGCCAGGAGTACGTAGCAAAATCACGCTATTTATTCGCCAACACCTTTTTTTATTATTAGAGAGGGCAGAAAAAGACTATTCGTCATAGCAAACAGATCGGGTTGCTGTCGATACATCAGCAATACTTTGGGAATCTGTCCGTCATCTGTGTCTACGCATTAGGTATGTACACATCCAGACTGTGTCTCGAAATGTTGTACGGGGTATAACATGAAAGAGACTTGCAGCGTCCCGTTGTTTTCTCTCATACTAGCGTCTCAAGCGAACATCCTCCTCTGTCCCCTGGAAACTGGCATTTTGACCCGCTGCTTGAAACATTCGAGTTGAACAACAACAGAGACCTCGGGTCATCCAGCTGAAGCCCTCAAGGCTGGGAAAGAAGTAGACGGGCGATCTCATTGGAGCATGTCTGGGGTTTACGTTTTGCCGCAGTGCAATGAATGTGCCCATCCCTTCTTCCACGTTCTGTCTTTCTCTCTCGTCGATCCGCTACCTGATATTACCGCCGGCCACCAGACTGTTCGACATAGCGTACGAATGAAGGGAGCAGTGAAAGTCTGAGAAACATTCTCAACTTACGCGTCGTAACTAGATCATTGGTCGACGTATGGGCAGGCCGATAGAAAAGATGGTCTCCCCGACTTGTTGTGTTCCCGGTGAGGCGGGAGGCAGACAACAATATAGCCGTGGCTCCATGCCATATTCTTTCTCTTATCCACATCATCGCCGTTTTCATCTCGGGTCTCATGATAATCGGGCCATGATCATGGCGGACAGAGAGGATTCGGACCAGCCTCGGAAGCGCATCGCCGTCGCGGTAAGGACAAGTCCTCCCGTCCCATTCCCCCCCTGCCACTACCACTCTAGCGGGCTCGTCTGTTCTGTTCTGTTCTATCCTTTCGACTAACTAACTCAAACCCAATTCAAAGTGTGGGCGATGCCGTAAGCGCAAGATCCGCTGCAGTGGCGACCCGGGAAATGGAGGTCCTTGTTCCAATTGCAAAAACGCCGGCTATGAGCCGTGTCTTTTTCTACGGGTACGAACTACACACATACCTACCGGCGTCTCACACGAGAGTCATCAAGATACAAGAACCTGTTCCTAACCAACACAGGTTTCCTCCCAAGAGACGCCATTTAAAGAAACGAATGATTTCATGTATAACCTCGACGCTGCGAGGACCTATTCCCATCATTCCCGCGGCCCCGTCTCGCCCCTGAGTCCTGTTACCCATTATGCCCACGAAATGGCTGCCGGAGATGGGATGGCGTCGTACCGTCAACCCGCGTACCCGTATAATACAGGACGGTCTTACTATCCCAACATGGCAGGATGGGCTGGCACATATCAGGATGACGGAGCAGTCGACTATAACCTAAATTACTCCTCCTATCAGATGATGCCCGAACAATCACAACTTGTTTCCAACTATAGCCCATATAATACTGCTCGAAGACCGGTCTATGTCGAGCAGCCCGAGGGATATTCATACAGCAACTTGGCCCATCGGCCCGCCACTAGCAGTGACAATCAAGGGTTTAGTTTATCCAGTATCGCGGCCTCACTGCCCAATGCGTCGGCCGAACGCTTGCATTCTAGCGTCAACCGAACGCTGACGAGCCCCACGTCGAGCCATGCTCGAGGCGATGCAGCACTTGCCAGTTCATACGCGAACAGCAAGGCCTCGTCAAGTACCAGCATATCGGAGGTGCCATACGGCAATCTCCAACCCTCGTTCGAACCCGCATATCCCACCAGCTCCACGCTTGCATCTGCCATTGCTCATCGAGCGACCGCTCATGCAGACGCCGCCTACCCGACCGGGGGAGCAGTCTCAGATCAGCTGTACACTACCCCCGGCGAGCAATCCATGCGGCCCGCCCCCGAGGACGCGGGCCCTGGCCTGAGCTACGTCTATAGCGAGCCCACCAAGCTCGGCAGCGGTGGTTCGCGCCGCGACTCATCGCACTCACACTCGGGCACGGGGACTGGGACTGGAGCCGGAGGACCGGGCTCGTTGCTCGCCAACGGCCATGTCTACGTGCCGGAATCGCACTCGGCACACGCACATCCCAATCCCACCGTGACGTCGCACCCGTATATACTCCCGAGCGCGGTTGTGCCGTCTACCAGTAGCTCGCATCAGACGCGGACTTCTACACCTGTTGTGGTAGACGCGAGCGGCTCTGCTACTGCCACTGGAACTGGTACAAGTGTTGTCCGCAGTAGCAGCACCACCGGCGGCGTTGGTGTTAGTACTGGTAACGGTGGCACTAACAGCAGCGGCGGCGGCTCCTCGCAGCAGCGTCTGTCGGACAACCACCGTCGATCTGCGGGTAGCCTCCGCGGGGGATAGGCCCTGACCTGTCCTGACTCCTGACAGGTTCGTCCCCGCGCATCGCCCGTTGGCGTTGGCCACGTACTGTATCTGGGCAATGGCATGGCAGGCTGCGGTGCGACGTTCTGTTGCCGGGAAGTGGGAGTGTGGGAATGGGAGGGGGGAGGAATGGCAAGCAATCATGTAAAAGGGGTGGTAACGGGAGTAACTTGGGGGATCTTTTGGGGAGAGGGAGAGGAGGGTGGATGGGGGAAACGTTCGCCTGCCACGCTGTTGTTGATGCTACACTCGGATACGCCGCCATGTAGTATCTTGGTTCTCACACTGCATGCTGCCTAGGCTGGATATTGTAGATTGCTTTTACTACCTTACTACCCTACCAACCGTCTTGTCTGCCTCATCTACGGCCTGCTTGACATGACGGTTGGACTGACAGACTGGGTGACAGAAACGGCTGAGCCGCTTCTTCTTCAACGTCTACATCGTCGTCTACATCATCATCTACTATCAATCACGTTTGGTCATGCGTTACCCCCTTTCTGCTCTCCTGTGGATGGCATGTGGTTGGTCTCGTACATGGCCCTTGTTACCCTCTCCCTACTAACTTACAACGACTCTCTGCTTATTCACTAGTTTTCTTCCTTTCTTTTCTTTTCATTTAATCATTTTTTATTTATTTTATGCCCGGACACGCTTCTGATAATTATATCCACACAACTACCCCCACAAACACGGCTACTACACTTTACAGCACTGTTTCATTCGGCCGGTGGCGGGAGCAGATTAACAACCGAACGCCTCACGCAGCATGGCTTGGGTTGTCTTGTCTTGGCTGATTTATTTCTTTGGCGCCTTAGCCGGGCTGGCTATCCACGCACACGCATACACACACACACACACACACAGCTAGCCTGGGTAGCTGAGTTCCGAAACAATACCTAACACCTTTTCCACGGCGCCCTACCCTACACCACTCATTGTCATGCAGACTGCCGTCACACTGTGCCATTGCCAAGCGCCTCGACTATCGCTGCTTCCTGCGTCGGGCTTGCGTGTGGGGGAGAAAGAAATACAGAAACCGATTTTTACCTACCTATGGTGTTTGGTATTTGGTGTGTGTGTGTGCCAGAAGAGAGGCCAGGGCCCAAGGGGGGAAGGGGGGGCTGATATTATCTAGGTATTCTATTCCGATCCGACGGTCTTTGCCCTTGGCCCCCCCCTCTTCGCTTCGCTCCCACCCTCTACCCGCAAGCTCAGTGTTTGTTTTCCCCGGGAATGACCCCCATGCTCGCTGCACCTGGATGAATGACCACCGCTGCCGCCGGGATATGAACGAGTCTGGTACCGGTAGTCTCTCTTATGCACTGCTTGCAGTAGTGTACGGCTTATACAGGATCATCTATCTACCTGTCTATCGGTCTCCGTCACCGCGCATGCCGTCTTTATTTATTTTTAATTTTCTGCTGTCCCGCTGTTTGCTCGATTGATCATGATCTTTTCTTCTCCCGCAATCTATCCCTTTTTCTTTTCCCTCTCAGGACGACCTCGACTTTTACTACGAGGAGGTCATAATGATATTACTGTTCCCTACTGTTGGATACACGCCGGTATAGGTAGAAGAAAGACACTGAGCATTCAGACGGTCACGGACTATGAAACGAGCAACAGAACAGCACAACAAACGACAGCAGCAACAGTAACTGTTACAACAGCCCAGAGTCAGCAACAATAGCAATGATAATAATCTGGACCGGAAGAAAAAAGGAATGACGCCGTTCATGATCTCACCTGCTCGCTAATCTCGGAACGGCCCCCGCACCTCACCTCACCCCATGAAGCCTCAGTCTTTCTTTTCTCCTTTATACTCATGATCCTTTCCTTTCGTACTTCACGTCGCCCCCTTCCCGCCTGTCACCCTCCAATAGGCCCAGTAGGTCAACGCAGCAAAAGCCATCAATTCTAGCGATTCTCTTTCTCTCTTTGCTCTTTTCTCTCAAAAGTTTCTATTATCGTCATGAGCAACAACGGCGGTGGTGGTATTGGTACCGGTAGTGATAATGAGCGGTAACATGGTATTGGATTTTCTACACGCAAGGGTCACGATTCAAAAGATGAGTTGACTACGGAGTAATCGGCTGGTTCATCAGCTGGGTTGGGTTGGGTTGGGTTGGGTTAGGTTAGGTTGAATGTCGCATGGGGGCTGGAATTGCTTTTCTTCAGCACGATTTCTTTTTGTAAAGAAATCTGATTGTTGAATGCGCAGGCCGTGATCACCATCGGCACAGATTTAGGTAATAAGTCAACCGGTTAATGAGGAGAGTAGACCTAGGTAGTTAAGCCTGGCTTGGTAATCGGATCAGTTAAGTTGATAGCTGATTCACACAACGGAAACAGAAGGTTGAATCTGGGGATTATAATTATCATCGAGAAACGGGGAGATGCATGGAAAAGACGAGACGCAGACACATTAAGTATAGTTTTATGAACAGGGCAGCTATAATCCAGACCACTGTTAACATCAATGCTATAGGCACCCTGTGTTGGGATGTTGTTTTCAATGTGTTTTGTAACGTCGCGAAATACTACGTGGATTTGCTTGCCTGAGATATAACTAGAGATTCTCATCTGGCCGGAGCTATCGAAGAAAAAAAATAACCAAACACGCCTTGAAACATGATCAACTTATCAGCTCAGAGTGATTACATCACTGTCACAGCCTGATGTTATTGGGCTTACGGGCATCTTCCGACTAATATCAGCCCGGGCCCTTGTACCTAAGTACCTACCTACCGCTCCTTCCCAATACCGAGCCGAACTACCCAGCATATAATTTTAAGAAAGCAGCTGCCCTCTAACAGATGTTCCCAATTAGTCCTCAATGGCCTAGTGGTAAAATAGTCGGCAGGACAAACTCCCAAAGGGGTTTTCCGGTCGAAGCGGGGCACAAAGCTTTCCAACAAAGCTTTAACAGGTTCGGACATCCATGGTACAAGAAATCAGATGGTCGAGCGCCCGGCTTCGATTCTTTTTTTCATTTTTTTTTTTAAATGTCATTTATCTTTTTAGATGACGGAATTGAATCTGACAGTAGATATGAAGATACAGATACGTCTATCATATCTATGCAATTGACTGCTGACTTATTGATCGGTACCTCCCTGGCTCTTAATAGCCCAGCCACAGTTCAGGGGCCAAGTCGAGAGTGGGGTCAGAAGGTGGGGTCCATGAAACCGGGAAATGTGGCTGAATGCGCCACATTTCCCCAGAAGCTTAAACTCAAGCCTAGAGCCAATCAAGAGCTCCGGAAACAACTCATTGCCGTGACCAATGTTACGTAGAGCTCCGAGGGCATTGCTCCGCCAATTCAATTCAGCTCAGTCCAATTGACGAACTACCTACCTCATCGGCGCCGACGAATCACCACCACATACACTTCCAGCCGTCGAGCTCGAACCGCCGAAACGAGCATCTGCCCTGTCTCCGAAAGTCAGCACCTCGCCATAGCAGCCATGGGTCTCTTCAGCGCCTCCGAGGGCCCGGCTAGTACGTTTTCCATTGCTCCTTGTCCGTCCCGTCCCGTCGGCGATGTACCTCAAGATTGAAAAATGAGGGAAAGAAGAAAGGAGAGAGGAAGGACCAGAAAAAAAAAACAAGACAGAACAACACAAGACCAAAACAAGAGATGAGGGAAGAGGCGGGACGACAAGACGGAAAGACATGATTAGATGAACGCCTTTACTAACTCACGCCGCCTTCACAGAAGCCACTCGCGAAGAGATGAGCGATGCCAAGCTGCCCCTCGCCTACCGCGACGGCTGCGCAAACCTGCTGATCCCGCTCAACCGCTGCCGCGTCGACACTTACTACCTGCCGTGGAAATGCGAGGTGCGTACACACACACACACTTTTACCCCGGTTATGCCACCTACCCGACGTCTCTCTGCGACCAACCAACACCAGCAGGGGAGAGAGAAGGATGCTTAAGAGTAGGCGAAGATGCCCTAAGGCAAGGAAGTGGGTTAGAAGAAGGAGAGCAGAGAGAGGGGGAGGGGTCAAGGAGGGACTTAGATCAGGACACAGTGAATGAGATGGATAGATGGATGGATGTCTGGGCTAACCATGCTCTTGAAACCCGAAACAGGACGAGCGCCACAGCTATGAGAAGTGCCAGTACGAAGACTTCAAGCGGCGCGTGGCCAAGATGAACGAGCTGCGCGCGGCAAAGGACGGCGCGCGGAGTAATTAAGTTGAACCTAGTTATGCCCGGTTGCATCTGGCTGTCCACCAATTGGCTTGAGTTGACCCGGCTCGATTTGGTCCAGTTCAGCTCAATGGACTTGCTGGTGATACGGAAATGAAATGAGTTTCGAAGGGAAAAGAGAGCAAGTGGAATCATGAGAGAGAGAGAGGAGGAGAGAAACAGAAAGAAAGAGACAGCCCAGGAAGGGGAGAGGAGACGGGAAGATACACATGGCTGGCTACTGCACACCGTATCCATATCGACGTGCGCAGGTCCGCCAGGCGAGGGATGGATGAACCAAGTGACATATTCCACGAGCCGAGCCATCTGTCATTGAAGTCCAAACACGAAACCACATCAAATTACACCGGCCCGGCCTGTCCTGGCCTGAACTAGGGCAGAGCAGACCAGGCTAGGCTAAAGTTAGTTGTACATGTATATATCAATATCATAATGCGGAGCAGATCAAGAAAAAAACACGCATCTATCTACCTACCTACCTACCTATTTTACATAGTTTTCTACTCACCCGCCTTGCATCGTGCATTGATCCAATGCCAACAATGGTTAGCTAGGCTAGCAATCTATGAGTCCTGAAAAACAGCCGCAGCAGGAGGCGCTGAGTGCATCATGCTATTGATATATCCATTCTCCTAAGAGGAGTATCTGCATCCCATGTTTTCGAGAGATAATATATTGCGAGTTTACTAAGCGCATTGAAAATCGAATAAACTTCGCATATGGACATATCACATTGTACAACATGGATGGCAAAGTGAACAATACACATAATTGTACAAAAGCTAAGTTTATTCATCCTACACGTGCTCATTGACTACCTTGAGCTCTCTTATCCTTCTCTCTTCCTATGGTATCAAAGTACAAGAAAAGAAAACAGCACGATGAAAACAGCTACATCATAAGCGCGACTAACAGCTAAGTCCACTAAACAATAGAGCGTCGCAGCGCGTGACGTCGTTTCTTCACCCAGCCATTTCCTTTCGGCAAACTATCCGGTTCAGGAGAGTACGTCTCATCGATTTCATCGTCCGCATAATTCTCCTCGTAAACGGGTTCGGAATCAGACGAGAGCTCGATTACCGGCGTTCCGGCCGGCAAGGTGAACGCTTTTGACGGCTTTCTTATAGGTGGGGGAGAGATGGCCTCTAGAATATGAGGTGGTAATTGTGACGAGCTCTCCTGTTTTAGCTCGAGGCTTTTGGCTGCTGGTGCTGAGGATTCGCCGTCACTTTGATTGTCAAACTCTTCGTCTAGTCTGTGCATTGCCCCTTCATAAGCCGAATCTTGAGCGAATAGAGGTCTGCTTGGCTTTGGTATAATAGGTGATGTCTGCATTCTCCACGAGCTTTGTGTACTATGAGATGTAACGGCCGTACACCAGACTGAACTGTGAGAAGATGGGGATGATCTGATAGCTGGTAGTGGTGTAATTGATGAACTCTCAGATGGGTCTTCTGCTTTGTCTATATCATCAGGCGTTGTCACGGTTTGGGATTGGATACGAGGGGTCGGTTGATCGCGTGCTAGTTGGGAGCTACTCCGTTCATGATCATCATTCTGATCAACATCGTCTGTTGTGTCAAACGGATCCAGCACATGATCATCGACATCCATCGCGTAGTCCGGTTGCCTTCCGCTGCGAAGACTACTGACTGGCGAGAGCCCCACTCTCCGAGGTGGCATGAGCTCGCTTGTCGAGTTACTCTCTGTCGGAGGTTGGGATGATAAAGCAGTAGGGATGGGCATAAGATCTGGGGACTTGGGCCACGGTGACTCGGTTCGTTCTATACTAGGTTCGTGTGACCAATTTATGGCAGGCGAAGTGCTGCTGAGTGCTTGACTTGTGGTTTCATGAAGCTGTCGGGAAGGACTGCTAATCTGAGAGGTGTCAGACAGGGCCGAGTCAGCTATTTGCTGGCTAGATCCAGTGTGATGGGATGTTAAAATACTTGCGGCCTTATCGTCAGACCCTACCCCAGACTCTACTGGTTCTGACGCGGCGTTTGACTTGGCAATGTTATCGACAGGACATTCTTGACTGGTAGTGCGCACCGATTCATCGACAGTCGGTATGATCGAGTCTCCTATGGCGTCTGTTTCCTCTAGCTCGGAAACGGACGGCAGAGCAGGGCCCGGTCCATCCTCTCCGCCTGGGACTGCCTCTTCCATCTCCATGGGTTCGATGCAGTTGGGATCAAGATTGGTCTCAGGAATTATGTCCAGTGGTTGCTGCAGAATTCTTGGATCGTTCATATCAGCCTAGAGGAGCTTCCGTCAGTAAACTAAATATTTTTTTTGGTGGTAGGGCCTTGGGTGCTATGAAGTCCTGTTTGAAAACACAGTCGTCGGAGTTTTGAATACGGCCCTGTCAGTGAAGGGGCACACAAACTGAAATACATACCCAGGGGACCTCTCGATACCCGTCATCCACATCTGCATCCTGGCCGTCCTCATCTGCATCGTCTTCGTGCAGATCTGGTGCTTCGAATTTGTCATAAATACGTTGACCTGTTATGTGGTCATACCGCTTCTCATTTCCATCGAGATAACGGTCCCGTTTAGCCATGCACACCTTGAGCGCTGCACCGTCATCCTCCACCGCAGCCACAATGGCAGTAACCCTTGATACCTGGGGCTGCCAGCCGGTAGCTGAGGAACATGACCATTTTTGCCAAGAAATGACCATGCCAGGTTCCACTTGTCCGGGTTGAAGGACAGGAAGTGTCGAGACATCTGCGAAATCATAAAGTCAATTGCATTGCGCGAGAGCAGGTAGTGATCTCGTGATTTGTGACAAATGAGAGCTAGGACACTCTTCTCCACGATACCACTCCCGCCACACTCTTTATTGAAGGATAGAAAAGAAAGATCATTAAGCAACCATACCTGTAGGTAGAGATGGTAGATCATCAAGGTCGGTGATCTGGCTGGTCATATTCTCCTGGTCGTTCTCATCAATATCCTCAGCCTCTACCTCGATATCGTCGTAGTTCAGTGTCACTTCCCCACTATCGAGGACACTGTCATATCCACTGCTGAAAGCTTCGTACGAATTGTGCTTTCTCTTCTTGCCAGCATGGCTGTTGTCGTCATAATAGCATGCTTGATCCCGCTGCGCTCTTTTGCTTTGACCTCCGCGTTTGTTCTTTTTCGAGACTGTTAACATATGCTGCTGCGGGTCCCATCGTTGTCGGAATGGAAATGGTGCCGGACTTAATTCCATCCCGTCATGGCAGCATTCAACAGCTCGATAGTTAATTTTGAGTTTCCAAGCATCTGGATCCTGCTCATTATCACCACCCGTAGGCTGCTTTGCAAGCGGCTGAGACTGGGACTTAGATTGCTGGCTTGCGCTTGGTTGAGCATCGGCGCGTAGCTTATTCCGCAACTTGTCTTCATCATCTTTAGTCTTTGGGGTGCGGAGACCAAGGGCGCCAAATATCAAACGACGGCTGGGTCCAACATCAACTCGACGTTTCTTTTGGTTCGCGGACAGTGCCTCTTCCCCGTTATCAGGCAACGTGCTGGGTACCTCAACGGCTTCTTCACTTTCGTTGGATTGTGGACCGGCGTTCTCTTGCTCGTTGCGTTTTCGTTTTATACCATCGGTTTCCGCAAAGCCATCATCTAGTGCGGTTCCTCCTGAGGGCCCAACTTCAATTCCGCCTGTTGCGATTGCATCCAGTAGGGCTTTACGCTTGGCTTCGAAGAGCGCGAATCTCTCATGAATAGAGGACTGCCCGCTGAGTGCATGCATTTCTTTTTTCATTTGCTTGGCCTGTTTCCGACGAGCATTACGACGCTTAGTTGCTGCTTTTCCGGCTCCGGGAGGGACTGGAACCACCGTCGCAGCTGCCTGCGACACATTAGGAGGTTGGTGGACCTGTGGTATAGTCTGTGCTGCTGCTGCTGATGTAGAGGCGAGCGGCGTGTCATGGATTACATTGTTGATGCTGTCATCTGAAACCGAGCTGGAATCGGACGTGTCGCTATCACTGTCGGAAGAGGTATCTGACGATTCGCTTGGCTCGCTGGGTTCCTTGTCTTGGGGCTTCGCGCCATTATATCCCAAAGTTTCAAACGGGTATTCCTCAGGGCCGCTATCGCTGTTACTGTTGCTTCCACTATCGCTTCCGCTGTCGCTGCCGCTGTCGCTGCCGCTATCAGGACGTGGTGAATCATGTCTATGGTTCTTGGCGCGTGTACCGGGATGCTCGTCACCGCCATCACTACTCTCCGAGTCTGAATTGTTAGAATCTTCGTCATCACCCGACTCTGAATCTTCAGAGTCTGCTGCATCAGATACGCCTGATGAATCCTCACTGGATGATACTTCCTCGCTTGTATCATCGGCTTCATCGCTGCCTGCTTCTGAATCGGAGCTGGTCCCACTACTTGATGTCTCGTCATCGTCGTCCATCGGCTCATCGGTGAGAGCTTTGAGTGTAGTGGAAGTAGCTTCGCTATTGCCATTGATTTTCTTATTGCTGAATGAAGCTGAAGCTGCCGCCATATGCGCCAGACCTGCCCCGGATGTTATAGTACCCGGAGGAAAGCCGGCGTGGTCTAAAAATTATCAAGTTAGCATTATTTATACACTGAAAGCTCTTGGGCGAAGTGACTGGATAATTCAGTAAAAGGGGCGGATTTGCTGACCATATTTTCGAAACAGTCTGGTATCATGGTTCTCTTCCTCTTCCTCTTCCTCTTCGGCAGTGACCCAGTCTTCATCTTCTGATTGGGGATCCCGCTTCCGTTTTCTCATCGAAGACTCGCCGGAGTTGGTGTCCGTGGGGGCAGAATTGATCAGCGACCGGACTTGCTTCGAGTTTTCGTTGGGGTTGCTCCAGTCTTGTTTCCATGAGACTATGGCACTTGGTGCTATCCGTGCTTCATATGCTTCTGACAGTACCCTGTACGCTGTTAGAACAGTGTTCTTAGAGGCCTCTAAGACTTTTTCGCAGATGTCTATAGGTGCTGACGGAAATGCCATGCGCAGAGCGGTCAGGTTATCAAGTGTCTCGAGGCTTATCGCCTGTGAACCAGACGAGGACGAGTTTGGCTCTTGCAAAGCTGCATCTTCGATAGCGAGGTCTCGTGCTTCCTGGCTCAAATCACCAGAAGCTTCGCTGTCATGTTCCTCATCCTCGTCATGGTCTTCCCCACTGCTAGTATCTCCCTCTGATTCATCGTCCGTCTCTTCTCCGACGCGCGATTCATAGCCAGAGCTACTCGACCCGTCACCATCGTCTGCGAAATCAGTATCATCAGGGTCCGAATCCGGATCTACCAAGTCACTGGCGAAATGAACCTGGCCGGCATTGCGCGATTCACCTTCCGTCAGCAAGCGGACAGGCGAGCCGCTTTCCGTTTCGTCCTGTGAATTGCTGTCCGTTTCATGGGGATCTGAAAGATTGCCATAAGCAACCTCGAGGTTATCATCATTGTCCTCGTCATCGTCTTCGTCATAACCATCATCTGGCTGCTTGTATGTGATTCTGGCTCGCTTTAGCGGAGGGATCCGAGGCGGGGGACAGCTCACGCCGAGACTGAGATGACGTCGGAGAAAGGGTACGCCATCAAATAGGTGTATACCACTCTCTGAGATATGGATGCGGCCACCGGCTCGTCGGCGCCGGCGGTCGTCTCGGTCGAGAGCACGGATACTAAGACAGTCAGTCCAGGGGCATAGCAATAGAGGAAGGGGGACGGGATAATTGCTAACAAGACTCTGTCATCCGGTTTTAGCACGTCCCGGACTGAATGGTAATGCAGAAATTCAAAGGCGGTGCCATCGTCGTCGTGTAGCTCGACTACGTAGTCCTCAAGGCCCCAGTGCTGGGTTTCGAGCGGGACTTGGTCGTCGAGCTGCTGAAGGAGCTTTGATATGGTCGGATCCCTGCTGAGCTGTACGTGCCAGATAAGCCGGAGCTCCGGTAGACCATAACGGCGCACGACGAGCCGCAGACGCATGTCTTGATCGGCCATACTGAGGGAAATGTCAAGTCGTCATGAACGATGTTCTGGGTCCGCTGACACAGCAGCGCTGGGGGTGTGGTACAGATAGTAAAAATTGGCTGAGGACACTGATCTGGAACCGTGGGAAGAAACAAGGGAGAAGAACAAGCGGAGGGGGAAACTGAATTTGGACTAAAACAGGGAAGAAGTATAGTGTTCTTGTTTAAGGTATTAAAATGCAAGAGGTAATTAAGAAGTCGCGAGATGAAGTGTTGAACGCGTGTTGAAGCTGCCCCAGCAGGAAGCTTCAAGGGTCCACCTTAACGTTTGATGAAGCTACGGGTACCTAATCGTCTAACCTAAGATAGAGGTGGGGCTCTGCTGCACGTTCCAGGCTCGTTAAAGTTTTCGGTATGGAGGTAGCCATGTGGGGTAGGCACATTGCCGTGGTGTGGGCCATGGCAGCCCCTACAATAGGTAGAACACCTGCAGCACTCACTCAGTAGCCAAGAGAATACCTCCGTCTAAGTCATTTCCATAAGTGCCGGAAATAATTCGCCACGAGGGGGCGTCAATTGTGTTATATATAATGACTCAGAGAGCCGTGTCTGGTCTAAGACGATGTTGTATCCCACAGCTGGCTAGAGATCTAACCAAATCACTAATATCGCTACGCCATGTTCTGAGGCCCTTCCCATGCCCTCTCTTGTGTGAGCGTACCCATCCAATCAAATCAATGCCTAATGCGCCGGCCCATGTCGAACCCGTTTCTGTGTAGAAACGAGTGAGAAATATGTGCATATGTCTAACAAAATCACGTATCTATCTTATATCTACGTAGATAGTTTCGTTCAAGAAGGGAGACCTCCCATGTCTAACATGTGGCCCATTTTTTCGATCTGGACACAAGCAATTTCGTCAGTAAACTAGATTACTACGGATATCCTCATGGTGTCCTTAGAGAACAGGAGAGAGCAAAAGAGGGGACATAATAATAGGCTCACCTTGGTCTTTAAGTATCCCTCTACTTCGCGGCTGCGGAAACCGCCTTTCCCCTTCCAGCTCAGAGGCACCATAGCCACACGCTCTGTGACCCTGACTTCTCGGTTGGGCCCTTCGACAGCTCGAATTTTGTCGGGGTTATTTGTCAATAGCCGGATCTCATCCTGGCCCAAATCGAGAAGCATAGCCGTCGCGAGTCCATAGCTGCGAGCGTCTGCCGGATGCCGCAGTAGTAAATTCGCTTCGACTGTGTCATTTCCTAAGTCCTGGAGGTTATACGCCTTGAGCTTCTCCCCGAGCCCGATACCGCGGCCTTCTTGACGCAGGTAGATGATAATGCCCCCGGCGCTCGCGCTTGGCAGGGTCATCAGCCGGTGTGCCTCGTCCAGCTGTTCTCCGCAATCGCATCGCGCGGACCACGCTGTCTCACCAGTGTAGCATTCGGAATGGATGCGCACGAGTGGCGTATCGCTCTTTTCGGGTGTATCGCTCGTAGAATTCGAATCGGCAGGCGAGGCTAGGCCCATCATGCCGCTTCGCGTCCTGCCGGGGTATAGCGTTCCTGTATAGGCTCCCCTGACCATGCGATCCATCTCTGTCTCCCCTTCCCTAACCTCGTCGAGTGATTTGCTCCTAATATGCGGTCCGAACACGATGGCTAAGTGCTCCTTATTGTCGACATTGTTCGTGTACAGATGTAGAAACATCTCGGCGCCGCCCCTCACCGGTATCCGTGCGCGCACGACACATTGCACCTCGGGTAGGGTCTCGAGAAGACGGGGCTTCTTATTACCACAGCCACCCAGCGGGATGGATGAGTCTACCGGTACACTACGGGGCTGCTCGCTTCGTGGCGTCGCAGTTCCCGGGGTCGCTGGGGGCGTGAAGGCTGGCGATAGAAGCGACGGGAGAGGGAGGGGATCTTGTAGCGAAGCAATGGAGTCTGGTGTCGTCACTGGCGCTGCGATGTCTCGGAGCCGGGAGGAGGAGAGCCCCACGGAGGATAGCGAGAAGTCCTCCTGCTCTTCGTGCTGGGGGTCCCGAGATGGTTGCGCCTGTGGCGAGTAGAAAGGAGGGAGATCAGCAGTCTCTTGCTGCCATGGCCTGTCGGGTCCTGCGCTTGCACCTGCACCTGCGCCGCCTCTGCTGCCGAGGTCAGGCATGATTCCGGCAGCACCGAAACCGGAGCTGGAGGGTGATCGGATGCCGCGGTACTGCTCTGTGGCGTGTCGATGGGAGTCGAGTGTGTATCTAGGCGCACACTCTAAATTGGCCGTAAAATCGAGGTCGTCAGTTGATGGAATGATGTGAACGGCAATCTAGTAGATTTGGTAGAAAGAGGCGTTGATGGATAATGGGTAGAGATTACATAAGTCTCAACAGTAATGCAGGCAATATTGCAGTAAGCTCAACTGGGAAGCTGTTGGTTGAGAGCCGGTCGCTCGGGATGGCGAATAGCATGCGACAAGTGATAACAAAGCCACCAATGCAAGAAAGGAAGAAATGAAGAAAATAAGAAGTTAAAATAGTCGAGGTGTATTGAAGGGGAAGCCGCAGCGGGATGAATAGGCAATATAAGTCATCTACTCCGTGCGCTAATACTAAACTTCAGACAGCTCGGCTATTCGGGAATCTGGCACTTCAGATGTCAATGTCATAGTGTAGCCAACTTGTCTGTGAATTATTAATGAGTAGCTTAGTCTTGTCATCCAAGTGTCCAAGTGGTGATGTGGGGTGCTCTTTCTTAGTCATGCGTTATAGGTACATTACTCGTCCTCTACTCGTCCGCTGCTCGTTTCCTGGAACTTGCCCCCCTCAGATATTATGTTAATCGCTTTGGCTACGTAGCTATGTATAACAGAACACGATGTTCTGTTTGTTATAGAAGGTGAGCGGTGATGAGAATTTATCTTGTGTTCCACATCGACTCTCACCTTGACGTGGCTGCGAATGCGATTGCGGGCAACTACCTACTTCGTAATTGCTGGTCTGTGTTACAATCATTGGTGGTTCAACAAAACCCGAAGTGCGTTCGCCAGCAGCGGGGCTGGCCTCAGCCTAGTACTAAACTTAGGGTCTTTTATTAGCAGCAAATCGGGCATTAGTCTGGCAACATTCCGACGCAACCTATCTCTACCCATTGAAATAGCAAATTTCGCTTGAGAGCAATAGTTCACTCACATGCGTGTCAATGAACACCACCTCAAGCCTACGTGTACAAGTAAAATTAATCCGAAGATTAATGGACCTGAAAGCCGATCTTATCGATCTTGCTGAAGTCTATGTCAAAACAATTTCTATTTCGAGCAGTAGTACCCTATGTATTACCTGCCTACTACAGTACACAGGGACTTGATTTGCTATTATACTGTAGAATTCCGTATTCAACAGCGCTGCCAATTACATGTATGCACGCACATGTTGCTGGCGCAATGACTCTATAATACCCACTTGGGCATCGCACGGAAGGGCTATCAAGATAATACCGGCTTCTAATTTGCTAATTAAAGAATTCGATGTTGAAGACCCTGGGTCGACTTAGGGGCGGTGTTACCCCAACTAAGCGCTGAGACAAAAGCAGTCTCACCCACGCAGCACGCAGCAGGTACATACAGTACCTGATCATGCCTTCCAAGGTTGGACTACAGTAGTACCTCTATTGACGTTCCAATAGGTGCTACACTGGAAGTACCGGATCCACCGTCGCTGCTCTGTACGCTGGAATCACCTACCTACATGCAGCAGCCACTGCCTATCCTTACCTATTCGCTGGGCATACTTATACGGTATCCCTACTGGGTATAACCTTACCCTTACTTGCTTGCTCTCCCCCTCTGCATACGACCAAGCTTCCCCTTTCCCACTTCCTCCAGCGTCCGTCTCAGCGATTATACAGCCTGTCCTGTCTTGTCCGACTTTGCCAGTTTTTAAGTTGAACCGAGACGGCACTCGCTGTATTGAAGTTTGCCGTTGTCACTCCTTGCGCCGCCTCTCCGTCGTCGGCGCCTCGCCCCTCCCGCCTTGCCCTTTCATCCTGTGAGGGGCTCAAGGTCAGGTCAGGTTGGGCCACACAACTCTCTCGCGGCGCTTGTATTGCGCGGCGAGGGATGCAATAGCGGCCCGTCCCCGGGAATCTGTGCCGCTTCATCATCTGGCTCTTCAAGCGCCGCCATCGTATCTTCTTCTGCCGCATCACCTCCTTCCACCTCGTCCAGTCACCCGGTCCGAATATCTCCAACATCGCCAGCCATGTCCGAAACCAACTTCGCCCCGCGCTCCATGAAGCGCAGAAATGTCAAAGGCTTAGCCCTTGGCCCGCCGAAACCCTCTGCTTCTCCCGGCTCGAGTAATGCCTCGGGCTGGGGTGCTGGAGGGTCTAGGGCAGACGATGCCGCGAATGATGCCCAGCTAGAGATCGGAATAGAGTTTAACTTGGACATACGCCAAGAAGATCTAGAAGTCGTGAAAGAACTGGGGTCGGGCAACGGCGGAACCGTTAGCAAGGTGAAGCATGTGCACACAGGCACAATCATGGCGCGAAAGGTACACCACTGCTTCCCTCGACTCGTCCGCGAGATAAAGTAACAGACTCTCACCCCTGCCCAGGTCATCCACGTGGAGGCAAATAGAGAACTACGAAAACGAATCGTACGCGAGCTCCAAATTATGCATGGCTGCCAGTCCGACAACATTGTCATTTTCTACGGAGCCTTTCTGAACGACCACAACGACGTCGTAATGTGCATGGAATACATGGACGTAGGGTGCGTGCAGCCGATTCACCCGTGCGCTATCTATGTGGACTGACCGTATGGATATAGGTCCCTGGACAGGGTGTCCCGCGTTTTCGGCCCCATTCGGGTCGACGTCCTGGGGAAGATTGCAGAAGCCACACTTGGGGGTCTGACCTATTTATACTCAAAACTGCACATTATGCACCGTGACATTAAGCCCTCTAACATCCTTACTAATTCTCAGGGTGCTATCAAGCTTTGTGATTTCGGAGTTTCAGGCGAGCTGGTCAATTCGATTGCTGATACCTTTGTCGGAACTTCGACCTACATGGCCCCCGAGCGTATTCAAGGCGAGAAGTACACCGTCAAGTCAGATGTTTGGAGTTTTGGTCTGACGATAATGGAACTGGCTATCGGAAAGTTTCCATTTGCCGCAAGTGAACAGCTATCTGATGGGGACGGTGCACCTGCCGGTATACTGGACTTGTTACAACAGATTGTCCATGAGCCTGCCCCCAAATTACCCAAGAGCGATGCATTCCCACCTATTCTAGAAGATATGATACAAAAATGCCTTTTCAAGGAGCCAAAATTACGCCCGACGCCTCAGGAACTCTTTGTATGTCATTTCCAAAATGAGAACACCGGACCATTACTGATGATTCTGTACAGGACCATGACGCCTTTATTCAGGCAGCTAAGCGGACGCCTGTCGACCTCCGGGGTTGGGCTGTAGGGATGATGGAGAAGGACAACCGCAAATCACATCTCGCACCACAATTATCACCAGCCACTCAAGAGCTCTTGAGATCAAGCGACTCTCCGAGCCAACAAGCCGAGAGCAACCCAGCTTACACCCCGACTTCTGGCGAGATCCCTATTGCAGGAGCCATCATCTCACCCAGAGATCACTACGGTCAGATACCAAACCGCTCGCCCACCAGGAACGGGACAGGAAGCATTGGGCGCGCGGGTGGAGCCGGCATCCATCCAGGCTTAGGCCAGAGATCAGCGACCTCTGGGTCTATCCCTAAGGTTGGGCACTCAGATCCCTCGCTTCCCGCTAGCGCCAGCGGCGGGACGTTCACCCTACCTGTGAGGCCAGCACCGGGCGGGCCGCTCCCCCCACCTCCGCCAAGGAAGGAGACGCCCGACGAGATGCGGAGTGACGGCCGCCGACAGGCCGCCTACCCGCCGTCGAATGGCAATTACGGTGCCATGGGGTATCCCCGGAAATAGAGCCGCCTGTGGATTTATGAAAATCAAGGTCCGCTGCCTTGTTGTAGCCAGCAAACTGCGTCGCGAATCCTCGCCATAAGCATCCTAAGGATCGACCTGCCTAATCGATATTATATCTGACGAGCCCTTCTGGCTCGAGTATAAATGGTACTGCCGTATGCATAGAGAGTCAATTGACCAGAAATTTAGCGCTGCTTAGAAACAAGGCCACTGCCCCAAACCCCGATTGTGTCCCTCATTTCATTGCAGATATGAGTGCTTTTCCTCACCTCCGCATGCCCCTATTTCTCCATCACCAGCGCCGATACCATACCATGTAACTCTGCAGAAAGTTTTTTCGGAGGAGGAACGCTTGCTTGTACCATAATACATAGAGGCACACGGGTGGGTGGAACGCCATTATGTTCTGTTTTCCGATCTTCTTCCTCCAGATACTGCCTACCCTGAGTGAGGTAGTTATGTAGTTAGCGATGATAAGAGCCTTGCTTGATGTACGCATAGCTTTGTAAGTACCAAAAAAACCATTAGAGGGCTGATCTTGAAGAAAATGAAGCGGATCACTTGAAAAAAACTGCGGCTCTTTGACTTATTGTGATGTATGTGAATGTGTCCTTGTATCATCGGGCCTTTACTATGATATTATCTGTAGTGAGTTCTGTTATGATGATAAGTATTTCCAGCACTATATGGGAGCACGGTGAGTGTATGCTTTGCATGTATCACAATCAGCCCTTCTTACAGCGTCCGTGCTGCAATTTTATGTACGTCTCTAATTCTTCTCCCTAACCCCCCTCAACCAGAACTCGTCGCCGCCCCCGTCCCCATCCTCACCGGCGCCTCCCCATCAGATATCTCCCTCCCCACGAACCCAGCCTCCAGCACACCAACCAACTCGTCCAAGCTCTGTATCACAAGATCCGTATGCGGATGTTCTGCTAAATGCGCGTTGTCGCCGTTCACGAGCAATACCGTGCCGGCGCCGGCACGTCGGCCCGCTGTCATGTCGTCGATGGAGTCGCCGACCATTATTAGCGCGGAGGCGTCGCCTACCATTTCTGCCGTGCCGTCTGTGATGGTCGTGAGAGGCTGTGGTATAGCTGCCACTCCGTCTGGCTGCACACCCGACACTGGCCCCGGTTTCGGCGCCGGCACTGCTGGTGTGGTAATACTAGGGGTAGGAGCAGGAGCAACGAGCCCCCAAGACCGCGCGATGAACAGCAGGCCCGCGGGATCGGGTTTCGGCGGCGTGAAAGCGCGGGTGACGATGGGCGCGAAGTCGACGTCTGCGAGGAACTTGCTCAGTAAGTGAGTTACTGGCTGCTCGAAGTTCCTGGTGCAGATTCCCTTGCGGATGCCCTGCGATTGGAGATAGGTCATTAGGGCGCGTAGGCCGGGTTGGGGGACCTGTGTGTGAGGATGAGTTAGTTAGTTTAGCATTTAATATTTCTTGGGTTTCCATGTGAAATGGAATGGATATCAGCTAAAAGCTATCGGGAAGTTTTGCAAGAATGAGTGTAGATACAGATAGGGGTATCGTCGCTGGTTAGGGAGAGGGCGTTCACTCGGAAAGGGTAAGCAATAAAAATATTGAACAGTTTAAATTCTAGGTCAACTAACCTGCGCTGCCATGGCCTCGCGCTCAATACTCCGGATCGCCTCCATCGCAGTCTCGCGTTCTGCTGCGGTAGGAAGCCCAACGATGTGTGCGAGGATGTCGGTCGTGCGCGGGATCGAGAGCACTGCGCGCATTTGCGCAAACATGTAGTTCTGAGGAAGGCTGTAGGCATGCTTCTGTAAGTAAAAGAATCAATAAGTTGATTTTTTATTTGAAATTTGAAGGAAATTTATAAACATGAGACGGAAGAAATGGTATCATTAAGCAGATGGGTTCGGTCAGGGTTCGTAGGGAGACTTTGCTCCAAGGTGTAAGTGAGTGAGTGCCAAGAGTGACGATGATGCGATGCTGTAGTCTTTTCATTGTAATATTAAGAGCAACTTCTTATGAAATCTCAATACATCCAAGGGGGCATGTCTGGGCTAGACAGCTTGTTTCTTACCAGAGCGTTCCATCCACATCGAATATTATGCCTTGCAGTTTCGGTAAGTGAGACTGTTGCTGCCCGGGCGTCTCTTTCAACGGCGCAAACCGTCTCGGCGCGGTCTTGGCCATCATGGAGGTGGTGATGAACCTGCGCACAGATGATTGAAATATTTTAGCGGGAGCATGAGCGTTGTAGCATTTCACGCTCTGGAAAAAAGACAATAATGTGGTGATGTTGGTTTGCATATGAGCAGCTTATGAGAGACCTTTATCTGCTAGATGGATAGCATTGGTTGGGTGAGTGTTTGCCCAAGATGGAAGCAGATCAGCGCTTCATGCTGCAGGTGCCCAAGCTACAGCGGGTGCCTGCCGGGGACTGCCGGGGCGGGCATGTGACCAGTGCGCCCTCGGTCGGCGGTGGACCTGTCCGAAACGACCTGTCGCTGCGACAAGCTCCAGCTTACCTATTAGCTAGCTTCTGGCTACCTACATCAACCAGCACCACAGCGCGCAACAGCCCTACGGCCGGCATCTTTACAATTCGTCCAACCATCGTCTGTTGTTCAGCTGGTGTCCTTCTAAAAGTCAAATTAACCCAACTAAGCCCGGTCCACGAACCATCAAGCTGCACCATCAGAAATGGCGGATAAGGACTTAACAGACGCTGAAAAGGCGGAGAAGCTGGCCGCTGCCAGAAAGCGGGTATGACGAATCAACGTCGCAACAAATGGCTAATTTTGTCTTATTACTAACTCTACTGCTGTTTAGGTGGAGCAAATGAAGAAGAAGTCAAAGAAGGCTGGTACTGCCAAGAAGGAAAAACAGAAAGAAGAGACGCCGACAGAGGCCGAACCCGACGCGACCACCAGTGCTGCTGCTGCTGACGAGCCTGCTCCCGAAGCCACCGCGGACGAGGTTGCCGAAGACCTCCCTGCCCCTACGCCCGCTTCTCCTACACAAACTACTGGGACGCTGTCCCAGCAGTCCAAACTCAGATCCTCGTCATTCCGCCTAGGGCCCCTATCACCCATGTTGACCCCCGACGGCGAGACTGCCGCCGATATCTACAGGAAACAAGTCGCGCGCATTGAAGACCTAGAAAAGGAGAACAAGAGGCTCGCTAAGGAAGCCGGTGATGCGGAGAAGCGCTACAAGAAGGCAGAGGAGGAGCTGGCTGATTTTCAAGAGGCCGAGAGAGATGGCTCGGAAAACAGCCAGATTGAGAAGCTGGTACGATTTCTGCATGCCTATTTATGGCGAGTTTCCTACTAATAACACATGTCTACAGAAAGCCGAGATTGCTGCTTTGCAAAGGCAGAATTCACAGCTCCAATCCGCTGCTACAAAGCGTCATGGCTCTTCTCCTTCTCTGTCTGTAGCCGCGCCAGCGAATGAGCTCCAAGAGCAGCTCGCATCCAAATCCGCCGCTATCGAGGCAATGGAGTTGGAAATATCGCGACTACGCGCGCAAGCCGAGAGGCAAGCCACAGCAGGGGGCACGGATCGAGAACAGATTGTAGCTTTGGAGGAGAAGCTTGCGCGTTCAGAGCAGGCTGCGATGAAGGCCGAGCGGCAGTTGGCTGACCTTAAGCAAAACCACGAACGCACAACCGAACGCATCGTGAAGGAGGGCAGTGCACGGTCCAGCGCTGAAACCAAAGCGCGCTCCCTAGAACAAGACATCGAGCGAGTCACTGCCGAGAAGACGGAATTGGAGAAGAAATTAGAGGCTCTAGAGAAGAAGGTCCAGGCTTTAGGTAACCTGCACAAAGAGAACGACGGCCGATCACAGACACTACGGAAAGACAAGGAACGCGCCGAGAAGGAGGCGCAAGAAGCCCAGTCCCGGATCGAGAAACTCGAAGGCGAGAACCTGCGACTACGAAAGAAAGACGCAGCCGAGGGCGGCGGCGACGACGAGGGCATGGACGAACTCGAGAACGAAGAGCGGCAGCGCATGGAGAAGAAGATCCGCGATCTCGAGGCCGAGGTCTACGACCTGCGCCGCGGCATCTGGCACCAGCGGCGCAGGGACATGGAGCCGGGCGCCGCCGGAGAGGAAGACTTTACGAATATCGACCTCGACAACAACAACAATAACGGGCCTCTATCTCCCAACGCGACGCGTAAAGCCGCCGCTAGTGCCGGCAAGGGCCTCAGCGACTACCTCACGAGCGGCATCAACGCGCTCGCAGGCGTCGGCGCCGAAGATCACCACGGTCATGATCAGGACGGGTTTCTAGATGATGATGATATGGAGTTCGACGAGGAGGCGTTTAAGCGCGCGCAGCAGGAAGATGCGAAGCGCCGCCTCGAGCGCATCAAGGAGCTCAAGCGCGGGCTGAAGAATTGGGAGGGCTGGAGGCTGGATCTTGTTGATGGCAGGAGAGGTGGGGGTGGGTATGGGGCTGGGGAGATCTTTGAGATTTGAGGTCTGAGATATGAGGCCTATGATGGCGTGTTTGTATGCGTTGAATCGGTGTTGGGATTGGTAGGTAGGGTAGGGTAGGGTAAGGGGCGGGTTTATATTTGGTGGGAGGATGGATGTGGGAAGGGGTATCGGTATCGGTATGAGGATAGGAATGGGAATGTATACGGGTAGATGTGAGATATGAGTAGATTTGATGGCACTATTTATCTATCTACCTACCTACCTAGACATGGTTATGAAGCTACATTGCGACGCAGACGTTTTTTGAATGTCTCGGCAAACATATATGTCAACTATTCCTGAAGTATCATTAGTCGTGAGTTTAAACAGTCTGGGCGTAGCAAAACGCGTGGATTGTGGCTCTTCAGAGGGAATCACGAGAGCCTATGAAGGTAAGAGCATCGTGCAATATAAAGTGTGCGTTATGCCGTGTCTCTTTGATTATGTACCTGTGAAGTCTATCTCTAGGACTAGATGCTGCTGGAAATCCACTATTGGCTTATTACCATTACGCAACGAGGCAAGTTCTGTGCATACAGCCACGTAGTCCGTTCCAACATTTATAGCCAATCATTTCGTGCGTGTCATCGTACCTACGTACCTTGACAAGCGACGATGTTTGTCCCTATTCCGGCATGGGGCTATAAAATCTAATTCGCCATGGTGCCCTGGCGAAGAACGAGGGGAGGGGAGAAAGAGTCGAAAAGGGGCAGGGCAACAAGAAGATCTTATACAATCTCCAGACATACGTGGATTCTAGTTTTAAAGGAGGTTGCCAGTTATACTACTTACATTTCACTGCTGTAAATTTCTTGTATCACGGCAGGTGGAAGAAGGTCATTATATGTGAGTGGTGTGGCGCTGTTTATGATCTCCTTCTATTTGTTCGCTCTAATTACCGGTTCATTGTATTCCACTAGAAGCGGAAGAATGCATAGTATATGAGCAGGCCTATGCCCATTTCCCCTTTATAATTTCCCGATGTAGTGTTTGGCCGACCACGGTAGTTAACAATAAGATTTTCTAAGTCTATTGGTAGGATGATGTCGAGTATTTATGGCATAAGCTGGAGGTACTGATGATTGGTTGTCCTAGAATGGTCTTCTCGCGCTGCTGCGACGTATACCGGTACTCGTTCCTTCTCCTCTATCGTAACGCTTTCTGTACTTCTTGTTCATCATGTTGTCTAGCAGTTCATGGAAACCCTGCCCAGTGAACTGTACCATATTAGACCGCTCAATCGTACGATCCCTCGCCCAGCAGGCTATGAAGTACGAGTCCTCGGCCAGGACCATGTCGATGAAATCCCGCCAGTTTCCACTCTTGTTCGGGTTTCCGGCCTCATACAAATCGCGAAGGAAGTTCGCTGATTTATTATCTTGAGACTGTTAGTTAGGAGATTACGTGTGCACCGATGATCCCGGGGACTTACCGATGTATGGGCCTAACATCATGCTCATGTAGGATTCCTCAACAAAGCTTAAGTTTTCTAGCACCTCGCGGACGTAATAGTCTACGCCGTCACGCTGCCAGGAATATTCAAATTTGATTTTCATGGTGGGCCAATTCCCCCACCAGGCGTACATAAGCCAATAAATCCCTGCCGAGAGGACTGTTTGCCCGTCGCGTATTACTGGGACCCGGACTTCGACTGGCCAAATTCTGACTCGGCGCTCGGCACACGAGTATCGCCTAAGATCTTCACTGCGTTCGCTGACATTTACGACAACAGAGACATTGCGGATTGAGAGATCCGTAACATCCTGTGGCAGCTCCTCAGGTTCCGCCTCTATGATCGAGCGGAAGCAGAGAACGTATTCTTCGGCGAAGTGAAGCCCCTCGGGGAAATCTAGTATTCTTGTGATCACGGATTTACACCGCTTTCCCAACGTTGGGGCCGCCATCGAAAGCGTTGTTGTGCCCGTGTGATACGGTTAATGCTGGCTAGAAAGACCGTTTGCTTGAGGATTCTGTCAATATTCGCGAGACGTGTCAAGACCACTGTGGGGCAATGATGTGGTGCGAGATGTACTAATATTCAGAGGGATTGGCGATTGAGTGTGTTTTTGTGTTGCAAGCAATGTGCATTGGTGTAATGGAGGAGGTTTTGCGATTAGAACTCTATGGCTCGGTAATTTAAAAGAGAGTCTAGGGCAGGGCCGATGGTGAATTTGCCATGAAGTTAATAATATGGCACGGCAATGTTATGGTTCGAAAATACTGGAAGTCTTTTTCAGTTTTGCTCTCGCTCTATGAAACTGTAAGTCATTCACAGTTTTCCTCGGAAACTTAGCAGTGAGATACTAGATTAGATTTTACTTCATTTTATGAATATATTTCCTGATTAACTGTTTTGCTACATATTCAATTTTACTACGTGATATTTTTATTTGGCATAGCATGCAATCTGTTTTATTACATGATGGAGGAGACAATCTATATACACGAGATGCTCAATGCCCTCAACTTTATAGTACATTCTGTAGGCCCCTTCACCTAGTCTGTTAATAGATAAGGCCGTATCTACGGATCTACTTTTTGGTTCAGGCCTTGATGGCAAGGCACTATTCACTTCCTTCATGCGGATCAAAGCCAAATTTTATGTCATAATTCACTGCTGAGTGGCGTGGACACAAACACACAGCAGTGTAACGAACTTTCTATTGGATAAGTTGTGTTATTTCATACACGAAAATGTCCATTCAGATACAGAACTGAATTAGAATGTTAAGGAGGAGCGAAGTTGCCTAAGTTGCCCCAGGCAGTAAATACAAGTCAACTCACTCAGTCGAATTGTTGAATCATCTCTGGCCGTGGATTGGGTCTCCTCACGAACTACTGACCTGAGCTGTGGAGAAGTAGGAGCGAGTTACACTTGCTTGCGGGTTACGAGGCACGTCTGTCCGAGAAAAGAAAATTCTCATTACGATCAGCATCAGATGTTCTGCACTCCCTGAATTCAGCAGGGCTGCTGACACTTGTGCGCAACTCAAATTGAAGAGAAGAAGTGCATTGATGAGCTAATATCTATCGCGCTTCATCACGACTTGACTAACCCACCTTGCACACGACGCAATGACATAATTTTTGTTTCTTCTTCGCTGTAGAACACATTTAACAATTGCTTTGCGAAGTGTTGAAGTTGAGACGCTGTAGCTGTGCCGAGCATCTACACGAATCTCTTTGGGCGACTCTTTCTATAAATTCTCGTCCATTAATTCAATAGGTGTAGGATCGTAGAAATCTGGTTCTAATAAAGATAAGAGGTCTTGATCGTTGGTTCCTAGATTCTGAATTAACAACTCCCCACTTTTACCGAGTTCCTGAATTGCTAGGTAAACATACGATAGAATGGTCGGGGAAAATTATCTTGAACTTTGATTTCTACTGTCTCTGTCATTCCGAAAATATGGCGGCCGCACCGCCACGTGAGTCTGAACTGGTATTTGAATGTCCCCTCGATATCAATGCGGAAATTGAACCACACATAGGTACCCTCCACTCCGTGAATGAATCCGGGGCCGATGTAGGTGTTGTACCCATGACACCGGCCTTGGGCTTGTTCTTCCGAGCTTAGTATCAAAGCCTCCACGACCAGTGGCTCGGCTTCCCCTAAAAGAACAATGACGGGTGTAAATAGACATCCCGTTTCAATTTCTTCGGGCGGTCGTATCTGCCAGGGAATCGGATGGCCCTGGACTGCTACGTCGCCCATGGCGAAGAAGATGGTTTGGTATCGGCCTTATTGGATATAGTGTACGACTGGAGACCTGTTACGCGTCTGTGGATTGGTATCGTGGCTAGAAACATAAGCGTGTGTGGACTTGCTAAGTCCGTGGATGTTTGCTTGTTAGGTTCCACAATGTAGCGCAAAACAGGCAGTCGGAAATAGTCGAAGTTAGAGCAATGGTTTGGGAAGAATTTCGAGGCCTTGGGACAGGGGCAGGTCTACGTTTTATGTTGATTCTGTCAGAAAATTGCTGTGTGACTCTATTCTTAGGGAGGGTCGTCAAACCATGAGATAGAATAAATGGCAATGCCATCTCAGATCGCCTGGAGTGACTTGCTCATACTGCTGCATTCCCATATTTTCTCAACCATTTTCGATTGAGAAAAGAAACATTTAAAGTGCAAAATACCCGATTGTTCGCAAGTGGGCGAGAAATTCAAGGGGGTCCCACGTTGCTGTTGCACCGAGGCTCCACCATCATTGGACCAACTCCTGCGGTCAGGTACATACCTCCTTGACTGTTATCCCTATCTATATTCACTGGTCTGCGAGTATCAAGAGCAATCCCTTACTTGCTGTCGCATTACAACTAAAACTGTTTCCCGTGTATTCTATCATCAACGATATGCTGCCAATCAATCGCGACTGACTTTGACTTTGGGCGATTGGTCCGCTAATATGTTCCTTGGTGGATAAAAGACTGCAGTAGAGATATTTACTAGGTGGTGAAGCATAATTTTTGGTGGTAATTCAGAGTTGGAGCCTTAAAAATCGAAACTCTTCCAAAAGCAGAGTCTCGTTGCAGCCTGTTAGGTAATTAGTCCTGGGCGCTGATGATCGTAGAGAGAGTGATTATTGAGTTAGTATTCCTCCGAGCCAATTAAGGACCTTAGAGGAAAGAGATGCAGAGCAAAGGGATTTTAAGATAAGGTTGAGGCACCCGAGGAGAAGAGAGTAGAGAAGATCTGTGCGCTGGTGCACTGCCTAGGAAATAGATCGCTCCAGGCGAAGGTGAGGTACATAGGGATATTAAGGGCCACGCAGCCATGTCAGACAGTATCGTTCCAAATCCTGTATCACCAGCTGCCTATGATTATGGCTTGATTGTAGGACAAAATGTGGTAGGTCATGTGGTGTGTTATGTTAGGAAGGCTACCACATGAAACTCGGACTCGAGCTCGAATTTTCTTATACAGTGGCCACACCATTTAGTGACACAACGTTTGCTCTGGTAACCAAAATATTAGATCTAGTCATAGATTGTCAAATCTCTTGCGCTCACCTTGACGACCAGAGCACCGCGGAAAACGCTATGAGGCCCTATCCAAAGAGACAACACCTTTGTTGGCGTCATCACCTCTTCTTCAGGTATGGACTTCACTCTTCCAAAGCTCTTGATGAGAGCTGATAGAGCCATCGTCATGGCAAAGCTGATCGGATGCTATAACCACATCTCAACTCGGTTTTTTTGACTGCCTTGGCCGATCCTGTTGCTTGACTTGGTTCAAGTAACTTGACAAGTAAATCAAGTAATCCTGGTGTGCTGTTAGTTAGGGCCAGAACCCTCCATTGACCCCAACAAGCCCCAGAAACCCGCTGGATTGTTTCATAGCTAGTGTTTTTGATGCTTTTCGTAAAGCGCATGGGGCTGTTGATGATTGAAGGGTCGAAGGTTGTTGGTGGTGGTACCTACTAGGTGGTAGTAGTAGGTAGTGGTAGTAATTAGGTGGCAGTAGCAGGTGGTGGTAGTAAGTAGTGGTAGTAGCCTTGACTTCCCAATACTGAGCCTAATGGCAGGCATATAGTTTTAAAAAAGCAGCCTCCTTCTAACAGATGTTCCCAATTAGACCTCAATGGGCTAATGGTAAAAAAGTCGGCAGACAAACTCCTAAAGGGGTTTTCTGGTCGAAGCGGGGCACGCAATTGCAACAGGCTCGGACATGCATGGTACAAGCAATCACATAGTCGAGCGCCCGGCTTCGATTCTTTTTTTAATTTTTTTTTTTTTGGCTTCTCTTTTTCTTTAAACATCGTCGACTTAGAAAACACTGTTGGCTGTCAATCTTAAGAACTCTCTCCTGTGCACCAACACACTCTGTGCTTGTAGTTTCCTTTTCTTCTAAATTCAACCGATCTCCTATCGAATCCTCTTCAGCGCCGAATTTCTCGTCCAGCTGTCATTTCGGTGATCCGCGCAACCTTTCTTGCTCTACTTAGTTGCAAAACGAGTTTGGCGAGATAATGCGGTGGGATCTCGGCAGTACCCGCACGGCCCTGCGCAGATCCACGGACCGAAAGCTGACTAAGGCTATAATAAGACCCTAAAAGCCCCGGGGTGCCCACCTTAACACCGACAACCTAGTATATCCGATCGTCTTTGGAAGGCTAACTATGACCTAGACCGGATCGCTAGACTCTGCTCCTGACGGCCCAGACAGGTAGTTTGCATCTATGACGGAGTAGTTTCTCCTTAACAGTATTAAGAAGTTGGATAAGATGTGCTAAACTGTTAAAGTAATCTTAGTAATAAGTATATAAATAATTTATTAAAAAAAAAACTTTTTAATTAAATTACGAGAATTATTAGTTTATATATATATATATTTTAAAAATAAGTTAATTTTTTTTTATTAATATTAATTATTTAAATTATTATAATTAATAAATTTATATTGTATTATAATTATTATTTTTTAATATATTTTTTAAATTTAAATTATAATAAATTATTAAAAAATTAAAAATTAAAATTATATAATTTACGTTTATAATGTTTGTTTTTTTTAATATTTTTATTAATATATTATATAAAATTATAATAATATAATAAAATAAAATTATTATAAACTTTTTATTATTATATAAACTATTTTTTATAATATTTTTTTTTTTAAATTTAATAAAATAATAAAAAAAAATTTTAATTTAATAAATACGCGGTATGTTTTAAATTTTTATATAATTATTTTAATAATTATTTAAAACTTTATTTTTTTTTAGTTAATTATTTTATATTATAAATAATATATAAAATAATCGAATAAATAATTAATAATTTTATTAATATTATTTTCGCGTATAATATTTAAATATTTAATTATTTTAATTTCGTTGATAAATATTATATTATTTTATTTAATAATATATATTATAATTTAATACGTTATTTATTATTAATTAAAAGTTATAATATATAAAATAATTAATTATTACGTTTTTAAACGCGTTCGTAATAAAAAACTTTTATATATATATATTATATTTATTTTTTAATATTATATATTAGTTTAACGCGTTCGTGTAATTTTATTAAAAAAATCAAACTCGTTTTTATTATTAATATTATTAAACGTTCCGTTTAAAACGAAAATTTAAAAACTATTGTTATTTATACCCGTGTTATTAAAACCGCTTTATATAAAACCGCTGTTAAAGTTAAAAAAAAAACCGCTTTAATTGTTTTTATTAAAACCCGTACTTTTAAAACCGTTATTAACGTTATTATATATATAACGTTTACGTTTATGAATATATAATTCGTTAATAAATTTACGTTTTATATAATAATAATAATAACGTCGTTTTTTATTTTTTTATTATTAAAACTAATTTAATATATATACGTTAAAAAACTTTTAATAATTTTATTAATAATTGTTATAATTATATTATTATTTTTATTAATAGTTATAATAATTATAATTTAAAATACGCGTTTTATTAATAACGTTTACGTTTAAAGTTAAATATTATACGCCCGGTATTTTATTAAAAATACTTATTATTAATATTATTTAATTAATTTAATAAATAATATAATAATATAATAAATTATAAACGTTATTATTAATATTACGTTTTAAGTTATATTTATATATTTATATACGTATTATCTTTAAAATATAATATTTAAAATATAAATTTAATATTCCGTATATAAAAATATTAATATTAAAATTATATAATCTTGTTTATATTTAATTTATTATTTATTATTATTTAAATGTAGTCCGAAGTTAAAAAAACGATTTAATACGTTTTAAATTTTTATTTTCGAAAATATAACTAACGTTTCGAATTTTATATATAAGAACTATAGTGTTAAATTATTTAAAGTTTGTTTTTTATTCCGGAAAATAAATATAACGTTGTTATTGTTTTTTTATTTATTTTTTTATTATTTTAATCGATATTACTGTTTAGTTATACCGTTTTATTAACGTATTTAAATTTTCGGAAAAAAACAATAATAATAATAATAATAATAATAATAATAATAATATTAATATTAGTTTTAATATTAATTAAGTTTAAATTATTTTTTTTTTATTATTTTTTTATTTAAAAATATAATAACGATTATAATTTAATCGAACTAACGTATTTTTAAATAAAAATTATTTTTTTTTAATTTTTTTTTTAATATTTATTAAATATTTTTAAAATTAATTAACGTTTTAAAATATTTAAACTATATTCGTAATAAATTTTTCGTTAGTTTATTAATTAATATAATATTAATAAATAAATATTTTATTTTAAAAATATTTTTTTAAATTTTTTATTTTATTTATATATTTATAATATTTATATATTTAAATTAAATATTAATTTTTTTTTATTCGTTTATAATTAAACGTATAATTTATTTATTATTTAAAAAAATCGTTTATTTATATTTTATTTCGAATTAAATATTTTTAAACAATTTTTTTA